>OY986052.1:20659270-21259270 GCA_963920205.1 Stenodema calcarata | reverse complement strand
TGTTTGGGTTTGCTTTTGGTTCTTTATAGTTTAAGTCGCGAGCAAATATCTGGATGGGGGCGCTGAGCATGAATAATGCACAGTTAAACAAGAAGTAGGAATATTCCTGTTTTTCCCCTTGAGACCTTCTTTAGTCATCAATGTAACCCAATGTTCCCTATGAGTCCTATTTGATTTGGCCTTCCGATTGTGCGAGGTGGTCGTACTAAAGTTTCTAGAGTTTTCGAAGTTTTTGTGATCATGGAGTTGGGATATCCAGATCCCACGATATAGGTCCTTGAGTTCCAGTAAAGAATGTGTTTTTTTACAGGGTTGGGTCGGTCGTTATAACCCTCATATTACCTGTGAGACCAGGTCAGTTTTGATTGGAGTATCTTGTCCAAGGTCGATCGCGAAGAACTTAAATCCGACCAGCCTACCTACAGACACAACGGTTTAAGACGGTTAAAGTCGAATTCGAATCGCGTAGCAGAGCGGAATATGTGAGAATGAGCTGCGTGACGAGCTTTCCCGTTATGTCCACCGAGAAGAGACTGTTTCATCTTTCCAACGATGAATAGTGGGTCACAACAACTCCACAAGTTCTACGACTAAATAAAAGTCTATGGACAGATCTACAAGGTGAGCTTGGATTTGGGGTGTTCGGGAATTCAAAACTCATTGTCAACCTGCGAACTCTGCGTCATGTTGTTGTAAACTCTTCAACATACGTTATTGAAGCTCTCAGATGTAACCAGGGTTATTTCGATGATTTCATAACTTGGAGTCGGAAAGTTTGACGAGAAATCGAAAGACTAAAAGAAAATATTTCGAGTAGAATACGAGACATCGCCCATACATGCAATAGTACAACTCTTCTCTAAGGATTGTGCTATCCTCTGATGGCTCCAAAGCTCACAATAATGTCAAAACATTGTGTATTGAAATATTGACTACCTCCGCATGCTTTGATATGCACTGCTACGCTGCTGACTTATCGGAAAGCAGTAGTACTCCAATAGCTTGAACTTGAAACGATAGGCTTCGATCGGGAAACTGGAAATTATATGAAGTGACGAAAACTGTGAGAAATTAAACACCTACCGACCGGATTTTCTTCTCTTTTATTTCTTCCAATAATGAAGTCGTTTATTAATGAACAATATAGTACAAAGTATGAAGTATAATACAAAAGTGGTTTAGGTCACAGTAAACTATACAATGCTAAAAAACCCAAGAGGTAACAGCTCTATCGATTAACATTCCCACGTGAATATTCAAATATACTGGATTGTAATAGATAAACAAATAGTAGGAAAAGAACCAAATCTCAGTAGCATTCGGAGGAAATTACTTAACGGCTTCAAATTACATTAATAGAAGCAAGCGGCTTCAAATTAAATTAATAGACGGATGGTAATGTGGTAAGCAATCTTCAGGTGGATTTCAATGTTACAGGGCATGGTTACATTGTATAATCGAAACAACTCGTTAAATAACTTGGGAATTAAGCTGAGCCATTGATAGATTTGATGAATATGATAGGGACATAACATTGAAATATTAAATATTGGTTAACGTTAGCTACTGTACATAATTTTTAAGTAAACATTTTGGTATCTTCTAATTTCCAAACCCCGAGCAACAATGAATCGGGGGAGTTGGCAATACCGACTGTGAACCCCAATTAGATACAACCACGGACAAATTACAATGATTTTCGAGGCAAGTCACCGCGGTCGCCATGCTCTTGAGTTCTACCGGACTTCGGTGAACTGAGCAATTACCTTCGATGACAGTCTGAGGAGTTGGCAAGGCGCGAATTATCTTGTCAGGAAACCCACGGCCAAGATGCAAGGTGCAGGGGAGGGACCTTGAACGCAATTATATCGGGGTCAACAGAGAGGCGAGCGCTACCGATACGAGGAGCGCGCGAGGCAAGTCGATATGACCGAGAATCCTCTTTTAGATATCGAAATAACCAATTGAATTAGGTTTTATTCGATGAAAAGAATTTAGTGACCGGATTATTCGTTTCAATTAACGTCGCGTTACTTCGTTAACTTTCGTGTTACGTATGAGCACAGTAATGCGGTTGGTGAAGGAATAGCTAATATGTACGTAGATACCAACTTGGCAAACTTGACGATTACCAATAAAAGTGACAGATATTGGTTCAGTCAACAATAATGAGATATTGCATTGTGGTCAAAATCAGTAGACTATGATTTTGACATCGAATTTCACGTGGCTCGTATAACTCTGGCCAACAAAAAAAGTTTGGTTAGGTGCAGACGAGATGAGGATTATTGTTGGGGGTTTTGCTGAATCTAAATCTAACCCATTTTTTCGGCATCAGGTTTAGTTTTTGAGATATAGCTCATATAAATATTTTCTAGCTACTTTTGGGTGTTAAACGTACAACCTCAAAAAATCCCAATTAATTTCTCACTTTCAACGACTATTTTCAGGTGTAGAATTCGGCGATAATTCCTGACAAATTATTGCTGACGCTTTCAGGAGTACCAACGTACTGAAACTTCAGCGCTCAGTTAGCGCTCCATGCGGCCGTTTTCAGGCTGTTTCGCAGCTGAGCCGCGTAATCTTGACGAACAAAATATTCCAAACGCTCGCTTCATTCTAATGAATTTTTACATTAACCTGAATGAGTTTTGACCTGACAGTTGATCCATGAGGGTTTTTGAAGGGCCCTAAAGACGAATTTGGGGTAAAAAAGGCGAATTTCGGACCAATGCGCACACTTTATTCTCTTGATTCCAGGGATTGAAGCATTGTAGAGACTATAGGGTTGATAATTTTCAAATAAACTCGTTCATATCCACGTGGTGTCCGAACAGAGACAACACGGATAGAAGGTGTTTCACATATTTATTATTTGCACTAAATTCATTCTAGTAGGTGGAGTGGCGAAAGAGTAAACAAGAGAAGAGCAAACGAGGAGGGTAGGATAAAATTGATGAAGAACCCCGAGAAAAAAAGTAGAATACGACAGATGATCAATGCCGCAGAGAAGATATACAACGTACAAGGGCTCTTCCAGTAACAGTAAATGGTCATGAGGGAAGGAGTGAGCGCCCCCTAAGTCACTTCTTTTTCTCTGAGCAATTTCATTTTCTTCTCCGCTCAAATAGACGATGAATAGGAAATCATGATTTCCGAGGAAATACGTCAGGCGTAGTCGAAAGTTATTGCTGTTACCAATTACGAGCGTAATAAATTATATTGTCAAATCCAACATGTCAAGATATGTGCGAGTACAACAAAACCACAATCCAGATTGATCTCAAGTGTTCCAAAACGCTGATGTTTTTCTCATAGGAAGCTTTGTTTGTGTAAAATTCGGTTGAAGAGATTTCATTTTGTAATAATGTGAATCGGCTCCCGTCCATTCCCAAGGCCTGGTGATTCACATCGGAGGGCCAAAACACGTAGCAGAAATACAAATTTCATCAAGACTGGCTGAATAGTTGGGGGAGCTTGTGGGCGATTTTCGACATGGTCCATGATAACACTAGTACCAACGCATTGATCAAGCCATAACTCACCCGATGAACCGTTTGTTATACTGCCAATTATTACCTACTGCGATCTTGCGATCACGCCCGACAATTAAATGTCAAGCAGCGATTTCCCAACCAGTTCCCCAGTGACTTTCAATCGTGAATGAAACTTTGTAACTGGAGAACCGTTTGCGAGATGTTCGAGATCCCAAAACGACCTAAATACCAAAGGGGATTGTGCCTCAGTGTTTGAAAACCCCGATGGAAACTACTTATTGGATAAGGAAAGCAATTTATCAGCACTACAACCTCACGAACCTCCCCGCTGCCGGTTGATTGATTGTTTATAGATAGCGAGCTGTCGAAAGTCCATCCGTCTAACGCACTTGCCCTCACAAGCTGAACTAGAAAAATAAGTAGCTTAACTGAGATAGAGGCAAATTTACTAAACCTTTCGAAAGATTACTTACTTCTTCCAGCCATCTCCTCCCTCACTTCCTCTATACATCCTCAGTTGATTCAAAACAGTGGTAATAGTACCAACCAAGTTGTAAATATAATATCATAAGAAAGAGCTGCAAATTCTTCCACAGCGGTTTATTCTGTTTTGTATAGGTTATTATTAATAACTTATTAAGTACCATTAGGTACCTACTTCCTACATCGTCGAGCTCTATCAACAAGAACCGATCAACAAATCAGCTGTCCCTCATTATGAAAATTGCCCTAATGGATTCAAATTAAGGCTGATGATTTTTTTGACATGGATAACATGTAACGTTTTTTGGTACACTTCCGGTGGTTGGAGAGGGTAGCGAGTATCATGAAAGTTTTCTAAAAAAGCAGACGATTCCAAAAATTGGTGAAAGATTTCTGTGCGATGAACACTACGGAAGTTCCATTTCCCTACCAACGGCTTGGTTGTACGTGAAAATCATAAGAATTTTTTTTTTCGTTACGGTTTTGGGTGGCTCCTAAACCTAATTAAAAGTGCTCACCATCTAAATATACGATGGTTTTGTTCGTCAGTTACTGTAGGTAACGAGCTATTGTTAAATTTTAAGGCTAATGAAGATAAGTGACTTTCAAAACGAATAAAATTGACGATAATAGTTTTGACGTGGGTATAACTTATGCCAGGCGGCCACTCAAAAATTGGTGCAATCAAATTTGCGTGACAGGAAGAATGTGACTTTTTTTGGCGCAATTCCTGTAGTGGCACATACTTGAAAATTAGCATGTAACCGCCTTAGGATTTACACTTTAAGCAGCATAGGGCCCGAATCAGCTGAGTGGCTCCTAAAGCTAATTTCTATCCTATTCACTCTATGAAGCTGTCATTTGGTATGCAGCCTCCTTAGGAATTACAGGCTCAGGATCCGCTTAAGGGCCCTTAAAGCTAAGAGACATATCCATGATCAGAGGTTTTTCCCAGTAAGGGAGAAATTTGATTTTTTGTAATGAGAACAAACATACCTACCAATCCAAATTTGGAAATTAATTAGAGATTCAAAGTTATGTTGCTGACGATAATAGAATATTGATCATTAACATGAACTTGATTATTTCACATAGTTCTTTTCGTTATGAATATGGCCCAATGTCTGGTGAGTTTTCGATTCTACCTTTGAGCGCTCATTGCGAATGGCCTTAAAATACGCAGTATTTCGATGACTTGGAACGCTGCAGTCAGTCAGAATTACCCCATGGGAAAGGAAATGAGTCATTTGCAATGGTAGTCCAAGAGTTGTTCATTAACTGGTACGAGAAGCAGAACGACTGGAAAATAAATATGCGATGAAACCGTGAGAACGAATGAATGTCTCGAAAATATATTCGCCGTAATCCCCCACCGCTCAAATATCTACCATCTTCGTGTCATATTTTCGAAATTCCAGTTCTAATATTTCATATTATGAAATCATACAATTTCTTAAGCCACCAAGTAGAAGCATTCCAACAGATAGGCAGAAAAATAAAGACAATATTGTCAATTGCCATAAATAAGAGGGAATATTTTTAAAAAAAATTGAAAAATACACGTAGTTACGCCCAATAAAAGTAATGAATTCACCAACAAATGTATGTATAAAAGTATTTCGCATACTGCAGTATAATGTCTTGGGGTGCAGGATCGTCAAGCGAATCCGCCCTTCCCGCCACATTATCGCTATTACCTGTTGGAAATGAAAGGACTATAAAGTTACTAAGTGAATACCCCATAGGCTGGGAACATGGAGTCACTAGAGACCCAACTGAGTTCATTATTCACCAGAGATTTAGAAACCAAGTGAAAATTATTTGCCGAACGGAATTTCTGTTATCCCCGTCCCTGGAGATGGAGGTTCCGGTCTTTATATCCCGACGGAATGGCCGTAATTCCCAATTAATCCCAGGATAATCGAGCGTTAACTCTAAAAATTCGATACCGAGGGAGGATTTTTTTTCGTTTAAAGGAAACTCGTGATTTCGGCCTTAGGGCACAGACACGATTCCCCTTCTTTGTAGTGAGTAAACTTTGTAAAATACTGAATTTTCTAGTTGATTGGGGAGAGCGATGAAGGTTCGAGGTTGTCCAAACTGTATTAAATAACTTTTTTCCGGACCGCTCCAACTTGTTTGGACTCCTCGTTACGTTCTGTTGTCATAGGAATCGCCAAAGAAAAAAATAAGCCCCTCAAAATTTGCTGGTTCACGTTTCAAGATGCGTAGATTATTACTATCAAGTAGTGTAAATTATTATTAATTATTGTTATTGATTAATAATAATTATTATTGTGAGTTATTATTTGTGATTAATTAACTAGATATGTGAAAACCCTGTGCTGTTCGAATCAGCAGGGCCAGTATGAACAATGACCCGACAGGCTGCCGCACGACTTTCGATCCGCTCCAGCTTTGAGCCCTCATTGTGAACGAACGGCTGGTCGTACAAAGCTCCGGATGGTCATAAAAACATCGAAAAATTAAACTCTATTTAAATTCATTTCAAAGTTTCAAAATTCATTTTGAACCCCTTCCTGAAGTAGGTACTTAATTCATTTTTTTCCTTTGAGTTATACCTGTTATACGCTACCATATGAGTGAATTTTTTCGGCATTCAAATTTTCAACTCACTCAATACTCAACAACATAAATTCGAACATTCTGTTGTTCGCGAAATCATTCAATTTTATTCTCGTGAAGCCAAAGTCAGATATGTTTAGAATGTCCTGGTACGACCAAAACCAAGTACAACATTGGGACAGTTCGTCAAAAATTGCACGTTTTTTACGGTCATAGGCACTGAAATGAGAACTAAAAGGGCTAAAAAGACGAATTCCAGGCTCTCCGTGCAAATTGAGAAGGAAGCAAGTTATTTCGTTTAAAAAGAACAACCGCACCAAAATAGGTCCTGTTGTAATTTTAAGGAGAGAATGAGTTCAGACCTGTACAAAGAGATCAGTAATTAGCGTGGCAAGTGATGTTGACAGTTCTGAGAAATAATAATTATCATTACGTTACACTACAACAACGAGAAAGAAGACGAGTGAAATGATATTCCAAAGGGTTCTCCCAGAGCGGAAATAATTTAGATTTTTCCCCAACGGCCCACACGAGCCAAGTAAACAAAAATATCACCGGGTCCTGGACACAAAACCTGGTTAGTCGACAATGAAACGAAGGAGGAAACGCCAACGAAAAAAAAAGGAGAATCCATTGAGCCCGTTGCTCTCTTGAACGGAAAGAGAAGGTATTTATCACCCGAAATTTCAGTCGATAAACCTGTCCGCAAGTAGGGATGAGCATGGATGGTCGATGTTTTCAAAACATCGATGTTTTCATGTCGATGTTCGATGTTTTTGACATCGATGGTAAGGTATCGATGTTTTTCGTACATCGATGTTTTATAAACGCGAAATTGCTAATTTTATTTTCAACACTATTAACTACTATTAACACAATTAAATAAAGAGGACGTTTTGAATTTTGAGAAGAGCAAGATGGCCACCGGCGGGAATTACTTGGCTTCAGTTCCATCTGAACAATTGTTCTCCAAAGTTGGGCAAACAGTAACCAAAAACCGAAACAGACTATAAGGAAAAATGATATCAAAAGTGGTTTTCCTCCATTCCATTGATGAGACGCTTTGGAGCTGGGAATAATTTTAAAAAACTGTAAATAATACGTAGTTTAGTTGTTGCCATTTAATAAATTGTACACCCACTTTTAATATAAAATTAGTTGAGCAATTCATTGTATTTTTTTAAGTATAAAATTATTTGTGTATTTCATTGTATTTCTTTTAATTAAAATTAGTTGAGTGTTTCATTGTATTTAGTACCTATATTCCTAAAATTACCTTTTTAAAATGATTTTTAAAAACATCGATGTTTTGCACCGAAATACATCGATGTTTAGAGATCGGTGTTTTCCACACATCGATGTATTGGTTCGATGTTAACATCGATGGTCAACATCGATGTTTTGTTCTTCGATGCTCATCCCTATCCGCAAGCTTTTCATCTCGTCAAACAAGTATTTTTTCATGGGGAAAAACAAGACGTGATATGTTTATGAGGAAACACATGACCGTTACTATGAGAGCAATGAACTCCTCGATCCAAGAAAGGTGGATATGTTAATTCGTCACGAGAACTGAGAGCCTCCTGCATGGTAATTTCACAACCAAACAAACAAATTTTTCCACAATATCATTGGTTTTCTTCGACTTTACTACAGAGCAGCTCCAGATCCCTCAAATTACAATACGAGTACATAAATTGAATAATCCCTCACGGTTCGTTGTTTTACATAACAAAATACGTTGAATACAAATACCGATACTGTTTCTCTCATTTTAGCAGACTGCTTAGATGAAAATTTCATCTAAGCAGTCTGCTAAAATATGACTTGCGACCGCTACACTTGGGGAATATTGGAAATGTAGAGATAAAAGCACACAAAGCTCACGGATGATATCACCTTATTATTCAGTTAAGCGGTTTAGTTAACTTTCAGTTAACTGGTTCAGTTAGGTTTAAAGTTAAGTTTAAACAGTTTTTAACTGGTATACTTAAGTTTAGTTAACTTTTGCAGGCGTCGCATCTCAAAATGAAAGGAGCATCCCTGTATGTATCAATCCAAACAAATGTAGGGTAATTGGAAGTACAGTGGTATCCGCCAATTTGAATCACATCGGGACCACGATAAATAAACGGACGATTCTAATAAAGGGACGTGGGGGAATGAAAAAGTTTTTAAAAAATTGGGTAAGTTCTAATACATAATAAGAACAAACTACGCCAAATATCGTAATACTAAAGGTACCTACATGTCTGTGCTAAGATGGCAACTTTTTGAAATTTTCAGGGCAGCAATTTTATAGTTTACCTACCCCTCAAAAATCGGGAAATAACCATCTGATCACCTTCTTGAATGCACACACAATAATAAAGCTCATTATTCCAATTTCGTATAGAATTTTATGGGACTCTCAAAATCTAGCAGTTTTTATAGTGACTTGTAAAAAATGATGGGACTCTCAAAATCTAGCAGTTTTTATAGTGACTTGTAAAAAATTATTTCAAATCAGCTGGGCCAGTATGACCCAATGACCCAACAGGCTGCCACATGATTCACCTTTATGTTGACGACTTTCGATCTGCTCCAAATTTGAGCACTTATTGTGAACGGACGGCTGGTTCGTAATAAATAATAATTTTAATAACTAACAATAATCATGAACTAACAGAAATCATTAACAATAATTAATAACACTATATCATTAACACTATATGATAATAATTAATTATACTCGTGATTCATTATAGTAATTGATCTATCATTTTGTCGTTGGGTGAAGAATTTGCAGAGTTTTTTTATACGAATTTCAGAATCTACGTAAACCCTCAACTTTTAAGGGGTGGAGAGGGAGGGGTTGAAAAATATTTTCTTTTGTCGATTGCAATGCTTCATTATCGAAGACAATAAAACCAAAATTAAGGTTTTGAGACATGTTGTTCAATTTTACTTTGTTTTAGGTCGTTAAAAAGATTGTATCGAATGTAACCCTCGTATCGGTTGCTATGGGGGAGGAGGATCGGGCGTTGCGTTGAATCCCATTGATCAACTGATAGCTTACGCCTTTTGTTTGTTTACCAATACTCCTCCTTTTTCCTATCTCGTAACCTCAAACCCTGTGACCTATTGCCCTCAACCCGCACATGCATTGCTAATAAGCGGAAAACCCACTTTATTTTGCCGATCCGGTCCGTTCCAGAGTGTTTTGATGATAATGTGCGGATTGCTAATAAGTGGATCCCACTGCATAACACTTTGAGCATAGAGTTGTGGTCTGGAGTATTTTAAGAAGTGATCATAATCATAATTCGCCATTTCGGGAGCTCCACTAAGGTCGAAACGACGGGTGATGTACGATTTCCATGAGCAATTATCCTAAATCGTCCTCCGATAGATCGGTTCGGTTTTGGAATTTGGACCGAAAAAACATCATCTTCCTAGGTGTCAACGAAACGTCAAAACTTGTATATAGGTATATCCTTCCTTTCAGGTCGATAAAAACTGTGGGTTCTACGTACAGCTTATAGAGTATTTGGGAATAGATCATAGAAATCTGTGACTCTGGCAACTTACAAAGCTACCCAGGATTAATACAACAGTATCCAAGGCCAAATGTATAATAAACATTCGGCCATTGTATATTATACAAATCCAGACCTGCAGCATGGCTATAAGAGCAAATTTTCGAAAAATAGCTGGTTTTACACAAAATGTCTCCATTTTACAGGTTTTATAAAAATTGTCTCCAATTTTTGCCAAGCAACACCTCAGTTTATAGAGTTTTTTAACGCTGAACAGATTGTGAAGACAAAATTGCGGTATCTCATTCCGTTATCAGATTAAAGCAGATGAAACGTGAAGAACATCTCAAGTAACAACCACGTTTCTTCACCTTCAAAGTGCTCCATTATGAGAACGTAATAAGATATCGTAATTTTTACTTCACCACCCTTTTCAGCGTCAAAAAATGTCCAAAACGATGTGTCATTAAATGACAAATTTTGTCACTGTTTCATTTTTGGAATTTATGGGGTTATCTCCCCCTCCCCCCCTTAAAATCCCCCTAAACCCCCTTAAAGTGGGCCATTTCTACCCATCTACTAACTTAGCCTTTTGATTGCCAAGACAGATTTTTGAATTTAGGATGGTCTGAAACAGATTTTGGTACCTATAACATTTTTCGGAAATTTGAGTTTTAAAAATTTTGGACCGAGAACAATAGCTTTCTTTTCTTCAAAAATTCGCTAAAATTTCAAATTCGCTAAAATTATTGTGTATCATACTATACCAGGAATTCATTGTTCTCAAGCGTCAAGAGGTTCTAAGCCGTATATATCAATAGATTTACATCACCAGGTAAAACACCCAGAACAGAAGATAATTTCTTACAAATTAACGGAACTTAATCGTGAGGATTCGTCCAGAGTTGCGAAATATATTTCCATATAACTTAGCCATTATGATATATGTAATTCCTCGCTCTTTTAGTTACGGAATCGTTCCGAAGAATTTCAATATATTTCAATTTTTCCGCTACACCGCGTTTCCTTAGTCGTCCCTTAGTAGCAGCCAAGGAATCCCAGTTCCAAGGAAGCGCAGAACAAGTTTCTTCAAGCGCAACATCGGGTAGTCGAGTGAGCTCATTAGGAAGTTGGGAGTGCGAACTTGAACCGAGATTATTCCTTAGATCAGCGAGCTACGGCGATACCTAATAACCATTAGGAGTCGAGATTCTGGCTATGGAGTCGGAAAGGGCAAGTTGGCGGGTTTCTGCGTGTAATTATCAATTACCACGCCTGATCCAACAAAGGCGATAATGTTCGACAAGGTTACCGAAACTAACTAACCAAAACCAAAACTTCGCGCAATCTCATGTAGTCGAGGTTGATACATAAAGGCAGCGCGAGTAATATGTAACTTGTTAAGGGATGCTTGGTGACGCGGATCGGATTCTCGCAACAACCTTTCAGCGAAATTCTCGAACCAGCCTACTTCAGACTTTGAAATTCTCCAATAACGGGACTTGTGAAGACATACTACAGAATAACATTAAGGAATCCTCTTTGCCAAATCGCTACTGCTTTACACCATTCAAAAACTGAGACGATTCTTGAACTGTAAACCAAGGAATTTTGAGGTCGAATAACGATGAAGGACAGCTCCCAGACTAGAGAGACCAATAAGGAAATGTTATTTGAATAAACTACGGAAGTAGCTTTTTTCTAGTGGGCATAAAACCCATTTGAGAGCAACCAACCATTCATCATCGTATAAATTTACGCTGGGCAGGAATATAAACTCAACACCAAATAATTATACCTAGTTGATATAGAGTTTATAACCATGTATATTAAGGAGTGTACAAAATTTATTTTCCAGAAATCCTGTTGCATTACTATTGATTACTAGAGATGAAATTCATGTGGAAATTCATCCATGGCATCAAAGGTAGAGGGTCCACCAGCCATTATGGGTCACCGGGCTATGCACTCCTCAATCTAAACTGCACCCTAACCCTTCGGATTCTCGCTGTGCATTATGCAACTCCAATGAGCCCGATGATCTTCTCCATTACGAGGCGGCATGTCCAATTCTCAGGGAGTTGGAGGGTTCAGCATCCGAGATAACGCTGTGTTCGAGGCGGAAATGGCGGTTCATATGCTCAATGAGATGGCCAAATTGTGCAGGGCAGGGTTTAATTGGAGAGTGGTAGGACTGGTGAGCAATGTGGATGATCCATGCATGTGATTGGACTCGGCCATCGATTTCTCCTGTTGGGCCACACAGATTCAGCGGCGATCCTCTGGTCTCCCCAAAACAGCCGCAACTTTGCCCATTGTTGTACTGTTTTTGACATTTTATGTCTTTACTTTGCTACATAAACTCGAAAATGTAACGCGGGACATGCAACGGAGAAATGTAACGCGGGTTTCTGATGATTTTCGCTTACAACCGATTCGTTGCTACGGAACTTTATCTTCGCCAGTTATCATCGTACAAAAATCGTTCACCACTCGTTGGATAGCTCTCGATTTACCTAACCATATTACGTTAACCACTGAGGAATACGTGGCCGACAAGCAGCGGTATGAGCGTGATTGTTTAAATAATTGCTTACACACAGGTGATCATTCTCAATAATTTATATTGTCAACACGAATGCAAGCTTCATATAAGTTTCTGATGGGAGGGGGCGCAAAGACATAAAATGTCCCTCGTGGTTGCGTACTTGTACGAAAGCTGTACCCACCGTTTGTGTTATGTATGAACTTACCTATTTCGGTGAATTTTCTGAATGTTCTTTCGAAAACACGTGGGCATTTGGGGGCAAATATACCTACCGTTTAATGCCTCCACGTTGAAAAGAAAAGTTATTTACACATATTGCTAGCACAATAATTGTAGATTATTACAATATTGTATAATTATTGTAGGTTTACTTACTCTTCTGTATACATTTACATCTTGTTATTTAAATTATTTCTTAATACTCGTACAAGTCATTTATTTTGTTTTCTATTTACACTCATAGAGTTTGTTATTTCTTCAATTTTTCTTATATCTACAGTCCATAGCGGAGAAATCAAATCCCGCTCCATCAGTCAACTCTCTCCTCCTCGCAGAACTCGCAGTCTATTATCTTGTGGATCATGTCTTCGGCGACTCTTGAGACGCCATCGGGTGCAAACTGCGGTTTGTATCACCATGATTGGTCCTTAGTCTCACCATTTGGCCAATATCTTTCCGACCCAAGTGAAGGCCGGAAAACCATGGCCTGGGATGGATGTGAGGCTGGATCAAGTAGTGGTGGTATCCCTTAAGGTGGTATCCCTTATTGACTAGTGATTCCTGATAGTACAGCCTCTGCCACTCTGGTAGTTTAGTCCTTAGTGTGTCTGGTGGCGGAAGGGGGTGTGAGAGTCAAATGCCAACAGAGTAGAACCACATTTAGCACTGTCAGCCATATCAATTCCCTTCACGTTGACATGTTCTGGGACCCACCGTATGGTTGTATCATTGTGTGGTTGCTTCAGAATAGTAGCCGCGTTATGGCACTTAATAATATTACCCGCACATTGATACAACCGTACTGTGGGTCCCATATTATGATTGGTGCCCACTCCTTGATCACAACTCTGGAGGGACAAATAATAAGTAATCGAATGGACACTGATGGTATTACTATAGAAGAAGACCTTGGGCGAACCTCCTATGGCGTATAAATGGCCACAGCCTCATTCTTCAACAACATTTTCTCCTTCAAACATCCCCGACACAATACAGAATCCGTTCTTTTTATAGGAGGTGAAAGTACAGCAGTCATGTTGGGTGAAGGAGCCAATCTTTCAAGTTTATACAAAGAGTTCACTCCATCATCAGCGGAATGATGACGTCAAATGCCGGCTGCGATGCTGGTAACTCGGGTTTTCCATCAAGGAAAGTAGATTTGCAGTTTTTTCCCCCACCACCGTTTCATGCCTTCATTTTTTTCTCTTTTTTTTCTATCAGACTCTGCTAAGGACCCAGGCGGCGGGGGGCTTGTTTTGTGAGGCGCGGTATCCTTTGTGCCAAGTTGAATTGAAATGAGCTTCCCTGTCCTCTCAACAAAGGGAAGAGGAGAAACTGGTAATTGGCACCTGTTACCAAGGGCTTTTCTGCCTACTGTTATAAAAGGGGTATTGACCGGGTTTTTCTCTCTGATATCGGGGAGCCTTCTGCAGTTCAAAGGCGGGCCTCGGCCTCCCATTTGTTGGGTTTATAAACTTTTCAAGCGCATATCGAAAGAGATGCCTCTAGCAGCAATTCAGTTCTTTTTGACCGCACCCGTTTGGAATGATAGCAGGCTCGCGGCCGAAGACGGATATATATGGATCAATCGACGTCTTTTCAACGAAACGGGGAGAAGCTGGGTTCAGTATTCTGAGAACTATGCAGTTACCTATCATAGAATTCTGTGAACCCACTTATTTGTACTCAATCAAAGCATTGGTTCGCAACGCTCTTTTCATATCGTATATACATATATATTATGACCTACAAGTATAACTTCAGCTCCCAGTGACGTCAATTTTCTGATGACTATTTTCCATATAAAAATCCTTTCTTCGTTTCCACTCTATTAATCTTTTATAATATGAATCGATTATCGCCTATCGAAGCATCGATATTATCGCCTATACGATTGCTTGTTTCATCTAGGGATGGCTAAAAAAAAGAATCGATGTATCGATGCATCGATAGGCCGGCATCGATGCATCAAAAACATCAGACCCCAAAAACATTGATGGAAAAAAACATCGATGTAGGTATCGATGGTTTTCAAACAATTTTTTTTTTTTTTTCCTATTCTTTTTTTTCATGCAAGACGGAAAGAAAAAATTATAAGATCTGAAAAAGAACAATACTTTTATTTTCAGTTTTATTTTATTTGTTACCATTATAATTCAGTTTCAAGAAAAAAAATCGTATACCTACCGTGAACGTACGGGGTAGGAAACGGAATCGAAGCCAGAAACGAGAAGGAGAAACAAAAGCGAAACCATGCAATGCCGTGACAATAAGTGGAAAAAGAAAATGTGATGGGAAGGGAAGGTTATTATAAGGCTACAGCGTCAGGACAAGAAAAGAGAAGAGAAGAAGAAGGTTATTATAAGGGACGTCACGAGACTTCCGATACATGGGAAATATTGGAAGTATCGATACTTTTCAGCCAACATGCCTCGATATTTTTATTTAAAGGAAATAAAAATTCAGAAATAATATTCCTAGGTATGTGAGAAAAACGTTAGAATAAAACATTCAGCAGCCTATGGCAAAAAAAATTGAAACATCGATGTACCGATGTGCTGATGCATCGAAACCCCGACATCGATGTTCCAAAAACATCGACACAGAAAACATCGATGTTTCCCGCAAAAACATCGATGTATGATTGCCATCCCTAGGTTCATCTCAACACCCAAGTTTTCGACACATTCCAGAGAGTTGGAAATCAATATTTCTAGGAGTAGAGATTTTCTACTTGTTGAACGCTGACATAACCCAATAAACTGAGATAAATGCGAAGGGTGAGTCTGAAGGTCGGAATTCGTTCGAATGGTTTTCACAGATGTACGTCAGATTCGATGACAGTCCCTAATAGAGATCACGTCATGGAACTCCACTTTTTTATCGTAATAATTTTTATTTGTGTTCTCCCTATTGGACAACCACAAAGTCGAAATTCAGTCTGATCAGTCTTGAATAGGGCGTCAAAAAGAACGGATGACGTCATCCCAGTCTTGGCAAAGGAGAGGACGTGAAAGATTCTCCTCAGGTATCGACTTGACACATCAAGCTGATGGTTATGGAAGGTTGAAAAGAAACAGGATCTTTGCCCAAGACCTTTCCCCGAACATCCCTTACCTGCTCCCGCTCCATGAACGAGCTCTTGATCTCAAGACCAGCAAACAAGCTTTTGGTCTGCACTTCACATTCTTGTACCCTCTTATTATTTTTGTACATTATAATCTTATTTAGCATTGATTTTGGTTTCCACCATGAATTCAGCCGATAGTTACAAATCGTCGAGGAAACAGCAACACCACCAAGCTCGTTTTTCACAACTTTTCAGGAGAGAGAAAAAAACCGATTTTTTCGTCCATCAAGGCCTAATTGACTGAAGTTTTATCTCGATATCCATGATGAATGATATCTATTCACCGTAGATATCATCATAATATATTATATTCATCATAGATATCGAGATAAAACTTCAGTCAATTAGGCCTTGATGGACGAAAAAATCGGTTTTTTCTCTCTCCTGTGAAGTTGTGAAAAACGAGCTTGGTGGTGTTGCCGATTCCTCGACGAAATGTCTACGACTCAGTCCCTTAAGAAATTCAATTAACCAGATTCTACTCTATTGAGTAACTCGAAAACATCACCCAAGTCCTACAATTACTTTACCTTTTCAGTGCCGTATTAAGAGCGCGCCGTAAGAGTGGCGCCTGCTACTCCAGTGGATTCCGAGAGAACTATGTTTCTGACATGAACAAGGTTCAAGTTTGGAAAATCCCCGGCAGGTACAGCTACTTGTCGTAGCTCTACCTACCGTTAGTGACTGCTCAGGGAACATGTTGACAAAGCGATGACGTACTTGAGATGGCTTACCTCCTTTTCGTTCACCCTGCGATTGCAACAAAGGAAAGGGTAAAACCACCACCTACCGACCTCCTTGCCTTGACGCTGGGCCACAACGGGAGCCGGGATATCAGAACTGAACTGCCGACACTTTTTCAATAATATTTTTAAATATTGGTCTAAAATGAAAACGATCATTTCCCTCAAAATTTAGAGCTGTTTTGAAGATGAATAATTTAGTCATTACCCATTTCTTCTTTTTTAGAATCATCATTGAAATCAAAAACATTTTTGTTAGGAAACCATTCAAATAGTATTTTGGTTTATTATCTTCGATAATGAACCATTGGAATCGCCCAAAGAAAAATATTTTAACCCCCCCCCCCCTCAAAATTTGTAAACAGCACATGGTTTTCAAATACCGAGTTAATAAATACTATTTATCTGGATAATTACCGTCCCTTGGGAAAAACGTACCTACTTTCAAAATCTGATATTCTCCCGTTATCCCGTTAAAACCTAAATCCTACCTGTCACTAACTGGCTTTCTAATCTCCTAGGGCAGTGGTTCCCAACCTTTTTCCCTCGAGGACCACAAGATCTATAAGAAAACGTCTACGGACCACATGATTTTATAACTAGGTAAATTAAATTGAGAACTAGAGAAATATATTTTAAATCCTTTAATATACATTGTATTAAGGGTAAGTAATTAGAAAAAAAAACATAGTTATAGTCTTAATATAGTTATAGAAACATTATAAATCTATTGTAAAACGCTTACAAAATATGACACTAAGTCTCTCAGTGACTTCCTTAGTTTTGCATTTTACTGGCAAGATCACTCCACGCCTAACTTCAGAAATAAAAACAGCATTACTCATGTGGCATACTTTCATAACAAACGTATCTCCGAGGATGAATGTCTCATTATATAGCCAGTAAAAACATTGTTATACTCGTATTGATGAAGAAAACGGTGAATTATAAGACGTACTCTGAAACAGCCCTACAATGATCCTCGAAACTTTTCATAACCCTAGGTCAAGGGGAAGGGGGTCAAAACGAACTTTGAAATTTCGACAATGTCATATCTCTAAAAATTCTCTTGAAACGGTGTAATTTTTAGTTCACTTTTGAATGACCTGAAAAATTACGAATCTTTTAAGACCAATTGGATTTTTTTGCGACCAGCCGTTCGTTCACAGTGACCGCGCAAAGGTTTAGGAAAAACACTAAACTTTCGCGTCGAAAACGGCCGTTATGTGACCCAACCCCCAGACGCCCAGAATAAAACTACCTTTTTTCATCTTCCCGGTAAACTACAGTCTAGAAATTTTAACCGTGAGTCGGGGATAGACCACATTGCAATATTCACTCGGTTTCTCATCTGTAAAATTGTTTAAATAATACCTTTTTGTAATAATACAAATTAAATTTTGATGATGAGCTATTGACTTGAAATTTTAAAAATAGGTCAGAACTGGATCACAATGCAATATTCACTCGGTTTCTTGTCTGTAAAATTGTTTAAATAATACCTATTGGTTTAAACAAATTAAATTTTGATGAGCTAGATACTTGAAATTTTAAATATAGGTTAGAAATGGATGACATTTCAATATTCACTCGGTTTGTATGACATGGTATGAATATGGTAAGGTATATTATTCTATGTATGATTTGGTATAATACAGTATGGTATGATAGGAAAGAAATTCGTATGGTATGGTATGGTGCCGATTTGCAATACAGTCTGGTATAGACAGAAGGGTGATCTGCACAAGGAAGATAATAAACCGTTGTGTCAAGAATTTGCAGAGTTTTTTTTATTCTGCATCCAACTATGCAATTTTTCTGGAATTCACATTAACTTTTTTCCCAATGGGCCCTCTTTTCTATTGTGGATGCGGATTTGACGCAAAATGTCATAAAATTTGCAATTTGCAATTTTTCTGGAATTCACATTAGCTTTTTTCCCAATGGGCCCTCTTTTCTATTGTGGATGCGGATTTGACGCAAAATTTCATAAAATTTAACCCATCAACCGATTTGTTTCTAATTGGGAACACACCGTTCAGCGAGAGCACAATGGTGCTACAAAGAGCGAGGGCACAAAGATGCCACAACCCAGAGATTATACAAAAAACGGAACGGAAGGAAACCCTAAGTGGGGCTTGTGAACTTTAATTATTTTTTGACGCTGATTCACGTGATGCTATCAGTTTCTTGATTTACTGATCATTTTGCCCCAACATCAACATTTCCTAGTCAAAAAAACTATCATATTTTCGGGCATGTTGGCTGTAGTAAACTCAACTGTAATGACTCATTTATTAATTTATCTTCCCTCGCCCTTTCACAACAGAGAGTAGGGACCGGCCAAGTCATGAATGACGTGGCCCTTTTTCCCAATAATGACTTCAACTCTTCCAGATAACCCCCACAACGCTATTGGGATTTGGGAAACCCATGCAGAACAACTTTTGCTTTCAGAAGAGTCTGCACCTCTGTTTGACTGGTAGGTATAGGGATTATGGGACCGCAGGTACTTGTGAAGTAGCCCTTTCTCAGTTTCCTCAGTCAGCGGGATCTAGCGGTAAAGGGCTGAACTACTGGCGTTGCCGCCTGAGTCCCGCCATTCAAACTGCTTCAATATCAGATGTCAATTTTTCCCGGGACACCACATCCCCAAAAATGAACCGTTTTTATCGCTTGAGCACTCAAATTGAAGCTTAGGATCTGAAAAAGAGATCCTACGGAGCACAATTTCCATATCACTTCATATAAGGAAGAAACAACCATCCAACTGGGGCAACCTCCCATCTCTCTCGGAATACCAACTTCATGAGATGATGGCTGTCTTCAGGGACGTCATATCAAAAATCGCAAAAGTAGGATCACTAGGACTTGATCTAACTTGAAAAAGAAAAAAAAAATCAAGGAAATCGGTGCAGTTTTGGCAGAGTTACATGGCGGGACAGATACATTGATTTCTTATGGGAGCTGTCACGTACGGCGCCCTCTTAAATAAGGAACGAACTGCTTCGTCTAATCATCCCACAACTAATGTCCAACAAAAAAGATTCAAATTATCGAAGATAATGAACTAAAATACCTCCTAGAATTTTCGGTTTAGTATCTGCGATGATGAACCAGTGGAATCGACCTAAGAAAACGATCAGTTTAAGTACGTTTAATCATTATTTCCCTCCTGTCAAAATCAGCACAGTAACTGTAGAGGGAGTAATGGGGTAAAATTTCATTTTTGTTCAAGTAGATGTTATTTATGCTCAGAAAACATACAATTAAAAATTTAAAAAAAATTATTATAAATGAATGATGTTGAGAGTGAGTTAATAAAGTGACATAAGCCGAAAATATCGGTTGAGCGAAAATCAGGTATCAGAAAAGGGACGTTGGTGAATTCCGAACCATGAGAAAATCCTGGAACTTGAGATAATTTATAACCTTCTTTCATACGTCTTCACAGCTCGCGCTTGTCGAATCTGTTCGAGGAATTAACTCCCCTCGCGTGTGGCGAACGGAAATGAAAGGTGGAAACCAATGTCGGGTTACTTCTTCATAATATGATTATCCTTTTCATCGCCTCTGATCATGAGATTCGTGGAAGGACCGATTTAAAAAAATAGCGTGGCGTGCAAAATGTACAAAATTCTACGTGCAAAATGTACATGGAGGACTAATCGGAGTGATGCGTCCGGACCTCAAATTGAAAAATTCAAATAGAACGGTATAGTTTTCACTTCATATTTACATAGAGTTTATTTTTTAGAATTTTTTAAGACCATCCGCAGCTTTGTACGACCAGCCGTTCGTCCACAATAAGGGCTCAAAGTTGGAGCAGATCGAATGTCGTCAACATGAGAGTGAATCGTTAGGCAGCTTTCAAAAATCGAGTTAATTAATATTAATAATAATTCATAAAAATATTGATAACCAACAATAATTAATAATAATTTGCACTACTTGATAATAGTTATTAATAAATAAAGATAATACATAATAATAATCAATCTATCATGCAGTGGTTTTTTTTTTTGTAAATTCCGCTTCTTTTCACCCCTAACGTTTTTTTTTCTTCACGTTATCGATCCCATAACTCCCTTAATTGATCAGCTAAAATGGAGAAAATTTGAGAGAGTAACCAAGATTAATCATGATTTGAGTGGCAAAAAAAGGTTTGGGTTACTTTTGATAATACACAATACCTTGAATCCCAATGACAAAACCGACTTATACCCAGCGATTTTAGTGTAAAGCTGATCATGCATCAAAATCTATTCTCGAAAATGTTAGTTAATTTAAAATCAGGTGTGTCCAGGACTAGAGAACACAGTTTTAGCGCAGAAATTCCAAATTTGTTGAGAAAAAGGAGACGACAGCAGAGTATGAAAACTCATCGTTGGAGGAAACATAATAAATATATTATGCCAAAATAAATTTATCATCATAACATTTTTTTTAAATCAATGGGGCTGATAAATGATAAATTTATTAACTAAAATACTGGCACACATTGCAGTCTCAACAAATTACAAAAGGCATATCAACTGCTAAAATCTCTTCACTTCTTTGTATAAATCCTCGAATAAATGGTCTCCTTCCCCTTTCTCGTAATGGCTTCTTAATTATTCAGCAGCATTGAAAGCCCGGATTCAAAGAACACAAACTCAATATTCAGCTCGTACATGGATATTATCCGAATCTCTTGTTTGTCAACTAATGCAAAGAGCTATTTGACTGCCAAAAATGTCACCGTTCGGTAGGTTGGGGGCATACAACAGTTGTTTGTCTCAGGGATTCATATTGTACCCGTTTCGACTTGTGCGGTTGGAGTAGAGTAACATTTACATATACGTATCCGCAAATTCTTTACACAACACTTTATTATCTTCTTTGTGCAGATATCCTACAGTATAAATCACGAAATAGTAGATGAAAGGTTTATAGAAATGATGAAAAATTACAAATAATTTGTCCAATAGGATTCTGGGGCTTCTATTCCCACCTACCTAAGTAGTTCTGCAACAATTTAATAATAATTTATTTGTTTATTTGTAAGGGTTATGAAATGTCCGGAAACAGAATTTCGTAATGTTTGCTCAACGCTAACTGGGCAAAGTGCCACGAACGGATTTTATTTTAAATTCGATTTTCTGAGTCTACGTATCTTGAAACTTAAGCCCTCAAATTTTCTTCTTGGGCGATTTCAAAGGTTTATTATTGGAGATAACAAACCATAGGGGAAATAACATTATTTATCAAGAGGGTGAGGGATTTTGGGGGTGACAGGTTCTGACTATGCCAGAAAAACTGAGTTACAGCAGATTGCTGATTGCCTCTCTGAAATACAGGAGGTTTACTATGTCCCATTATTATGAGTAATTCTTCGCTGAGATTATTCGGCGTCAGGAAGATACAAACATAATTTGTCTCCAACAACCCATCAAATACCCATTTATTTCAACCGTCTCTTACAGTTCGGGCGTATAGATTAGATTTGTAGTCCCCTGAATAGATTTCTTGCTTTTGCATCTAAACAGGCCTTTTCTCTATTTTTTTTTTTTCTTTTTCGTCTCTCAATTCCTTTTACGGGGAGGGTGTCCGAGTGACGGACACTCAGAAAACGTCCGATTGAAATCTTCAGAGGGACTAGGGGATCTCTTTCCTATGGAGGTGGAATCTCTTTTCCATGGGACCTGACACAAGGGAACGGCGGACGACCGTTCCCATCAAACATCCTTACCGTCGCAGACCAAATCGAATTCGGTGCTTTTAGTAAAATTGAGAGTCCAACCACTCAAAGTCGATTCGATTTGATGACGATCTTTGATTTTATTTTTTAATCGGTACCTGTCATAGTGTTTTTTGATTCTCCCATTTATTACCTTCAACGACGTGAACTCATATTTTCAACTGATCCATCAATTTATGGCGATAGGCGCCCACAATGAATCAGTATCTTCAGAGAAGACTTCTCTTAGTATCCTATTCTGATACTCAGCTAAAAATATGTACATGCGTACCTAACAACAATGGATCATTTCTAAAATCAATCAAATAATTTTCGTAATTGGGAGACCTTTCAAGCGAATTTTTTAACAATCCTGCAATGCTACAACTAGCTGTGGATGCAGTCACCAAGCAGCAGATGGCCAGTGATACCAGCGGTACATTATGTCCCTCGCATAACCACAGAGAATAAAATAAAGAACCTCAATTCGAATAAGCCAGAAGGTTGAGCAGTACTGAAGAAGAAGAAATCTGTCCTCGAGCAAAAGGGGTATACATCGTATACAAATGCAGGCCTCTTCGAGAGGAATCCTATCGTCTTCCATTCTCAAATTTGTTATAAAACCAGTAAAATGGAGACATTTTACATAAAACCAGTTACATATTTCTTTGAAAATTTGCTCTTATACCCATGCTGCATGACTCGAGATTTTTATAAAACTTATTTCAGTAAATAACATGCGGTTCGTTCTGTCGTTGAGAAGTAATCAATTTAAAAACATCGCACACACGGGATGAATCCAACTGTAGAATTCTATTACGAGATTGAAGAGAACTCTTTGAAGTTTTGCAATGAACAGATCCCTTCGGGAAATCTTTTGATTTTCAAATACGGAAAATTAAAATTTATGTGAACAAAGCCTTTCAGTAACGCGGGACATTAAAGACGGGCCTGACACATCCAAGTGGATTGAAAATCTCTGTTTCAATGGAGCACCAGACTTTGTCCCGCTCTGCTTTTCTACCAAATACGCAGTTGAATAATTGAGTTGTCAGAAACGGAAATTCTCAATGACTCCTAGTCAATGTTTCATCAGCTGGATTTCATTTTCAACCAAGAAAATGTGACTACTGTAATACAGGATAGTCAAGTATTTGGCTTCGCCTTGATTTTCCGGATTATTTAACCACAGGATTTTATACTGTGGCCACAATGCTACGAGTGGATAACTAGATTTTTGTGATTTTTAAGTCACCACCAAAAAAGTCGATTCTTTAGTTAGTTATGATTAAATTAGCAGTCTGCTTATTTACTAATAATGCTAAAAGTAGGTAACTTTAGAGATAACTAGTTTTATAAATGAATATCCTCAGTAATACTGAAGAATAAAAAGGCTAAAACTAGATAACTTTAGAGACAACTACTAGTTGTAGAAATCAATATCTTCACTTACACTGAAGGATAAAAATGCTACAATGAATAACTTTAGAGATAACTTAGTTCTAGTTGAAGGAATTGACATCTTCACTAATACTAAGGAATAATGACTGATACATTATGTGATTTATTACAGAAACATTACTGATTTTAAAAATAATAAAATATTGTGATTTTACATTAAATGTAAATATAACAAATTTTGTTATATTTGCTGGATAATAGCGAAATCGTTGGTGCTATAATAGGCATCTCGAAATGCGAGTAATGGTATCCTAATTAACCATAATTCAATAATTTTAATGTCACAAAACTCACTGGTCATTGTAGGTTAGAGTTGTGGTATCGGTAGGTAGGTTATCGGTATTATCTACCTATACACTCACCAGAACGACCATACCTAACAATAACAATACCATCTGCATTACGGAAGATGCAGATCTTCTACTAAGTAGACAACACCAAATTGTAGTTTTGAGATCATCTTAAGTCTTGTAGCATTGAGCTTGAGCCCGTGATATATATTTCCTACATGATGTCTGTCTCAACGCTACCGGATGTTTTGAGTGAAGCGTACAATGCAATTTCCACGGTTACACAATTAAGTAACTTATTTCTGTCGTCTGTAGTTAGGCTAATTATCATCATTTTACGTTTTATGGAAAATACCTGAGCGAAATTTAGTTGCCATATTTGAGCCTAGCCAGAGAGCCGGTATGTAGATGTGTTAAATGTCATTTTGCACAAAACACATTTTGTTTGTTATAGGAATGAACTGAGGGTATTGTTACACATAGGAATCGATTAAAGCCGTTTTTCTTTCACTACTTCGAACCAATAGACAAAAAATGCCATTCGATCAAACCATTCGAAGTCCATTGAATGAATTTATGAAGTTATTGTCTCTTGTTATACGACATTTGAGTAGGTGCCTGCTTGGGTGACCTCACGCCCGCATCATCATAGCATGAGAGGAACAGAGTAATTACTGCAACTGCGGCAACGAATCATTTTGTCGGGCCGTTATCCGCTACCGTTTCCGTTCAAAACAAGCTGATATATCCTTTCTCTATTGAAAGGGGTTAGTCGCTGTTGCACCCGTAGTTGGGAAGTCTTTCGAAATGATGTCGGACCAACTACGCTTATACATCGACCAACGTGATACCACTGGTGCATTGTAGACAAATTGAAACACGATTTGACTTTGTTGAAATTCCAAGGAAATGTGTCATGAAAACTCCGCAGCAACGAACCAAATTACGAGCCCTTTGGACGTGATATTCTGACGCACCCATCGTATTCTCCGGACCTACAGCACTCAGATCATCGTCTTTTCGTCAAATTGAACGAATTTTCGGGTTAAGAACGTGGCAAAAGTGGCTTTAGAATACGACGAGGGTATGAAAAAGATGGTACTCAGGCCGAAGAAGGACGTCGAACTTACGGCGATTATGTTGATAAATATATAACTATTTTTGAACATACCAATTGAAATACATGAATTTCTCGAATTTTAACAGCTTTTTACGAGTAACATAACTTTCTGATATTCATCACTTAAGAGAGTTTCTAGTCACAAAGACCCGTTTGAAAGCCTAACTACGGAATTTAGAGCTTAAAATTGGAACCTCAGTATCTCGATATTTATAATGAATCGCGGCCGCGTTACAGTCCAGTCATGACGTACATCCTTGCTTGCAAAAGGTCCGGTCATTGGGAATTCTTTATATGTTGTTGGGACCCAAATTAAAAGTAAGAAACTAATAATAATCATTTAATAGTAATTAAGTAAGAAAGTAATTAATAGTAAGAAACCATAGCCAAAAATGTTTTTTTTTTTTTGGCGAAACATTTTCATACCAAAATCCGATCTAGACCATCCCGAATTCACTGCCAATAGATGAAAAGTTCAAATTTGCACTTGAAAAGCAATCAAAAGTCTAAGTTCGTATTTTTTTACGCTGAACACGATGGTGAAGTTGGAATTGCAATATCTTATTCCGTTCTCAAACTGGATCAGTTTGAAGGTAAAGAAACGTGGTTGTTACTTGAGAGGTTCACGGTTTACTTGCTCCAATCTATTGACGGTATGAGATACCGCAATTCCGACTTCACCATCGTATTCAGCGTTGAAAAATCTATAATCTGAGGTGTTACTCGGCAAAACATGGAGACGAAATCTATTATAAGATCAGCAAATTTTGCATAATACCAGTTATTTCTTCGGAAATTCGCTCTTACAGCCATGCTGCATGGCTGTGGATTTTTCGGTTTATGGTCAATATATTATTCAAGGAAGCGTCACTGTATAAACTCTTGAACTAGACTAAATTTTCTACAATGTGAGACCACAGCGAACTCTGTACGACCATGAATTTCCGACTATAATGGTGAATTGTATACTTGAAAACACCTTACACAACACAATGCCATGTCATGGTTTTGTGATATAGAGTATTTTATTCTGACTTTTCTTGTCTATGGGACCAAGGGACCATAATTGCGTCAGTTACCGACTCCTCTCTCCTTCAGCTAAGTGATGACCATCTGGTCACCTACTTGAACAATATCCCTCCAAATATTTCGTATAGCTGTGGGACTCACAACGGTAGGTATTGTGTACGGAACAGTGATCTAGACTGAAGACCAATCTGTGCAGAAGATAACAAATTGCTGTGGACAAAATTTTGCAGCATTTTTTTCCGGTAGCTTTTCGTTGTGTATTCGGATTCAGCACAATGTTGTCCTACCAAAAATCCTCCTTAAAACCACCATCCGCGTATAATCGCATTTGGCCGCAGCCTGTGGCAGCTTGTCGAATCTCCTTCAAGCCAACTCTGGTCATCACAAGTCCTTGACTCTTCCTGCAGGAGAAGGTCGTGGCCGGACCTGAGCTCGGAGTGGGAGGTCGGCTCAGTTCGAATGAACGTTTGAAGGCGGATCCGCTCTCACTCGTTCGTGGACAAGAACGTTCCAAGTCCTTGAATATTTTATCTCTTTTTCTCACCGGCCGCTTCGTATTACTCGGGTAATGAGGGCAATCATGAGAGGAGTTTTCATCATTTTCATCATTCGGATTCCATTGAATCTTGTCAGGTTTACGGCAAGCTGATGGTCAAACTAAGCCCAATGGGTTTTCTGAAAGTAGCCGGTTATTACTTTTTTTATTGAAAATAATTTCAGCATCACAATTTAGATTACAGCATTAATCAGTGATTTTCATCTCGTAAATGTACATATATATTTTACAAAACTTGCGAACGTGAGCAGTTTTGTTTGAATAATGGTATCGTGGGGTCTCTCTTCATCACTGGACACTAATCACAATTTTTCACCACACTAAGTCATGTGGCTTGTTCCTTTTTAGTCTTCTCTCTAGGGTGATCAACGTCGAGTAGACCTCTTCATCGACGTGCCTTCGAAGCCTCTGCTGATGGGCTGTTGCAAATCGTCGTATTTCGGATTGAACCATTTTTCAACTTCAAGGTACTGCAGTACTACACCCTAGATCTGTAGGTTTGGTCCTCTTCAGTCTCCGTATGACTCCGCTGTTGTTCAGTAGGCTCAACACTTCAACGTTTGGATTTTTGTGGAGCCGAAGTTCGAGCTCCATCGCAAGTTTTCTGATAGATGGAGATCAGCCATCCGCATGGTCCGAGGTGCTTCGACAACGCACCGCAGAACTTAATTTTGAATCGTCTGTACAGATTCCAAATTGCTTTTCTTTGTGCGACCCCACAGTTGGCCCCCATGAGTCCAGATTGGTTTAATTACAAAGCTGGTATATACCACTCTGAGCTATCAACCCACAATGAGTTGCTAGTAGCTACTTGCTACTGTACAATATCGTAATGCTCAGGTGTTTTCTAGGGATTTTTCTAAGCATTTCTAAGGATTTTCATAAATAGAGGAGGTCAAATACCCCTCGCAAATACCCCTCAAATTTCGATTTTTGGCACATTCATGGTTTTGGCATAAAGGGGACGATATAGTAGTAACTCATTGTGGGTTGATAGGTCAGAGTTTTCCCTATCAGTCAGTGCATTTTCCTGAATCCTTAAATTGAGCTCGTCCTTTTTCCTTACACGAGCTTTCCACCTGAGCTTGCAGTTGTGTCACGCTAAGATATTTCGCCTTCTGTCTTCAGATCTGTGAAGTTTTTATGAGTGGACTTCGTTTCGTTCAACTTCATCCTCTATTGCCTCGTTCCAGATTGTGGTGGCTTCTGCAGCGGGACTTTGTTGACAGCAGATTGTGGTGGCTTCTGCTGCGGGATTTCAAACTGCAAGAATAGCAGTGTCATCAGCAAAATTAGCTGCAAGTGGTCCACTGGTTGTGGTAGGTCTCTTGAGTAAATCTTGTAATCTTGTGGTAGAAGGAACTACCTTGTGGAGGAACGCCTGCATTTAATTTCCACAGTTGAGAATACTCATCATCGTATTTTACTCTGAATAATCTACCTGCGAGGTATGATTTCAGAATGCTGGCGAGACATCCAGAAAGACAGCAGAGCCAATTTTATTTTCTTAAAAGAGCATTCAATCAGATTCGATGGACCAAGGTGAAGGTCGATATGGCGGTTTTGATTCTACATAATATGTTATTCCAAATACAACAAGATGCTCTTCTTCGCTCCATAAACTGTCAGTTTAACTTCCGTTTTGCCGCCTCATGGGCCGATTGACTAGTTTTTTCCACGCTGCAAAATAAACCGCCTGTGGGCCGGAAGACCGTCAAAACCGCCAGACGGAAAATCTGTAATAGAATAAGTCGGCGACCCGGAACAGACTGGTGATCCCTCGATACCGCGATCGAGTTATTGTCGAGTGGGAAGGGCGAGCTAAATAATCCGTCAGGGCCAAACGATTGCGTGGATGAAGGCCGAAACTGTTTTGTGGGTTCGAGTACGGTAAATGCTGTAAACGAATTTTGTGGGAAGGGCGGATCTGAAATAGCCAAGAGATGAAGGTTGGTATTGGGGTTTTCCAGTGTGCTGAATACAAATCTGAAACGCGTTTTTCGCTATCAGGTCCAGTTTTTGAGATTTTTCTATCCCTCTCTATCTCTTCTATAACCAAATTGAAAAGATTCATTGTTCACCAAAAATTCAGTTATTTTCTATTTTTTTGCCTCATTTTGGGCTGGATCAATGACACAAAAAAAATCCTGACCCAGATCAGGGATTCTGGCCAAGCAATCCCTTATGCCAGTGATGCCCACTTTGGCCTGCTTCAGCGATAATCGGGCTTTTTCTCCTTCCTCGTCGATTTCTCCGTCAGCGTTGCCGATTACGAAAGTAATATGGACATAGCATAAAAGCCGTCAGCCTGTGAGTAAGGCACACAAGCAAAAAAAACATTGTGAAACCATAAAAGAGCAATTATGCATGATGGTGAATAACTAATACATAATATAAGCATTACGATTATAATAATAATAATATCATATTATATACAAAATCTTATGTTTATCGTATACCATAAACAATGTCATTCATCAATTTTTTTTTTTTTCCATCTAGAAACAGCTTTGCTTCAGCAGGAGGGGTTTAAGTATGGCCAATACAGATTACCTACATGGTTTCAGTTCGCAAATTTCTAAACTGAGTCTGATCTTAGTTTTATTAATCTTATTCATCTCAGTTGTAATTGATCTCCCTCCCCAACTCTTTTCTATAACCCAATGTAATCTTAGTATGTATACATTGTTAAGGTTCTCCATTGATCTGGGGAGTAAAGCATTAAGATTAAACCCTCTCATGATATTTCAGCGCGACCAAGCCATTTTAATCCAAATTCCCTCAGGATAGGACAATCACAGACTAAAGGATAAATATCCTCTGTAGCTACTCTGTTGCATAGTGAGCATAATTCTATCCTACTCTCTAAAAACGGTTGATAGTTGGCTCGTTGATGATTTTCCTTGACTCTACCTTTGAGCCCTCATTGTGAACTACGGCTGGTCGTACAATGCTCCGAGTGGTCTTGAATAATTCTCTGATAATTCTCTGATAATCTAATCAAATATGAACGGAGAACTACAACGTTTCGTCGGGAATACCCGAGATATGACGTTTCGAAAACTGCAAACCCTATTTCGCCCATTGTTTCCCACTCCCAATACTGCAGTGCTAAGCTCAAAAGCAGTCAGTTGAATTTATACGATATTTGACTTTTTGGAATCGTTGGATTCTTCTTGCCATCGAGTCTCACTTGAAACAACTAAAAACATTGTATTATTTGTACATCATGTTCAATAAGGAGAGGAAAATGCATGACTTCTTTTCACATTTCCAAGTGTTTCATCAATTTTCATCAATCAATTTTCTCGAAACTTCAAGTCCGCCGGTTTGCCTTGTTGGCTGCTTTTTGGCGTTGCACGACACTTTATCCCTCGGAATTGAACTCCACCCAAATTGATACAAAGAACGTTTCCGAAGTATTGAAAATTTCAAACCCTATTTTGCACAAATTTCTTCCTACATTCGAACCTTCATTGGTCAAAATCATCAGTCATGCGACCCCAGTGTCGAAATACGAATATGACTACGTATTTAGCGTTTAAAGCAGATGATATTTTGGATTATCTTCACTGATAAACCACTGGAATTGACCAAGAAAAATTCACAGTCATCCAGCATGGCTAAGAGCGACTTTTCGAAGAAATAACTGGTTTATGTAAAATCTCTCTATTTTACTGGTTTTATAACAAATGGTGTCTCCATTTTTTGTCGAATAAGACCTCAGTTTATAGACTTTTCATCGCTGAACACGATGGTGAAGTCAGAATAATTCTGACATCAATTATTGCGATATCGCATTCCGTTATCAGATCAGAGCAAATGAACCGTGAAGAACATCTCAAGTAACAGCCACGTTTCTTCATCTTCAAAGTGCTCCAGTTTGATAACGGAATAAGATATCGCAATTCGGACTTCACCATCGTGTTCAACGTAAAAAAACCTTCACAATGAGGTGTCACTTGGCCACAGCGTCTTGATGGTTTTCTTCCTCATCAGTCTATAAAGTTAGGTCAGATGCAGGGTCTGCAGCTGACCAAAGTTTTCTCCAGCATATTTTGGAGTGCTGTATTTTGTACCTGGTTCTCAAACTACCTCAAAAACCTCCGTATGGCTCTTGAGCGTTTTTATTTGCAATAAAGGCACACTTTTGGAGAAAACCAACATTTTTACAATTTTCCGGAGCTGTGCCGGACATTCCGGACTGTTGGATTCCGGACTAATGGCTTCTACTGTACTTAGTACTGCACTTTGATGAAACTGAAACAATACAGAATAGGTAACGAAAAAACTGTACAATACAAAGTTAAAGAACATTCTACACAATGTGTATGTAGTATGTCATACTACATATCGTCGCTCCTCTGCCAAAACCACGAAACTTCACAACTATCCTCTGCCAAAACCGCGAAACTGCAAAAATTCGAAAATTGGGCTATGCGTCGAAAATTGGGCTACAGTGACATTGATCAAGTATCTCCTCCAGAAATTTCATCTCTCTAACCCCACTACAAGGTCATAACCTGAGTGAATGTTGCATTGTCATCCAGTTCTGACCTATAATAAATTTAAAATTTCAAGTCTCTGGCTCATCGGGAAGTTGAAAAAAAAAACTTTGTTCAAACATGAACCAAAATTGCAAAATTCGTTTTGAACCCCTATAATCACCCACTATAATTTCATCTCTCTAACCCCACTATAAGGTCCTTATAGTGGGGTTAGAGAGATGAAATATCTGGAGGAGATACTTGATCAATGTCACTATTTAAGGCGACGCCCAAATTTCGAATTTTTGCAGTTTCGCGGTTTTGGCAGAGGAGCGACGATATTACACAATGTCATTCTATACATTTTATACATTGTCAGGGCACTTTAAAAAGTCTTTAATTGATTTTTGTACTGGAGTAGTTGTAGATGGCATTGTTATTATTTTCCGGACGTGAATCTGGATTATCGACGGTCCGGATTATTGATGTTCTACTGTATATTTGTACATAAATGTTTGGTGTCTTTTGTCAGTGAATTCAGGATGGTCAGGAGGGTTTTAAAAATTTTGGACCGAGAACAACTATTATAGCAATATAATAACAATGTAACAAAAATAACAATATTATTTAAAAAAAATATTAGTACCTACTTACGAAAATAAATTTCTTTACCCAAAATTAGGTTTATAAATTAGGTTTATTTATATTTCTTTCTTTTTTTCCATCGGTATCACTTACACTTGTAAAATATTTTCTTAGACTTTTTTCTTAGACGCTATTTGTTGATTTCCTATTTTTGAAGACTCTTCTCCCTACCACGGGCTATGCCCACATAGGGGAATAATTTCCTAACATGTATGTACCTGATTTATTTATGTATTATTTTGTTTTCTGAAGAGGAATAAACTTTCATTTATTTCATTTCATTTCATAGCTTCCTTTTCTTCGAAAAACCGCTAAGGCCAGGCTAAATTGGTTATTTAAATTAAATTAGTCCGGTACATTTTATTAGACATTTTCTCCGGTCATTCACGTGTCTGTTGCGGGAGGTCAGGCCTTCACGGATCGGGAGCAAAACGCGCTCCCGAAACCGCCGCGGCGGGGGGAAAAGGCGTGTTCCAGCCGCCGGAGGGTTATCTTGCTGTAGAGGAAGACTGGGGTGACGAGCCTTCTCTACTTCCCAATGGATTTCTACCACCCCCTTTTTACCCAGTGACAGATGGGGGGGGGGGGGGTTGTGCGGGAAGGGGGTTCGGGAGTGAGTGTGAGGGGGAACGCTCAGCTGAGCGATTCCTCCCTCCCGCAAGCTCACTCCCTCGAGTTTTCATCTTTTCCCCCTTCGACAAACATTTCCTTTATTTTCACAAAAATCGCACAACCAAAACACGACGTTTTCAATTTTTTTCTCTCGATGAAATCAAAATAAATTAATAAAATTTAAAAAAAATCAAAATAAAAATAAACATGATGAGTTTGACATTTTTGATCCAACAATTCAAAATAACTACGTGTCACCTCATCTTGAAACACCGAACGGTGAATCGCCTGAAAAACTACAAAACCAAATCAAAACCGGTTTCAATTGGCACAAATACCGTGTCAATTTCGGTGTACAAACCACCACCAGCTGCATTGCATCAACCCATTCATGTTAAATTCCAGTTATGAAGTCCATTTGGGTGGTTTTAAATTCGCCTTAAATTCACCTGAATTTTACTTCCGCATTATTATAATAAACTACGGGAAGTTTTTGGTGTTTTTTTAATTCATTTGGTTGGTGAGTTTACGTGAGGTTCCACTTACCGAGTATAACTTCAGGAATATTGTGCAGCTTCCACTTGGCAACATTGGATTTTCACTGCACTTATTTTGCGGTTTTCTATCGTTTGAATAAAATGAGGTTTTAAAAGCGAGACGAATTTACTGTATTGCGGTGCGAGGTTTTCGGGCGGTCGGTGTCTACGACGATTTCAAACCGGAATAAATTTGTTCGTTTTATGTTTATGTACAGTGGGGATTTTCCAAACGAAAAAAAAAATAAAAACGCCGAAAAAACCTAACGGTTTTGACCGCGTCGTTGAAAAAAACCACCGCTGCGCGAGCCGAGATCAGAGCGTCTACTGAGATGACTCTGAATTGAAGCTCCGGCGCTGGGGGCATCCCCTCTACCCGACAGGCGCACGGGAGTGGGAGTTTTCTCAAATCTTCCCGATCCCCCTCCCGTTCCCCAGCGCCGTTGGGATTCCCCCCGCCGGCGTCAGGGCGCCTGTTCCCGGTGCGGGAGGGGGGGGGAGGCGAAGGGTCCTGTAGGACGGCGGCGTGGGCGTCCAGGGGGGGGAGGGAGGGAAGGGTCCTGTAGGATGAGGGCGAAGGGAAGAGTGAGTTCGCCCAGGGATAGGGACGGGACGGGAAGGGGTCATAGGGGGAGGGCCATATTCTGTGATGGAAATACCTTTCACGACGGCGTCGCCAATTTTGGTTTATTTATTCCAGGTGTCCGCCAGCCCACACGTCAATTTAAATTATAAATTATACGTAGATTGTCAAAATCAATTTGAATAATTTCATAGAATGGTCAAGTATTGACCGTCCAATGCCTCACCTAAAACTTCGAGATGCATCCTAATTGTACACTTAACAGTGCAATAACACAATAAAGTAACCATTTAAGAATCAAAACAGAAACTCGGCCCCGCTAAGTTCAAGTCCTAGGGACCAAATTACAGCGTCATAGTGTGAATATCCTAGAAATGAGATTTAGGAGCCTCTCAGCTGATCGTGGGCATAATATGCTGCGTGAAGTGTGTCCTAGGGAGGCTAAATGCCAAATTACCGCTTCATAGAGTGAATTGGGGAGAAATTGGGTTTGAGGCAGTCGGCTGATCATGAGCATATGCTGCTCCAATTGTAAGTCCTAAGGAGGCTACGTACCACATTATAGGATCATAGAGTGATTAGCATAGAAATTAGCTTTAGAAGCCACTCAGCTGATCATAGGCATATGCTGCTTAAAGTTTAAGTCCTAGGGAGGCTGCACACCAAATTACCGCTTCATAGAGTGAATAGCGAAGAAAATAGGTTTGAACCAGTCAGCTGATCATGAGCACATGCTGCTCCAATTGTAAGTCCTAAGGAGGCTACGTACCACATTATAGGATCATAGAGTGAATAACTTAGAAATTAGCTTTAGGAGCCAGTCAGCTGATCCTGGGCATATGCTGCTTAAAGTATGTCCTGGGAGGCTACATGTCAAATTCATAGAGTGAATAGCGGAGAAAATAGGTTTGAGCCAGTCAGCTGATCATGAACATATGCTGCTCCAATTGTAAGTCCTAAGGAGGCTACGTACCACATTATAGGATCATTGACTGAATAACATAGAAATTAGCTTTAGGAGCCACTCAGCTGATCATAGGCATATGCTGCTTAAGTTTAAGTCCTGGGAGGCTACACACCAAATTACCGCTTCATAGAGTGAATAGCGAAGAAAATAGGTTTGAACCAGTCAGCTGATCATGAGCATATGCTGCTCCAATTGTAAGCTCTAAGGAAGCTACGTACCACATTATAGGATCATAGAGTGAATAGCATAGAAATTAGCTTTAGGAGCCACTCAGCTGATCATAGGCATATGCTGCTTAAGTTTAAGTCCTGGGAGGCTACACACCAAATTACCGCTTCATAGAGTGAATAGCGAAGAAAATAGGTTTGAACCAGTCAGCTGATCATGAGCATATGCTGCTCCAATTGTAAGCTCTAAGGAAGCTACGTACCACATTATAGGATCATAGAGTGAATAGCATAGAAATTAGCTTTAGGAGCCACTCAGCTGATCATAGGCATATGCGTCACTTGTTCCACCACTATACCATCTGGACATATTTGATCAACATTGAAGAATTCAGCACTTCAGCCGCAACAAAGGATACCAAACTCGAAGTTGTTTTTTACAGAATCTGATACTGTTGCTGGCACCTGGTGTGCCAATACTAGCTCCAGTTTCAACTGTGGCGGCTCCATATTAACATCCCGAATATTTGTCAATTAAGCATTTCAATAGCCACAGCAAACGATACCAAAAGCTTCATACTGGCACCAGTAGGCCATACATTTCGTTCAAAAACCGATTCAGGTGTCCACGTTCCACACTAAAAGTTCTTAAAGCTATTTTCTAGGCTATTCACACTATGAAGCTGGAATTTGGTATACATACCTACATGTAACGTCCTTAGGACTTACATTTTGAGAAGAATAGGCCCAGGATCAGCTGAGTGGCTTCTAAAGCTAATATTTATGCTACTCACTCTATGAAGCTGTAATTTGGCATGAGCCTCGTTAGGACTTACTCTTTAAGCTGAGTGGCTCCTTTAGCTAACAGAAATATCCATGATCAGATGTTTTCCCCAGTAAGGGAGAAGAAGATGAAAGAAGATTTGCCCTTTCCAACGGAATCGAACTCAATCGGGAGCTGGAAAGGAATCGAATGAGAGTAAGCGGAGAGGGATAAGGGTTTCCACGTACTGTGACGAAAATGATTTTGAATGATCAATAAGGGTCTGTACAGCGACGAAAGGCGGTTGTAGTCGGTTCGACAAGTCAAAGGGTACACGAGAACCGCCTCGGCAGATCGTTTTTAGGGAGCCGGAAAGGAAAGAGGAAGAAAGAACGATACGCTTGACGGAACTCGACACAACAGGTGGAGTCTGACCAACTTCTAGTTGAAAAACCCAGCAAATTCTTTCACAAGGGTTTCGAGTACCTATACAATATTTTCTGTATATCCCAGTGAGTTCTACAACTATACGAAAACAACTGTAGAACGTCACCCAGTAATCGACCAGGGGCCGATTTCATGATACAACAAGTACAAATCGATTCTTTAGACAGCTGAGGTTCTTCAGACAACGTACTTGTACAACTAAGTACCTACAAGGCTTGTCGAATTCGCTATCCGCATCAATTGGGAACGGACACCATTCGGATACCTAATTAGATTTTTCTCGGAAAAAGGGTTAAATACTATGTATTATAATTAATCACTAGATGTGTATGTTAAAAAAGGGAGGAAAACAACTTTAAAGAAGAGGAGTTTTCAATTAATTAGTAAGTTTAACAGTAGTAGGTCAACGACAAACTGACTGGACACTGCAGGCGAGTCATACTAGCAAAACAATTGAGGCTCAGAAGACAGTTTTGCTATAGTTTTGATTTTCTCAGCCTTTATAATTTTTGGGTCGCTAAACACGAATTTGAAGTCTGCGGGGGAAATTTTTGGGTTAATAAATCATAGACCATGACTGAACTAGTACCGACTTCCCCACGCTCACCCTTCTTTCAGGGATGACCACCTGGTCGCCTATTTGAACAATATTATTGCTCATTTCTCTATATATTTCATGTAATTGTGGGGCAGAAGGGCAATTTGTACACAAGATGATAAACCGTTGTCCAAGGATCCTTCACATAACTGGCAGTCCGTCAGTTACGCTGCAGCAAGATTTTTTTCAAAGTTAACTTACTTTAATAATTAAAGTAAGTTAACTTTGAAAAAAATCTTGCTCTCTTTTGGTTTCGTAGGCTGATGAACCCAAAACAGCAGCACCATATTGGAGTGTGGGTTGCATTACTCCAACATGTTATAGCCACAGCGATATTTCAAAGAAATGACAACTTTTATGTAAAATGTCTCCATTTTAATGGTTTTATAATAAATGTTGTCTCCTTTTTCGTCGAATAACACCTCAGTTTATAGATTTTTCAACCCTAAACACAATGGTGAAGGTAGAATTGAGAAATCTCATTCCGTTAACAGATTAGAGCTGATGAACCGTGAAGAACATCTCAAGTAACAACCACGTTTCTTCATCTTCAAAGTACTCCCATTTGAGACCGGAATAAGATGTTGCAATTCTGACTTCACCATCGTGTTTAGCGATTAAAAACCCTTCAAAATGAGGTGTCACTTGTTAGACTGTTTCATTTTTGGAATTTATGGGTAATTTTTCTCCCTATAACTCCCCAAAACCTCCCATATTGTGGGCAGATTCCGCCCATCTACGAAATTAGCTTTTTGATTGTCAGGAAGGTTTTTGTGCAAATTTGAACTTTTTATCTCAATTCTATCTAGAATTATCGTCTGTGAGGACACATACATGTCCATAAACTTATATTTATACATAATATAATATATTATTATGTTCCGTTATCCGTTCCAGACCATCCTGAATTCACTGCCGAAAGACACAAAAAATCATAATAATACATAATAATATTATGATGGTGTGGAACGGATTTTGGTAGACATTTTTTTTTTCTCCGGAAATTGGAGTTTTAAACATCTTGTACCGAGAACACCCCTTTTCCTTTTCTTCAAAACTTCGCTAACAGTAGAAGATTCGCCATGTTTCTCGATTCGCGAAGTTCAAGATGGAGGGCAGTGAGTTTCCAAACGGTGGAAAATTCAATAATATTATAACGTAGGATTATATTATAACGTAGGATCGTCGTGGATTTCCATACATTTCACACTGCACCTTCGTCTTACTCCACTACCGCTCATGGGAGTTTTTCAAATGAACCAAATCTTATAACATGTTCATAAGGTAGGAATTGCATTTGAATTTGGGGTTTCAATTTGTGAATATGAGCATCAAGTAGTTAACTCATCATTAACTTGATTTTGGAGTGCGGAAATAGAGGTGGGCGAGTCGAGGAGGTTTGCGCTGAAGACCAGCGCCATTAATAGGTCATCAACGTCCGTTCTCGTCCATTTTCGGTTCCATTATGCATTTATCCGTACATGAGCCTTTGCCAAGCCATTGTTTTCCATCCAAATGACTGATTTGCAATTCTATTTCGTTTGTCGAACCCTCTCCAGCCCCGGATGCCGTATTCTCAAAGGATCTGAAAAAGCCTTTCTCCCGCTAATCTATCCATTTCCCGGCTCTTCATACGAAGGGAATGTCGCGCCCTTTTCATCACGTCCCGGAAGTGCGCACCTGCTGACTGACACACTTTCAGTTTCCGGTTTCTGTTCAGTTGTGTGAAACGCGGAATTAATTCAGGTTTTGTGGGGGTTCAGATCACATCTTTGTGTCCATGATGGCAAGATAACATGAGGTGCTGTTTCTGCTTCGATGATTCTGGCGCCATAATTAATTTTTGGCATAAAATAATTAAGTTACTTGAATTGGGGCAATCTTAAACTTTCAATTCACATCATCCGGTATTTTCAATGGTGGTAAAATAGGGTGATTCCACGAAAAGTGGCCTTTTCTCGTCCCAAGCCTGAAAATCATCTTCCTAAACAGAAACAAAATCTTCCTAAACAGAATCAAAATGCAATTTAAAAGTTGTTGAAAGGGGTGACCATTCTTGAGAGAATAAACGGTCGACTTTTCTTAGCAGGGAAGCTGAGCTGTAGCAGGGATCATTTAGTACCAGAATTCAGTAACACAGTCGAGAAGGTGACGTAGAATTCAGTAGCAGGGAAGTAGCCAACCCCCCCCCCCCCCCCTCGGAATTCTGGCTTCATTACTGACTAGGGATGGATAAGGACTCTACTCAATGGTGGCTTTGGATTGTTTAAACTCACTAGAGTCGCCTGGTGAGGCTTGAAGAGGACTTGAGATGCTCAAGAAAGGCTTGGAATGGTGAAGGATAACTGGGGATGGTTAAGGACTACTCAAGGGTGGCTTTGAACTGTTTCAAATGACAAGGGCGCTCCTGGTGAAGAAGATGAGGGGCTAGGATGCTTAAGAAAGGCTTGGATTGGTGAGCGATGAGTGGGGAGGTTCAATGCTTTCAAGGATGCCTGTGGGATGTTTGAATGGACTAGGAGGTGCCTGGTGGTGCTGAGATGCGCAATGAAGGGTTGGAATCATCTGAAGATGGCATAGTGGCGTATGGATAAGTAACAAATTATCCTCAGGTACCTCTGGATAGTTAACGAGGACTTGAGATGGTTAAGGAAGGCTAGCAAGGTATAGGGAGGGCTTGAGGCTGGGGGTGCAGAACGGCTTGGAAAGATTAAGAATGACTGGGGATGGTTAAGGATGACTTGGAATGATTGAGGATGACTGGGACGTATCCAGGGGGTGAGTTTAGGGGGTCATCCCCCCCCACCCTTTTGGGTTTTTTCCATACCTTTCGCCGCGGTAGGGCCTAGATAGCCTGGAAGCCCCCCTTATCGACCATCACTGGTTCATCGCACTTGGCCTATAGTTAACGGTTTCTTATCCCCAAGATTTGCACTTTTATTTGTGTAATGTTACTCTTCGTGTTGATCAGATATTTTGTAGGATTATATTATAATCTTATTAAGATTACGAAATTATTCAACAACGTCAAGCACAGAAACAAAAGTCACATAATATCAAAGGTGAAATATCAACACGACATAACTCATTTTTCTGGCTAAATTGAATTAGAGGTGGTTTTGTACAGCAAATTTCTCGCCGAATCAATCGGCGACGTTAGTTTTAGCGTTTTCTCGCCAGAAAAACACAGGAAACGAGTTGTAGCTACACTCCTTATCTCAAAAGTGATATCAACATGACACATCTCAGCTGTTTCATATAGTAAATGCAACCTGCTACAGCGTCTCACGAAAACGCAAGTATTATCATCATGAATAAAGCAAAATCATAATCGTGCGCGAATTCATAATCATCATGCATCTAGAAGGCGAGAAATAAGTTTTTCGTGTCTCCTGTAAAATTGGATCACGTCACCCTCGATATTTGCTGCAGACCGCCCGCTACAGTAGCGATTAGTTTACCTAGAAACAGGATTGCAAAGCCTCAACCTCCTCAGCATATAATTTCCTTCGCAGCAACTAATTTGTGGTCCATATCATTCCATTGGGTGTTCCAAAACTTCGATCGGATCTAGTATCCTACTTAAAATAATGTCAGAACATAAGGCTCATCTTAGAGACTTTGATTGGCATTCCTCAGTGTTGAGAAAACCTTGGAGGAAAAGTCAGATTAGAGTCAAATTTTGTTTGTTTCTTGAGGAGGTAAAAAAATCCATTTTTCGTAGAATCACCCAATAAACAAAAAATATTTTTCTTTGGGCGATTCCAATGGTTCATTATCGAAGATAATAAACCAAAATCAGGCAGCTCACCTGCCTCTCACTACCGAAGGTGGAAAAGGCTGAATTCATGATGGAATAAGAAAAAATAATTAATTACTACATTAATAATTAATGTTCATTTAGCTTTTCAAGTATCACAGAAAACTGCCTACCTTTCTCTCGGTTTCGACATTTTAAAAATAAGCCATCTATTTTCTCGTCAATTTTAGTGGTTCATAATTGAAAATAGTGAACCAAAAAGTTTTGCAGAAGACAAAACAGAGGCGGTGGACCAGTAACGATGATGTGTCAAGGTGTTTTTCAAATGTCTCGTGCTTGTTTGTTATGTGCTGCATGGATACATAAAATAATGAGGTAGGTCCCATGGACCGTCCATGGGATGCTCGCACACCGTAGCTTTCTCAGTTTCAATAGAAACTTATTATAGAAACGGATCATGAGGTAGTTCAAATACATGAAAACCTCGAATTGCAATCAAGAAGGTCGTTAATTAAAAGTTCTCAATATGCGTGCTGACTGATTCCATGCGGGTACTTCAGTTCGTACCTACCGACATACGAACGGGCGAGTATTAGGAGTACGAATGCGTAAGTTCCCAAATCCAATCTACGTGATTAGTTGCAAGGTAGTTATTAATTAAAGGCCCTGAACGCGGTCGAGTTTCCCTTCGGTAACGGGATTAAAGTTAGATTATACAACAGAGAGGGTGACATTATTTGTATTCCCCGGCTTCCCCTTTGAGAGGCCCGATCCGACCTCAGAGGACGACTAATTCCCAGAAACGTTTGGAAACTTGACCACTTCAGAGCCTCCTGCCGCAAATAACTGGCTTTCAGCAGCAGTTAGAAAATTGGTCGTTTGTCTGGGCGTTTGGTATAATAATCCTCATAGTTTGAGCTGAGTGGTTACGAATTGACTGGGTAAAAATTAAACCCTGCGATATAGAAGGTTTTTGAACTTCAAAAAAATAGGTAGCTCTACCTAGCCCGGCCGAGACAATTTTCGATTATTATTTTCAATAACGATTAATCGACCAAGAAAATCCAATTTTACTGTTTACTCCCCAATTAACTCTCCTGAAACGACCAAAGAAATTTGGCATGCGGGTTCCAAGCAGGAGCAACGTACATGTTTTGTGTTCGAAATAATTTATATTTTAAATGAAAAACTAAACATATATTTACTTATTTACACGATGGGAAATTTACATGATCGGTATAGTCGTTACACAAAATTCGTGGAGTAAAGCAACAGGGCGAGCGCCATGAGTCAAATTCTGGGGTTAAGGGGAAAGCTTCCTCCTCCACCCAACAAGTCTGGAGACGCGGCTTTGAAAGCTGCTGCTCAGCTACGAAGTGCAGTCCCTCAACATCGAGATCGCTGAAAGAACGAAAATGTAGGAAGTGGGAGTTATTGAGAGAAATTGTGATTCATTACGTAATGAAATTAATATATTATATTACATGATCAGTAGTCGAAAACAGCTAGTCGTCAACTTCTGGAAGGGAGGGGAATGAATCCTCTGCCTGCTCCCTTTCTCGCTGTCATTTTTGCTTTTAAAGCTGCAATTCTGCAACAAAGAAAATTAAATAAATTACGAACAAACCCAATATCGACGTCATGGTACACAGGTAAGTAGCAGTATCCCACTTCCACTCTCTCCACAACCTCCAGCTCTATTTGGAACAAATCATCCCCTTCTTTCCCAACTTTACACCCCTTAATTTGCCTTATCTCGTCTTATAGAAGAAGAAAACATGTTTGTTAGCTATACAATGAGTGTAAATTAATTCAAGTTATAAATAAATATAAATATACATAAATTATACTACAATTGTTTTACAAAACATGATAACGGCATGGACTTGTTATCCATCAGCCAGGATAACCTGAGCCGTCATTTTGGGATTTTATTAAAAACAATATTTTGAATAAATTCAATTGAATTCTGCTATCTGGGAGGCTTGATATTTCTAAGCATGAAAGCAAAAATGACCCACTTCTAACGAGTGATCTCCAGTGTTCAACAAGCAGGCCATCCTTTCCAGATTCAGAACACCTTCCCATAGTAAACGCTGCCTGAATTTCCCCAGCATTGGGCAGTTTCCAAAGGAATGGAGAATACTTTGGCTTGCATTCTAGTTACACAGTGAACAAATCCTCTTCCTCCAAATCCTCAAACAGGCCCTCTAACCTCACGTAGGTCCCATCGTTTCAGCGCAAGCAGTGCTTCCCTCAGCTTCAGGATCCGTCGATGTACCCATATTGGGTTATCCTCGTCCATTTGTAGATCTCCAGGTCTAGCATCCAAATTTAGTGAAAAGTACAGAGGGTTTCTTGATACCATCGTAACTGCCCGCGTCTCATTGGCCCAACTCCGACACTGCCTCCACCCACGACTCCAGCTGCTCTGGCCACTCGTTCGACATTTCTAGGTTCCCATGAAATGTGCAACCCTGTGCTGTGACGTTAAATGAAATGAAATTGGATTGTAGTTTCCAAAAATTTAAAATTACCAGGCTAAAGGAAATCAAGAAACAACAAAATAAAAATTTGTGGTATCTATTCTTCGATACAAAAGAATTAAATGAATTATGCAAGATTTCTCAGGGTAGGAATCACAGATATAACCAAATAAACGGTACGAAATTGATATACAGAGGTATAATTTATCAATACTTTTACTCACAGTTCCGACGGCCGTGGATTTTCTTAAGCAATACACTAAATCTAGAAAATAAATAAAATTGAAGGGAAAAGAGATAAATTTGGGGAAAGGAATTTTTCCTTGGAAAGATGTTGCGGACTTCACGACGGCGGCACTTCAGCAATTCAATCGTTGATTTCGGCTCCAACCTAAAACTGAGCAAGAGAAACGGAAAGTTCCTTAATATCTTGCTCGGAAGTACCACATGAGGAAGAAAGTTCGAAATCGAATTTGAAACATACCGGTACGATAGGTGTATGCGTATCAATCGGTGTTCTTCGAAGTAACAACTGCGACGAATTATACGAAGAGACGACAATTGGAAGTCCCAAATCCAACAAATCAATTTTACAATTTGAATTTATTGTAAAGCTTTTATCGGAACACTTAGCGTGACGAGACGAGACGAGAATGATGAGAAAAATGATGGCGATTCCGAGAAAACGACAGTGATTCCTTGATCACCAACGGAAAAGTAGTCCGCAAAACTTGCACGAGGAAGACTGGAATATTACTTTTATTAACGGATTGTTTCGTCACTTCCGAAATGAGAAAAATAATTAAAACATTTGCAGACACTTCAAATTTAATGGCAAATAAAATAATTTGCCGGGAAGTGCGTTCCATCTTCTGCACGGAACCGCGTTCCATCTTCTGCATGGAACCGCCGATACCGCGTATTTCAGCCGCAGCGGGATATTCAAATATCTTCACGTTACACACCCCCCACCAGCGGTTGAGGTGGTAGAATATTTTTTTAGCTTGGAAGGATGCCAGGATCCAGCCGATTTTCCGTGGCTATCCTTGAGAGTGCATGTTCCTCCAGGGCTGACAGACGTGACGATAAAAGGTCCTTCGTATTTAGGATTCAGCTTTGCTGCAACACGATCAGCGGCTGATGATAAGGTGAAAGTCTTCCGAAGAACTGGATCACCAACACAGAAGAACTCGGAACGACGACGTAAATTGTACTGCTTACTCTGGTTAATGCTGGCTCCAAGGAGATTCTGCTCGACGAGATGACTGATTTCAGTGAGTTTCCTCATTCGTACGGACCATTCTTCAGTAGCATTACCAAGGGCAGTAGGGTCGATACTATTTTGATGGGAAGACACAATTTTCCTAGAAAGACAATGTATTGGCTTTATTTCTCTACCGAAGTTCAAAAAGGCCGGTGAAAATTTTGTCGATCCGTGGACTGCGCTGTTCAATGCAAATTGAAGCTCGCCGATATAGTTGTCCCATTTCGTGTGTCTTTCCTTATCCAAATACGTTATGATAAGTTGCCGGACATTTCTATTGGCTCTTTCTGTAGGGTTCGCTTGGCAATGGTATAAAGGAGTGGTCTTATGCTCAATACCGCATGATCTTGCCAATGACTCAACTGCAGAACTAACAAAATTCGTGGCATTGTCCGTAATCAACAGAGCAGGAGCACCGAATCTGTTTAAAACAACGGATTTAAATTTCTTCAAAATAACGGAAGAGGTTGCCAACCTAATGGGGACTAGCTCAACCCATTTTGTGAAAATATCTTCGAAGACGAGGAGGTATTTATTTCCCGATGAACTGGGTGGAAATGGACCCATTATGTCGGCCGATACGGTATGCCATGGCATGGATAGATAGCGAGGATACATTAAACCACGCGGAGCTGAGTTTGCTGGTTTCACTCGCTGACAAACATCACAACGTTGAACATAACGAAGTATGTCCTGGAACATCCCAGGCCAATAATATTGTCGACCTATACGCCAATGTGTTTTTGCGATACCTAGATGACCAGCTTGAGGATCGTCATGGCACTCACGCAAAATGTTAGCCCTTAGACCCCAGGGAATGACAAGCTTCCAATCCTCGCTTGGATCATCTAGCTCTCCTTTTAAAAACGATTTACGGTAATAAAACAAATTATTTCCCTCAACTTTCCAGTCGGGATGATGTTCGGGCATAACTTGTACTTTATACAGTTTTCTCTTGTACCACTCGTCCTGAGTATTGACGGGAGGATTAACGGGAGTAGAAACGGCAGCAAGAGCTTCGTTACTCGAAATACGGGACAAGGCATCAGCTACGCAGTTGAGTTTGCCTTTTCTATATTCAACACGGAAGTTATAAGGCTGAAGTCGAAGAATCCAGCGGGCTAAACGGCCGGTGGGGTTCTTTAATCCAAACAACCACTTAAGACAAGAATGATCAGTTACCACAACAAATTCGGATCCTTCCAGGTACTGTCTGTTCTTCTCAATACCCCATATAACTGCTAGGCTCTCCTTTTCTGTTACAGAATAATTCCTTTCAGCAGCAGACAATGAGCGTGAACAATATGTGATTACTCTTTCACATCCATCATGGGTCTGAGTAAGGGCTGCACCGATGCCATATTGACTTGCATCAGTTTGAAGTGTGAATGGGATATCAAAATTTGGACGAGCAAGAACAGGAGCAGAAGTGAGAGCAGTTTTCAACATTTCGAAAGCATTTGTTTGCTCCGTGGACCAAATCCATTTCTTCTTTTTGCTCAAGAGAGCGGTAAGAGGCGATACAATAGTGGAAAAATCGGATATGAAGCGACGGTACCAACTAGCCATCCCAAGGAAACGACGGAGTTCTGTAACGTTAGCTGGGGCTGGGAATGACATAACTGCAAGAGTCTTCTCGGGATCCACACTAATTCCTTCTTCATTCACCCGATACCCTAGATATCTAACTTCTTTGCACCCAAACTCACACTTATCCGGATTAATTTGGAGACCGGAATCCTTGAGTCTGCGGAATACTTCTCTTAATAAATCGCAGTGAGTTGCAAAGTCAGGAGTGCATATCAAAATGTCATCGAGAAACACTACTACTTGAGGATATAAGTCCAGAAAAATAGAATCTGCCAATCGCTGGAAGGTAGCAGGACTATTGGTTAAGCCAAAACTCATGGTACGGAACCTGAAAAGTCCTCGACCTGGCACAATGAAGGAGGTGATGTCTCTACTTTCTTCATTTTCAAGAGGGACTTGAAGAAAGGCTTGCCGAAGGTCGAGTTTCGATAGGTATGCCGCATTACGTAAAGAATCCAGAAGGGTATTTATATTTGGCATAGGGTATGAATCCTTCTTAGTGCAGGCGTTTACTCGACGGAAATCAATGCAGAAACGATATGAATTTCCCTTACGCACCATTACAACAGGTGATGCCCATGGGGAATGACTAGACTCAACGATATGAGATTTCAACATTTCATCCAGTTGAGTGTGCATGGCCTCTAACACTTTAGGTGAATAATTGTAAGCTCTCTGTTTGATGGGGCTAGCTGAACCCACATCAATTCGATGTGTGATCCGTGTTGTCAAACCGGGTGAAGCTTCCAGCGACTTGAGACCAGCTGCAACGACTTCATTCAAAATTCTACGTTCTGAATCCTCCATCAATTTTATTCCATAACATGCAATAGAAAGAGGGTCATGACTTGAATGATTCTTATGTTGAAGGTAGTAAAATCTCTCATTCGGATTATCTAAATACCACCAGACATGGTTGTGGGCATCCGTGATAACTCCATTTCCTCTCAAAAAATCCAAACCAAGTATTATTGGGAACGATAAGGTACTCAAATAATACAGAGGAAGTGTTTTCTTTTTATTACCGATGAGAAATTCTAAGCGATAGCGATAAAAGACGGACACATTACTACCGTTAGCCAACTGAACGGTGAATGGATTGACCTTTTCTAGAAAACAACTCTTTAGTCCTTTGTTTTCATCTATACTTAGCACTTTTACTCCAATGTCTCCGATAAACGATAGGCGTGATCCTGAATCACACAGTGCTAAAACGGGATGTGCGGTAGAAACATTAGCTGACGGATTCGGTTGATAGTAGAGTGACATAATCAACAAATCGGGCCATATATTACTTGAGTATTCATCAACAGAGCTGAGAGATGATGAACTTGGAGAATCGATACGGTAGGTAGGTAATGTTTTACCCAGTAATTCGTTATTGATAGTTGGAACTCTCATTATAACGGGTTGAAATGACGAGACGGTACTTGACGAGAACGGGACGGTAGTTGACGGTATGATGGGTTTACGAGACGGTATTTTGGGGTCTGTAATACAAAAGGGAACAAGGTTGGCCCCTACTTCTGGTTCCCTTGATAGTTTTTTGGATGCTCATTACATCTGGGACATGTGTAGATATTTACTTCTTTGTATCCACACTTGTAACAGAATTTCTTTCTCGGTAAATTACAAGAAGAAAATACATGAGGACCATCACAATTCCAACAAATGATAGGAGATATTGCATTAGATGATGTCGACGGTTGAATCTCCGCGGTTTTACAGCTGTTGACAGTCTTAGTGTCCGAAGGAGGTACTTTAGACGGAATTTTGTCAGAATTTACATTGTAAAGACCCACTACTCCCGAGTTTTTGTTTTTATTTGACGGGCAGAAGTTCGTCGGACTCTTTACATAGTCTTTAGTAAGTTCTTTTGAACGAGATTGGGGATGGGGTTTGTTTTCAGCAGCAATAAGTTCTTCACGACGCAATCGATCTGTGACATGTTTGATGAGTGAGTCGTAGGTAGGAAGAGCTTGATCTGAATTTTTATCCTCAAAAGATCGGCGGGTTGACGTATCCAAATGACTAAGAGCAATCTGAAGTTTCACAAAGTCGTATACATCTGTTAGGCCAAGTGCTTCCAGAGACGCAAAATTGGATTGATGTGTACTGAGAAATTTCTGAAGTTCGGTAAATGATTGATTCTGAATCGGTTTGAATTCCAGAATCTGCGAAACAAAGTGACTAGCAAGCCTACGTTTGTTGTTGTAGCGTGCTTTAAGAGTGTCCCAAGCCAGAATATAGCTAGCACTAGTTAACGGGAAACTTGATACTAGAGCTAGTGCATCACCTTTTAAACTGGATCTGAGATATTGCAGCTTCTTAACCGGAGGCAGGGATTCGTTCAGATCAACAAGAGATTCGAAGAGAGAAAAATAGCTGAGCCATTCTTCTATATCTCCGGAAAAATGAGGTAGAGATATGCGAGGTAATTGGGAAGCCGAGGAGTTAGGATCATTAGCATGTGCGGGATTAGCTGTCCTAATTGTTTCCCTAGTCACTTCAAGGTAATGTGCCTTAATGGTATCTATAATTTCTATAAAACTAACATAAGGTTTCGCAACCTCTATTTTCATATTAATATCCTCAACTTGTGAATTGAACGATCGCATTTGGTCAGAAATGCCCTCTAATTTTTCTTCGATCTTAGCTAATCGTTCATATTTAGGATGAAAAGATTGGACATTTGAACTATTTACTTTCACACTACAGTCTTTGATGTGCTGTAAATTAGCGAATAAGTCTTCTCTTTCCGCAAGAAGTCTAGCCCTTATAACACTAGGATCTTTCGAAGTCATTATGATCGATTCTTTGCAGGTTAGTGCCTAAAACGGAACAAGTACCGGTAGTAGACCGTACTTAAACGTAGGTACGTTCAACAAAACGATACGTAAATTGCCCCACGTTGGGCGCCATTTAATTATATCTGTGACGTTAAATGAAATGAAATTGGATTGTAGTTTCCAAAAATTTAAAATTACCAGGCTAAAGGAAATCAAGAAACAACAAAATAAAAATTTGTGGTATCTATTCTTCGATACAAAAGAATTAAATGAATTATGCAAGATTTCTCAGGGTAGGAATCACAGATATAACCAAATAAACGGTACGAAATTGATATACAGAGGTATAATTTATCAATACTTTTACTCACAGTTCCGACGGCCGTGGATTTTCTTAAGCAATACACTAAATCTAGAAAATAAATAAAATTGAAGGGAAAAGAGATAAATTTGGGGAAAGGAATTTTTCCTTGGAAAGATGTTGCGGACTTCACGACGGCGGCACTTCAGCAATTCAATCGTTGATTTCGGCTCCAACCTAAAACTGAGCAAGAGAAACGGAAAGTTCCTTAATATCTTGCTCGGAAGTACCACATGAGGAAGAAAGTTCGAAATCGAATTTGAAACATACCGGTACGATAGGTGTATGCGTATCAATCGGTGTTCTTCGAAGTAACAACTGCGACGAATTATACGAAGAGACGACAATTGGAAGTCCCAAATCCAACAAATCAATTTTACAATTTGAATTTATTGTAAAGCTTTTATCGGAACACTTAGCGTGACGAGACGAGACGAGAATGATGAGAAAAATGATGGCGATTCCGAGAAAACGACAGTGATTCCTTGATCACCAACGGAAAAGTAGTCCGCAAAACTTGCACGAGGAAGACTGGAATATTACTTTTATTAACGGATTGTTTCGTCACTTCCGAAATGAGAAAAATAATTAAAACATTTGCAGACACTTCAAATTTAATGGCAAATAAAATAATTTGCCGGGAAGTGCGTTCCATCTTCTGCACGGAACCGCGTTCCATCTTCTGCATGGAACCGCCGATACCGCGTATTTCAGCCGCAGCGGGATATTCAAATATCTTCACGTTACAGTGCCTGATCAAAACCGCCCGAAACCAGGAAATCCCGGGTCTGACAGCCGCCCGGGCAACGATACCAGGATATCTGTCTGAGGGCATCTTCAAGGCCTTAACCACATATTGGCAGGCAAGGGACAAGGTGTATGCAAAAATCAGCTGGGCACCAGTCTCCAAATACACGACATAGTTTGTCGTATTTCTGGGGAGGTCGAAAATCAATGTAATGAAGGACCTCAATACTAGTTCAAGCGAATTGGACTGTAAGTAGCCAGTGACCTGAGGTGACAAGACTAGGTTTCTGCAAATAATGTTTGCAAGTAGTATGCCAAGTATACAGCAGCCGCCCTCTCAGTAAAGTGCTGTTTACACGAAAGCCTTGTTGTGACGGTGACACCCAGATACTTGTATGAGGCTACAACGTCAATCGGATTCCCACTAAACATACATTTATCTCCGACAGCCACGACGAAAACCATAATTTTTGATTTGGCAAGGTTGACTGTGAGTTTAGTACTGTACTCCTCCAGCCCAAATATATTTGTACGCAGATTGTGTGAGGACTCAGCCAAGATTACAATGTCATCAACATACATCAGCGCCCTAAAGCCCGTCAGAGACGTGCAAATTGAAACTTCATTTGGTAGTCATCCACCTACAGGAGGACATATAAGCCAAGTGGAGAAAGCAGTTAAGCAAATCTATTCAATTTTATTTTACTCACTTTGATTTTGTTGTACCGGTTTTGGCAGCGCCGGCAGCAGCTTTCTTTTTCCTGTATCAAAATACCATCGGCAGTATTAACAACAGTGATTTTAGTTGACGCAGGATTAATGCGTGGGGACTTTATCGGACAATTACCTTTTTGCAGTGCTGCCTCGAGCTCTGAAACTACGTTTCCTTTTGACACCTTTCGATCGTCCCGCCATTGAGCTCGCTGTGGTGAAGTACGGGGATTGAGCAGAGTTACTAGACAGCCAGCCGGGCATGGCCCTTTCATCAGCATCATCAAAACCAGTCTCGGCAGTTCTTGCGATGATTCTTTCACTCAGCACAACTGCAGGACAGATGATTGTAATAGAAGTTGCAATAGAAGGAAAAAACTGAGAAGAACAGACATACGAGTTACACTACATAATATGAACAAGATATTATGAACAAGAAATTGATCAAGGCAATACTACAATACTGTGGGAACTGTCCCACAGTGAAACCCACCAGCAGCTAATTCAATGGTTGGTTTGACATCAAAAACCACCTACTCGTAATAATACTCAGTATCTGTATTTCGAGAGGCTCATGATAGTAAATTACTGAATAAAGAGAATAATAGTATTGTTACCCACCACTTGGTCAGGACACAATCAATTTTTGGATCCTTTTTTGCCTGTAGGCCGGTGAGAAAGGTTCATCCTCCCCAGCGTCATCTCTGACCAATCCTGCAGTACCCCCCACCTCGTCGTCATCATCTCCAAAGCAGATTTAGTTCTCCTCGTGGCCTCAGTCGAATCTTTCCACCATAGGCCTCTACACACTGTTTCTCTCTTATCTCCCATTGAGCCTCTAAATCTGGGTCATCAGCATCCTAAACTTCTGGGCCTGCCAAAACTCCTATGTCATCATCATCCCACCACGAGGCCTTTTTCATCTAATCTGGAAGACATGTTTCATCCCCGCAGATTTCTGACCATTTCGATGTCCACCCAATCCCATGCTGCCACGAGGTCTCTTCATTCGAGCAAATTCTTAAATAATTTGGATATATTCCTGATTTCAGGGTCAATCGGAAGTCGGCAGAACCGCATTTTCTCGATTTCCTTTCTATCAGACGACTGGCTGAAGATTTCCAGCAATATTCTTCAACCGAAAGCACGCGCGTGCTCCCCGTTCATCTACCATACGGTCAGAAACTCCTTTCTTTATGTAGTATCTACCATCAGTCTGCAGAAAAGAACTTGTAGAATTTTAGGCAATTCTACACATATTTTAGAAGGACCTCCTTATTATTTCATACTTTTATATTTTCGCCAGATTATTATAATACATTTTTTCGTTTATGCCTTTGGTAATTGGTTTATAAACCAATTACCAAAGGCAGAAACATAAATGCTTCTGGTACATCAAACACAATAATTGTGTTAATTATTAGCTCCGACAATTGTATAACAGGAACAGTGAAACAAATATTCTCATTTCTCTCCTCCAAATAAAAACACCATAATAATAGCACAACGTACCATCCTTAGCAGCAGCAAACCCTTCTATGATGTCCATCAGGGTTACTCCGTATCTCTCGAAATTGGCTTTCGTCACACCAACAATATTCAGCATCTCTTCTTCCGAAGTGGGCATTTTCTTTGACATGGATTTGAGAGCCTAAAGCCCAATATGGAAGAAAATTGAGCAAAATCATTATTTTTGTAAATGAGAAAGGATTTTCGGGGTAAGAACCTAGGTTCTTAGGTGTGCACAAATTAGGATCCTGTTGGGTTTATTATGATGGCATATTTCATATTCTAAATTGGTGGATTTTCGTATTAGGCAAAGACCAAATTTATGAATCGTATACATAAATTTGGCATTTCCTTAATCTTATCATGATTAACCCAAAATAGATTTGGTAGTTCATGAATGTTCTAGTAAGAGGAAAGTAGTTGTGAATCACCTCAGTATTCATGATGGAGTTTGAATTGACTTTCCGCTCCAGAGCGAGTTCTTTGACTTTCTCAAGAAGAGCAAGATAACAGCTGTCTTCAATCTCTGCGATTTCAGCATCCTCGGTGGCCTCAGCTTTGGACGCAGCAGCCGCTGTACTCTTGGACAAAGTCGACAGTGCCAACTCCACCTAATGAGGACGCAATGCACGTTTAGAATAATATAGAACGGAGAGATTTCTGGGATAATGGTTGGCATAAATGAAACCAATTGTAATACTCACTTTACCATTCCCACTCATAAGTCTGCTAGCTAAAGGGCCAGTTTTAATATAAGCGTGGACTATGCCATCTCGAGAAGGAACGTGGATTTCTTCTAGATAAGCCTCTACAGTCAACTTTTGAATCAGCCGCTCAACGTCTGACCTTGGAAATTGTTTAGCCTGTCCGTGCAAGTTGCTCGAGTTGTGCCCTGAAAATCACTCTTAGTTAATAACTAATTTACGTCTCAATTTCAAGCGTAGTAATGAACTGAATAACATTACCTGATGCTTTAATTTTTTGATTTTCACTTCCCTTGCACACATCCACGACGTGAGTTGCAGTGAAATTCGTTGCCCAGGAGGAGCTTGACCTATTCCCACACTTTTCACTGACGAATTTGATCACTTCTCTGGATAACGCAGTCATATCAACTAATTTAAATGTCCCCTGCAAAACCAAATATAATGAAAATATCTGCTAGAAACCTCTCTCAACAGCTAGGGCTGGGGTCAACAGAAGATGGATGGACTAACATAGACAGAAACATGTACGATTGCTACTGTGCCTTTAGTTTAGTTCAGTGGGAACTCACCTCCATAGAGCAGTTATCACAGATGGTGGCAGGCCTTGAACGGCACTGAGCTCTATCGAATTTTTCACCGAAATAATTCAAAAGTATTGCCCTTCGGCATTCAGTCTTGTTTTCGCAGAAGGCAACAATTCTCCACAAATTGTCTATGTGAGTCTTTACAGCTTCAGCAGAGCCTTTGTCGTTTCCAACTGTACACATAATAATAATAATTATTATTATGTAATTATTACATGATTAATATTGAAGAGGCAGTCACGAAACCTGTATTGTTAATTGTTTCTATTTATATTTTGGTTTCTTGTTTATACATTGGAATCTACTAGCAACACATTGCTGTTCTACATCAAAATCTTCCAAGTTGAACTAATAATTTTATCTGTGTAACTTTACAACTGTTAGGCATTGAATTATTCCTTGTAGATTTTTATAAGCCACTAGCTACCTAGTACAATTAGGTTCAGTCTACTTGTCCATGTATTATAAGATCTACCACTGGACCCAACCCAGTTTGATTCAAAATTATGGAATGATTACTGGCAATTCAAGTTAGTACAGAATTTAATACTTACACTCTATCAGACTTTTGATCCTATGCATATCTCTGTAGCTGTAGTAGAGAAGGCATTGAGCTTTCTCGCCGTCCCTTCCAGCCCTTCCAGCTTCTTGGTAAAAACCCTCGATGGACTTCGGGAGAGAGTAATGAATCACAAAACGAACGTCAGGTTTGTCTATTCCCATACCGAATGCTATAGTTGCACAAACTACCTAAAACATTGAAATGTTGTGAATATAATGCTGCTGAGGGAATGAATACATAAGTCAAAACCTGAGATATTTTCCTAAAACTGAAATATTCCAAATTAGCTCATAATTTACCCTTGAAGCCACAGTTTGGAGTGGGGGAAGGAGGGAGGGGTTTATTGTCAATATTGGCAAACATATACAGACAAGTAAATTTGACAAGTGGGCTTAAAACAGTGTCCATAGTAAGTGTGCGTCTGGCATGGAAAAAATTATAGTCCGAAACCCACTCCTCATGAGGAGCCTGCATTTGTGGCGGTAAGGGGCTAGCAATATTATGACAACCATGAGATTATGATGGAATCATCAGCAAAAAAAGATCGCCTCTGTTCCTCTGAAACACCATGTGAACGTGCTAATTATTAATCATATTAATACTCATAGCACTAGGCCTACACCCTCAAAACTTATTTCTTCTTACTTCAATAAGCATCATTAATAGTACAAATAGGTTAGGCTCTCACTTTGATCTTATCAGTAATCCACTTGGTCTGGACATCCGTCCTCTGTTTATCTGAAAGTCCAGCATGGTAGGCCTCAGCTTTGATTTGATTTAGCTGCAATGTTTGAGCAACTTGATCAGTCTCCTTTCGGGAGAAGCAATAAATTATTCCCGTATCTCTGGGAAATCTGTAGAATTAAAATGAACATAAATTGTAGACAATTTGTAATCATACTCATAACATCTGGTGCTTTGGACAAAACGATTTGTTGACTTTTCAGCATCATATTTGTCAGGCCTCTTTAACAGTGAAATACTTAGAACTACAACAAAGGTACGTGATGTGTATGGAAACGTACCTCGTTTTCAATAGCGCTACTATCTCAACGATAGTCCTGCCACCCTTCTTTTCAAGGACCTCGTACTTGAGATTAGGCCGATCAAAACTGGATAAAAACCTGGAAAATACTTTACAATAAAACAAACCATGTTGTTTGGAGCGATTGAGGGATCGAATCGCTGAATAGGACTGATTCAATCCCAGGGGCGATTATCTTTTTCTCTCACAGATTTTTCGGTTCATTCCAAGCCTGTTATTATTATTCAACTGTGGTTCAAAAATGAATCAACAGCTCATCATCACAGCTACACGATCAATCTTAAGAAAACCACCAACGTGATGAGTGATGGAGGGCATAATATGAAAGACTCGAAGCACCTATTGGCTTGAAAAATTGTGAGAGATGGATTTCGCCCAAAGGATGTAAAATACTAGTTTTATAAGTGACTCCCAGAGTGTAAATAGATTGATTTCTCATTAATCTCAACTTGATACTTCTGTTAGATTTCCAGAACGAACCAATGAACGTATCAATACATTAAATTTTCACTCTTTATTTATTTTATTTTGTAAATCAACCGAAGCTTCATAGAGAAAAATATTGTCATTCCATGGGGGAGAAGAAAGTAGGTAAACATGAGGAAATACATCCGTTCCCTATGTATGGCGACATTTCAAGACTCACTGATATTGACATTTACTTCCAATAATGCTGACGTTTGTTTAAATTGGGCGGATTCGAGGTTATCCCAAGAAAAGCTGTATCGAATCAAAGTTCAAAAACTCAAAACATGAGAGGATAAGTTATAGCTACAGAGAAAATCGAACTATAAACAAACCATTTAGGGGAGCGGAGATCCAGTTGATGAAGTATGTCTTTTCGAACTCTGGGAGTCGCTGTAGCTGTCAGCGCCATTATGGGGGTAGAAGGGAATTTCCCTCGCAGGAGCTTCAACTTCTTGTAATCAGGCCTAAAAGAAATAACATTAGTCAACCTTCATCGAAGCTTGTATTGCTAAAAAAATAAGAATTTGAGAACGAATCCGAAAGGGAGGAGTTAGTGCAACGTAGTAAACGAGAAACCAACCGGAAATCGTGCCCCCATTGAGACACACAGTGCGCTTCATCAATCACGAATCTGGACAAAAATCCTCTTTGGTATAGACTGTCAAAAACGGACATGAGTCGTTCACTGGCTGATATTTTTTCCGGAGTGACGAATAATAACTTGACATCTGCAACACAAAGTCAGAAGTACCTTTCTCATATGAAATGAGACGTAGAAGAAAATTTAATATATTCATCGCAGAATGAATTGAGATAAGCTAAAATACATGAAAAACAAGAGTAAATTTTTACCACTCGATCCCCCTCGATTTGTTGACAACTTGAGGAAAATTTCGTTTGTCTGATTCATGGAGAGCTCCCCAGTTAAACAAACTGCAGCGATCTGGGGAAAGATTAACAAACAATTGTCAGAATCCGTAACAGTGGACAAAAATAATCATTCTATTTGAACGGGGGGGAGGGGGGATTTCAATTCGGTCTGGCGCTTGACTCTTCTTGGAAACCAATGCAGTCTTTATGACCTATTTGAAGGATTCACATGATATGTATGTGATCACATAGGATCATTTTCGATCTTTTTAGGATTGCTGCTGTGAACGCCACCACTATCTTTCTTCTGTAATCTGTGCTTAAAGCTCTCTTAAGTCCCCATTGTTTGGGCGCTAAAGAAGGACGTTTGGAGGGGCTACGTATAGACAACCCGACACTAACACTCCCACTCCTCTATCATCCCCATCGGTTCACTTTCCTTGCTCCACATTTATCGATATAACCGTTGAATCTCCTATGTGGTGATATATTTCATCTTTTCTCTCTATTTTGAGCTTTCAAAAAACCTCCACCCCTGTAAACGTCCGTGTTTATCTCTGGACAAGCGAATTTCCCGATCTTCGCGAGAGGACGGCGGCAGAGAACACCCCAGGGCCCTGGGAAACAATGAAGAAGATTCTTAAAGGTACCCCTCTTGGATCCTCTGATTTTCCCACCCTTAATGAGTGTATTTCTTGCTACCTTTCCACGTTCTGGAAAAACGATTGGGGAATTCGATGTGGGATTGGTTTTTCACAAACCAGTTTTTAAGTCAAGTTATCTCTACAGTCCACTCCGCACCAACCCAATTTAACATTCTACACGTCCTAGGACTTCAGGATAAATAGTATGACTATAAAGAGCCCTATAGTCACGCCTTGTGATCTTAGGGGGAAATGAAGTACTGAAAGTCCTCGTGGCTTTCATCAGTTCAGCTGGGAGGAGAGCTAGACTCACATCAAGAGACTTGAGTTTTTCAGTCTGGTCGAAAATTAAAGATTTGAGCGGCGAAATGACCACAGTAACTCCAGGAGAGAGAACAGCTGGGAGCTGGTAACACAGTGATTTTCCACCGCCTGTTGGCATGAGGACGAAACAATCATGGCCCAACATCGCAGCGTTTATGGCTTCTTTCTGATTCGGTCGGAATTTGTGAAGACCAAACATCTGCCTGAATACCTGGGGAAAAAATAAATAAAAGAACAATCAACTGGTTTTTCAATTCCTGAGGGGTTATTAGAAATCACTATATTAACGTCTTGTACCTAGTTTCTGCCTTCCACAAATGTTATGAGACAACGCAAAGCAAAACAGCAAATTAATTGGACCTACTCTTGACATTTCTTCTGAATGAGGATAATTGTTTGATGAGAATTCGAGAGCATTGTTGTGACTTGCTTCATCTTTCGAAGAACCAAACGTTGAGCGATCTGTAAGAAAAGAAAGTCCAGATGCAGAAGATTAATCAACAGCCTATTGGAGATGGCCAACATGTTGCAGGGGGAGATCCGCCAAGGATGAATGAAGATCTACCTTGATGGCATACTGATCGACAATGCCAGTTTTAGGGGCCACGTGGACTGGCTAGGAAGGGTCTTTACAGTGTTAACGTCAAATTGAACTCAAAACAAATGCTGTTGTCTTGCTCGTCATGTCAACTATTGGGGTTTATTACATCCGAAAAATGAACTGAGACAGACCCCGAGAAGACATATAAAGTGCGAGAATGTCCAGTACCCACTAGTATTAATGATGTCACCCTTATATACATAATGTTTTGTTTAAATTTATTTATAAATAGCATTTATCAAGAAAATAATGGTGACAATAATTTGCAAGTATACAATGCGACTCCCCTCTTTAGGCAACACCTGTGCTGTTCTACGTTATCCCATTTTTATTGGCAAAATTACAGGAGATTAATTCCAACACCAAAATTTGCCTAAATAATAAACTTACTAAGTGCTATAGAAGATACAACTTCAAGAAAATACGTCATTTGCACAGCCGGGGCGGACACAAGAGTTTAGGTGGACCAACGAGTGCCAAGAATTTTGGCGTGCATTAAGGAACTCAAGTACCAATCCTTGGACAACATAAAGATGATCTATTGGAGATGTCATTTTCATGGGGTATCGCGTTTGTATGAACCAAAAAAATAACTTGCTTTGGAAACTTGTAGACCCTGAAGAAGATGGTTTTGGAGGCAGGCATAGCTGTCCTGAATTGCCTTGCGTAGATATACTGCGTTGCGTAGATTCTGGAAACTAGAAGAATAGAGAAACAACTTGAACACCAAATGCAATGGCCGCAACGTACTAACTTGGAATTACACCATACAAATGTAGCACGAATCAGTTTATCAGTACTGCACATTCACTGCTGTAATACCTTTTGAGAGTTGTAATTCGGAAATGAAGTACTGGAGCAAGAAGGTCCGTTGTTTATACCAGGTTCACTACTTGACCAGGAGTCTGAGGCAGTCGATTTACTAACGGAAGATCCAAATTTCGGACTGAAATTTCCAGTTGAATCTTCGTTTATTAATCTCGAAGCTGTCAATAAATTATGGTTTGGTTGAGAAGAGTCCGATGAGACAGCCCCACCATCTTTAACAATCCCACAATGAAAAGTGCTGGGTTTCTTCATTTGGAACTTTCCGCCAGGAGTGGTGTTCGACTGAGGGGCCTTAGACGTTCTTCCAGAATTGCAATTCATTGTACTAAAATTCCCCAAGTCATTGCTCATGCTTTCTTCAAGTAGTATAGACTCATTGAACATTTCTTCTTCTTCGTTAGGATCAATATTAGGTGCATCTGATTCGAATAGAACATTTTGATTTGCAGGTTTGGCAGGCGGCTTTATAGTCGACACGCTTGGTACAAGAGACAATTTCTCCGCTCTGGCTGCCCTTGTCTTCAGAGCTTGGGTTAGTTTCATGTTTTCCGAAACTTTCATTCTTAGCTTTTTGATCTTGTCCAAGTGGGAACTATCGCCCTTGAGGGCAGGTATCAGCTCAGAAACAAACTCAGGCAGAGAAACGAAGACGGAGAAAACTTTTTCCAAAATCAACATCTCGCAGGCCCTTGTCTGGTTGAGTGACTCCTCCAAGTCACTTGAATTCGCCTGGTGAAAAATTAAGATAAATTCAACCACGGTTGGGTATAAAGATTGTCAATCAATAGCTTTCATTTAGTTAACTACTGAGAGAAGTGATTGCAAATATACTCACACCACGTGGGACCTTTTTGAGCCCAGGATGAGAATTCAAGCTATCGAGCCATGTTTCGATGCTATCTGTAACATAGTGAATACACACCTCAAATAGGTTTATACAACTTTTACATAAATATCTATTCGCATATTAGAAATGGGCGAATTTAAATTAAAAATAGTACAAATGTAATAATGAGAAGATACTATTAAGTTATAGAAGCCTGAAGAGCTAGAGTATTAACATGTTGTTCATACATGACATTGTGTAACTTATGAGGCAGAAGGTTCGGACATCAACTGTCCAGTGAGGCCAGTGATACCTATTATAGCCCTGGTGCTGAGGGTGCTTTGCCCTGGTGCTGAGGGAGCTTTGCCTGCACATCAAACGGTCATTTGGCTCCCTGGGCGCGCCCCTCTGGTGTTGGTGCTGCCTCGTGTACTATAACTAACTGTCATTGTAGGTGCTGCGCATATACAGTTGTACTTCGAGCGTCTGGCGTTACCCCTGTTTGCAGTTGCAGGGGTAGGGTGATATCTCCCCTTAAGACCAGACTGGCAGGAAAGAAACCGGTAGCTGCGTGCTCAGAGGCTCAGTAGGTAAGCAAGACCCATTTGTCCTAGTCATCCTGCTGTGCATCAATCACCTTTGCAATCATGCCAATAATCGTGCAGTTCAGCCTCTTAACAGTGCGTTACCCAGAAGCAACATTCATCTGATGACGATCCTATCAACATGGAGCCATAGTGGAAACCAAGACCCATCATCCATATAAAATGCTGATTGAAAAGTTGGAAAACTGGTTTAAATGGAGGTAGGGGTTGGAAAGGTGGTCGAAAGGGGAGAGGTTGGCTTCATACCTTTCTCCTGAAGTGGAAGTTTAGTAAGGTCCGCCAAACACCGTGCTTATGCCATAGAGGCCTTTCTCAAAAATAACGATTTTGTGATCCTAACCCAGCAAAGCTTTCGTGTGCATTTTAATGTTCTTCCCCGTGGGCAAATTCCATTGTTAAAACACGGCTTTCGGAACAACAAAAAGAAGGGGTCTTCAAGAATAATAAGGACATCGACGCAGCACGCACGTGTACCGTTTGAACGAAGCTCAAGGCGTTCCGCAATTTTTCACGCTTAGGCTCTTGGAATGTCTAGTTGAAGTGTTCTCCGAATTCTTCATGAAGACTTGTGTTTTCGTCCTTATTGATCAAGAATTACTGGAGCAAGATTTTGCAAGAAGAGTGGCTTTTGCAGAAACCATGTTGCAGAGGATGAATGAAGATCCCGAAATGATTACTTCATTATTTTTACCCCCGACGAAGTACACTTTCACCTCACTCCACCAAAGGCCTCTCCACACCCAAAGGGTAACTGTATGGGCAGCAGTCAGTAAGTCAACTGTGTCAGGCCTTTTTTCGCAGAAAACTAACGCACTGTAACAGTGAATTCTGGGCGATACGTATCCATGACCCAGTATTTCTTCCTCCCTGAACTCCTCTTAGGAGGGATTGGTTTCAGCTGAATGGGGCTACTGCCCACACTTTTGTCAATGGAGCTACGGAGAATATCTTTTCCTGGCAAATTAATCTCGTTCCGCAGTGACATTCTATGGCCTGCATGTTCTCCAGATCTGTCCCCGTGCGATTTTCATCCGTGGGGCTACCTCTAGGGCAATGTTTACCGCGACAAGCCTCGAAGTCTGACACAACTGCAAGGAAAGATCCAGAGAGAAGATCGAACAATCCCTCGACAAACTTTGGAGAGAGTGATGGCGATCATTACTAACAGACTTACAAGCAGTGCAGGGAAACCGGGAAATTTGCAGGGAGATTTCAACATAATGGTTTTTTCCCTACTTTTTGTATGCATTTAAATTCACCACTCTTCCTCAATTAAATTAAGAAAATATATACAAATATCTTGAAAATTCATTGATTTATCCTATTTCAAAACACCCTACTAAACAGATGGAAACCCATTACGAGGTCAATCTATGAAATAATTGAAGAAATAAGAAAGAAATAGAAAGAATAATAATGAAGAAATTAGAAATAATTACCTTCATGGTTCGCGTCCTCAACTGAATTGCGTCCACCTTCCACAACACTGCCGTCCAAATTGACTTTTCTGTTTTCTGGCGAATCAGGAGGAGCCAGTGCCTCTTCAATTTGCGATCTTGGATTGACAGTTTTCTCAGGCGTCAGCAAACACTTCTTCATAACCAGCCGTTTTTTAACCTGAGTAGCCGGACTCTTGGGGCAAAAACTGACACCGCTTTTTGAACTCTTATCTTCGCGGTCGATTTTATTCACGGGCAAGGAACGTTTTTCATCACTTTTACTCAAAGCCGTCGATTTACGACTTTTAACGGAAAACTTATTTCCCGCGTTACTTTTTATGCGAGTGTATTTCGATTTGTTTATATCAAAATCCGAATCGTCGCTACTATCACTAGAAATATTGATCACTGAACGTCTTCTGCTTGGTGATTTCGATTCCGACACCTTGGTCACATTCAAGTCTACCACATTAGCTGAGTCTTCAAACAAGTCGTCAATTAAAGCTACATCAGCACCACTTTTAGATGTCAAGTCATGGGGTTGAGAGTTGACTGTGCGTTGTTCTTTCTTATCTGTGTACGAGTCTTGAAAAAGCTTTTTAGGAGTGATGGAGGAGTTGGGTTTCCCAGGTGAGCTGCGAGGGGAAGTACTGTTGATTGAATAGTCAAACTTGTCCCTCCCCACCTGCAAAATATGAACAACAGCTTTTCAGTCTTATTGTTTTTCCATGGTTTGTTGGTAGTAAGAGTCAGGAAAAATGATCAACAAATACCAACCTTGACGTCGGGGGAAGAGTATATGATGTCATCGGAGGCTGAGAACAAGATAAATTGCCAGATTAATGAGAAACTTCTGACACAGGGTGTCTACAGAAAATTTGCCGAGGTACAGGAGGACATTTTTCTGTTATGAAATTCTTTTTTCAGTAATAGCATAGATTTTGTTATTAAGTAATTTTGTTAATTTAAGTAATTCTTTAACATATACCTAACAAATTTGCATATACATTATTTAACAAGTTTATTTCAATTAAACGATGAAATACAAGGAATGGGATAGATATGAACTATTTCAATAATAATTCATAATCCTACCAATCTTAATTTAGTACAAAATAATTAACTCAATGACCAAATCTATAGTTAAGGTATAAAACAGAGAATAATAAAATACATAAAATTATCCGAGATTAATGGTCAAGTTTTTCCCAGGATTAATAAATTTTGTTCTTTTCGCATTCTAAAACTTCAAATTTACTCAATCAAAAGCCTCTGCCACTAGATTCGACTTGTAAAACTCTGATTTGTTTATAAATCTCTCGTCGCCTCATTTTATCACTATCTTCGTTCTCTCGTTTGTCAGCTAATGCTTTTTGGCACAAGCCGATGTGAAATCCTAACCATACTCTTGGTAACAAAGAGATTTTCAACATGGCCACCAGTCGACTGACTCAATGTGTAAATTCACGTATTTCAATATTGTAAATTTTCGACTAGGAAATTGTTATTTATAGAAAAACTTCTTTCTAAATGGAATTCCAGAAAATTGTAAAGAACAGATTTTGGCATTCAAGCAAAATTCAAGTATCCAAGTACATTCAACTACCTGCAGACACCCTGTGATTTTCACACAAATATACACACAAAGTATATTTCACACAAAAAATGGAGACAGTACCTATGAAATAAGTGAACCTGACACTGTGTGCATACTCGTAAAGGCTTCGAACTGTAGCATCTACTAGGTTTTCGTCACCTCGACCGAAGATTGAAATCCAATGTTTTTCCCAAACGATTGAGAACTTTCCGGCTTATTAGCACGACATCGCTATGTTCATTATCCAGATCGATGATGGGAGAGGGAAGAACGTCATGCAAGTACGTTTCAAACCATCCCGAATCCAAATAAGTTGGAACAGTGATCTAGATAGACGAGTGATCGATATAGACAAAACTGAAACGTTGAACGACTTGCAACATTTTTTGGTTCAATTCCGAAATCTGTCCTGTTGAGCTTTACACAACCACTGAAAGTTTGAAATATGCATAAATAAAGCTTAATACCGAAAAATTGCCAGATTTGCATCACCTGTGGTGTTAAGAGGACATATGCGGACTCGGAGACCCTGTCTTCCACAGGTATGTCCGTAGTATCTATGAGCAAATTTTGGTACCCAACTGGAGTCGGAAACTGTGTTTTATTTTGATTCGTAGCTGTAGGTAAGTCACTTATTCAAGGAGAAGCAACTCCCATTACTCACCAATATGTTTCTGCTGTTTTGCTCCTTCATACAGGGTGAGCCAAAACAGTCATTGCAGTTTCAAAGGGCTCCTCGAAAACATACGGCCCAATCACCCCAAATTTTGAAATGGCACACCAGACAGGGAATCTGGGGGACATTCAACCCTACCTAAGTTACCGACGCAAACCTGAGATCTCAAGACTCCTATCATCGGATTCTGACGACTCAGCAACAGCAACCCGCTATCGCTACCGGCCACCTCAGTCACCTCCACCGATATCTTCGCTTACTCAGAGACACTATGAATGTTCCCAGAGTCCTTCCAATGTTCAGTCTATATTCTTCCGTGTGACCAGTTGGTTAAAACCAAAATAAAACAAAATTGTGTGTAATAATTACACACAAGATTTACTGGTCACACTGAAGAATATAGACTAATTATTAATGAAATATTAATTATTATAATTATTACTAAAAGTCTTTTTTTTTTAAATCCAATCTTTGAATAATTCAATTATTATTCATTATTACAAAAGTTAATTTCTATTTTAACCACGAGCAATCAATGGCACCAAGCCAAACACAGAACGAGGAATATACAGTGTGCTTAAAAGAAACAGGGATTAGTAGCACAACAACTTTACAAGTGTTACAAGTGAAGATCGCCAAGGAGTTGCCATGACCTTCCGTTATAGTACCACTAGACTGATCAACACTTGGATCTACAACAACCCATCCATAACAGTCCTAAACTTCCCAATACTTGGATCAGAATCTTAGTGCACTGGTACTGATACTTATTTGTACTCTCCCTGAAAGGTAATTTCCAACCCTAATAACGTCTTGTTGTTTCATTTCCAACCCTAATAACGTCTTGTTGTTTCATTGCTTTAGGGTTTACGATTCAACCGACAAGTTTTCAATAATGAATTTGAGGCAGTGACATCAACATTTGATAGATTTGGACTCAAGTACATACCATCATTGTCATCTACTATCGACTGCTGACTCGTCAATTGGCTTATACCTGGACTCTCCACGGGACGTGCATCTGAAAAAGAAAAAAAACTACTAAAAGAAACTTAGGTTTGGGCTTGCAATTTCGACGATTTCAGCTCTTTATTCAGCTAATGGAGCTTATTTAATGAGACTACCCACTAACTATTTACACAACAAGAAAGAACGCTGTATACGGCTTTAGATATCATTTAATTAATTCTAAGTAAATTGGGTACACTACGAGTATTTTGTCAGATTGAAGGCAGACAGTTAATTAAAATTACCTGATTAATAAGTATTAATAACGCTTTATTTTTAGGACGATATCACAAGTATAATGACTGAGGCTAAACACAATGGCAAGGTACCTTGGTGAGGGAAGTGAGAAGAGTACACATTACTAGGGACTCCCTAGTAGGGAGGATTGCTGGATGCTAATACATTATACAGTCGACTCCATTTTATTGGGCCATAAAGGGAAAACTTGTTTTGTCCCAATAGCTTTAAAAATAAATAATATACATATATAAATAAATAATATATAAATATAAAGCTATAAAAAAAGAAAAATTTGTGAAAGAGGCTTTAAAAGTACAAACCTTTGGCTGATGTTACAACAGTGGGTAGTACTGGTGGCTTGGGGATGGTACTAGGTTCGATGCTCGAGGGCGAATCATTCGACCTAGAAAAAAATAGCAATACAAAACAGTGAATGCATTTCGCTGAGTCTGCATGTCAAGACAGTTGAATTTCGTAAATGCTTTTCAAATGTTGTTTTGACGCTCTTTGTTTTCTACGTTCCCAAAACTTTCGAGTGGTTCGTTGGTGATATGTGTGAAATATTGTGGTGAGTCTCCGACTAATTCATTGCCTTACGTACCATAACTTGAATGTTTAGGTAGACAATGTCATGTAATGTATTGAACGCTTTAACCCAATATTCGAAGACCAGACGTGTCATCGAGATCATGGATTTCACAGACTCGGCGCTCTGAATCCATTCCTAAATAAACTAAATGTCCTATTGATTTAAATGCATTGCACCAACATTTAAAATATTATTTCACCAATGTGTGCAGACTGTTTTTCAAAATTTGAAATATTTAATATTTCTGCAAACTCTTGCCTTAAGAAATTAAAGGTGGGTTTCTTGTGGCTTCCCATCCATTTACTTGTAGGATTCATCTGCTCTTACATATTTATTCACTTTCGTTATCAGTACTATTCATCTACATTGTTATTTACTTATTCATAACATGAGGGTGTTCGAACAATGGGCAACTTGCAGGAGTCAGAAACAAATGTCAACCCGTATTTTGAGTGCTTCTACGATCCTCTTAAGTATCTCTGTCGCTAGAACATGATTTCAATTATTTGCGTTTTAAGAGGGAGAGGGATTAGCGTTTATACAATACAGTAGTCGTAGTATCACAATCTCATTGTCATACTATTATTCCCCATTGGTTGTCACGCATTCCTTTTTTACATGTTTATAGTTACTACAAATCTTCGTATCCAAGCTTAGTCGTTATCTTGCCGTCTTTGGCTCAATAAAGCCTTGCGAATTAGAAAGGTTTTATCTCAATTTATTGAGCCAAAGACGGAAAAGGAAGATGGACAAATACTTGAGGCCTGAGAGACTCGACGCAGATCCTGCTAAAGCAAACTCGGCCAAGATCTGGACGCACTGGAAAAGGACGTTCGAAAGCTTCCTGAAGAACAAGGACTCAGCGGAGGAGGTGAAACTCGATCTGCTGATCAATTATATATCCCCTGATTTATACCCTTACATTTCGAACAGCACCACTTACACAGCCGCCATACAAATTTTGCAGGACACGTTCATTAAACCCATTAATGTAATTTTTGCTAGACACTCTTTAGCATCACGCCGCCAAGGTACAGGAGAAACTTTAGACCAGTACTTACAAGCCTTAAAGCTCATCAGTGAGGATTGTGATTTTCAAGCTGTTTCAGCACAGCAAAATAAGGAGGATTGTACAAGAGAAGCGTTTATATCGGGAATACAATTTTCCAAGATCCGACAGCGACTCCTTGAACATGGCACGTTGACACTAGCGGAAGCATTTGAGAAAGCTAGAGCGTTGGACATGGCACAACAGCAAGCACTCTCTTACCTACCAGGCAATCCACCAGTTAGTCAGGTCCAAACAGCAGATGATTCTGAACCAGAGACTGTTGGTGCTACCTCCAAGAATTCGATGTGCTATTTCTGTGGCGGAAGTAGACACGCACGTAGACTATGCCCTGCCCGAGATAAGGAATGTCAGAACTGCGGTAAGAAGGGACACTTTCAAAAGGTATGTTTATCCAAGAGCACCGTTTCACATAAGAACACTCGTAATACTTCAGCTATGGGGCCTATTGCGGTTGCAGCCCCAACACTCAAGAAAACTACGGTACAAGTATCGGTCAATGGTTACAATGCTCATGCCTTGATTGACACCGGAAGTTCTTTCAGCTTCATTGATGAAGCATTCCTTCACAACAAACGTTTTCAAAAACTTCCGTTTTTCGGTAAGATTACAATGGCATCGGTCACTTTGGCTACTAAGATCAGCGCTTACTGTTGCGGCACTATCCAAATTAACGAAAACACCTACACGAACCTTAAACTTTACGTAATGAAGGACCTCTGTTCTGATTTGATTTTGGGTCATGACATGTTGCGTGTTCATGATACGGTAGAATTCTCTTTTGGAGGCGATCGTCCACCTTTGAAGATTTGCGGGAGTGTCGGAGCAGCCTTGGTAGAGCCAATCAAAATTTTTAGCCACTTGACAAACAACTGCAAACCAATAGCTGTAAAATCTCGTAGGCACTGTACAAAGGATCTGGAATTCATGAAGGCAGAGGTTGAGGGTCTGCTCAAATCTTGAATAATCGAAACTAGCAACTCTCCATGGAGAGCTCAAGCTTTTGTGGTGAAGACCGCTCGCAAATGGAGAATGGTTATAGACTACTCACAGACTATCAACAAATTCACTCTTCTCGACGCGTTTCCCATTCCAAGAATTGAGGATATTGTAGAAAAGGTTGCACAACACAAAGTATACAGCCAAATTGATTTAAAGAGTGCATATCATCAAGTCCCTATCGCTGAAGATGACAAAATTTACACAGCATTTGAGGTAAATGGAGAACTCTATCAATTCAACAGACTTCCGTTTGGGGTAACAAATGGCGTTCCGGCGTTTCAAAAATTCATTACAACTAGTATCAATCAAGAAAAGTTGGATGCTACATACGCCTATTTGGATGATGTCACAATTGGCGGAGCAGACGAACAAGAACACAATAAAAATTTACAACGTTTTTTTGATGTTGCTAAAAAGTACAATCTAACATTAAACAAGGAGAAAAGCATTTTCAATTCCAAATCAATCAAGCTGTTAGGATATGAGGTAACAGGAGGTCAGTACAAACCTGATGCAGACCGCCTCAGACCATTCCTCGAGCTCCCACCTCCAAGAAACGCAAAAGCTTTACAAATGGTGTTGGGCATGTTTTCCCACTATGCGAAATGGGTCAATCATTTCTCTGATAAAATATACCCTCTGGTTCACTCCAAGGGCTTTCCACTTAGCGCCGAAGCACTGGGCGCTTTTGAAGAGCTAAAGAAAGCAATAGCTAAATCCGCTATTCATGCCATCGATCCTCGGGAAATACTGACCATCGAGACAGATGCCTCTGACGTAGCATTGGCTGCGACGTTAAGTCAGAAGGGCCGACCAGTCGCTTTCTTTTCAAGGACACTGAACTCTTCAGAGATGAACCATTCTATTATTGAGAAGGAAGCCTCAGCGGTAGTGGAGTCCATTCGCAAGTGGCGACACCTCTTGATGGGACGACATTTCCAACTGATAACAGACCAGCAAAGCGTCTCATTCATGTTCCAACAGAGACACACAAGCAAAATAAAAAATGAGAAGGTTATGAGGTGGAGACTGGAGCTCTCAGCATACTCATACGACATACTCTATCGACCAGGAAGGGAGAACGTAGTAGCGGATACTTTATCGCGGGTTTGTGGAGCTATTTCATCTACTGAGGATCTTGTTAAGCTTCATGAAGCTCTCTGCCATCCAGGTGTCGCCCGATTTTTCCATTGGATCCGTGCTCGCAACATGCCATTTTCCGTCGACGACGTTCGGAAGGTCACATCGGCGTGTCGAGCATGTGCAGAGCTAAAACCTAAATTTTTCAATCCTACCAATCTATCAAACTTAATCAAAGCTACAAGACCATTTGAAAGACTCAGCATGGATTATAAAGGACCGCTACCTACTGCTTCTGGAAAACCATATCTTTTGGTTATCGTTGACGAGTATTCGAGATTCCCTTTTGCTGTTCCATGTTCTGACCTAACTTCATCTACATTAATCAATCATCTGAAGCATCTCTTTTCGGTTTTCGGCATGCCATCATACATTCACACAGACAGGGGGGCAACATTCATGTCCAGGGAACTAAAATCCTTTCTTCACACAAATGGCATTGCAACAAGCAGAACAACTCCATACAATCCCCAAGGCAATGGGCAATGCGAACGCTACAATGACAGTTTGTGGAAAGCTATTCAACTTGCCCTAAGAACAAACGATCTACGCACTAGCAGGTGGGAGGAAGTTCTGCAGCAGGCTCTCCATTCTGTACGATCGTTGTTGTGCACGACCACAAACCAAACACCTCACGAAAGGATGTTCAACCATCCCAGAAAATCACCCAGTGGAGAAGCTCTACCAACGTGGCTACTTGAACCAGGGAAGGTCTTATTGCGACGACAGGTTCGTACAAATAAGTACGTACCTCTGGTTGACGAAGTGGACCTCCTGGAAGCAAATCCGGAGTACTCCCACATTCGGTACCCTGACGGTCGGGAATCGACAGTATCCACTCGACACCTAGCCCCAGCAGGCGACACACTACAACCTGAAGAACAAGAACACCGGCCGGAAGGAAGCGACCAACCTGAAGAGGAACGTGATGCAAGTCCAATTCTCAGAAGGAGTGAGCGAGTCAGGCGACCACCAGCTTATCTTGCTGACAATGTGACAAACTAAAAGAAGTGGGGGAAAATGTCATACTATTATTCCCCATTGGTTGTCACGCATTCCTTTTTTACATGTTTATAGTTACTACAAATCTTCGTATCCAAGCTTAGTCGTTATCTTGCCGTCTTTGGCTCAATAAAGCCTTGCGAATTAGAAAGGTTTTATCTCACTCATAGTCTTATCACAATTTCCATTTGATTCCGATACTTGTTGATTCTACCGAGTATCTTCCTAAATTGTGATGTTCTACGAAGTTCTGATGTTTCACTTAACTGGTAAGTTAGTATCAAGGCCCAAACGTGAATACGTGATATCTATAGAAAACTTCAGAAATTTTGATTACAGGACATGCGATTTTCCACTAAGTACTAAGAAATTACTCAAGTTCAACTCACTGAACCGGCACTAAGAAGGAGGCCGGTAAAACTGTTTGCCTAGTTTTTGGTTTAAATGCAAGTCTAGAGAACGAGGTGCGTTTGGTGGGCCCATTATCCATTTTGTCGTCGCAATCAAATCAGGCAAACACACGACTCCATTAGGACATACTTGTACCGAATTTTCATGTACTTAACACATAAAATCTAATTGCGAACTGAATATAACACCGAACACAACTGAAGGAAAACGAACTAATCAACTTTGTATTTCAACTAAAACAATCACCCTTCCCTTCCCTTCCCGTTGTTAGGGAGATAAGAGGCAATGATGGTTTCCATGTGAACCGCATTTCTCTTTTTCTATGGCTGTGTCGGCTGTCGGCCAGTGTCTTGTCAAAAAGTTCCCTCCCATCAAATATCAATTTATTTGTAACAGTTTTACCTGTAATAGCAACAAGTAGTATTCTATTTCACCTGGTAATACTTCGGTTTACCTGTGCTTCCAGTATTGGTACTACTTCTAAACCAAAATCCTCCTCATCATCCTTCCACAATAACACACTTTTTCGCTCCATATCAACAACCTCTGTCCGGCATGGCTAAAATGGTGGAGTTGGAAGAAGAAGAAGATCCTTCTTCCATGGTATTTTGATGCCGACACTGAAGAATTTTACTAGTGTCCATTTTGGTGTCAGTTTGTTGTGCTTGTGAACCAAGTATAACTAAATTGTGTTAAATTTATTTTCCTCTTTCAAGTAGGTAATTTCAAAATCGTTTTTCAACTATTACCAATTAGGATTCGTGACTAACTTTTTCGATGATGCACCGACAATTCTGAATGGACCTGAAGGTTTCATCTACCTACTTTTCATTCTACCATCTGAGTGTTCGTGGGATGTGGTATTTTGCTAATGTATTTGGAGCTATTTTATCTTGTGTACTATTTAATTTATAACCCGAGTAGGTAAAAGAGAAACAAAGAAATACGTTTATCATCACCTTAGCTCGTGGACGTGAACTATCTTTATGTAAACGTTCAATCAAGTACCTAATATAATATATTACTTGATTGAACATTTACATAAAGATAGATCACGTCCACGAGCTAAGGTGATGATGATCAGTAATATAATATAAGTAACGTACAAGATCATAATAATATTATTATTAATATTATGATCTTGTATGTTAGATTATGCACTTCCTAAACATGATGTTAGATTACATGCAGAAGACGTATTTCCATTGTACCTATTCATTTCAAGTAATGATTTATTGTGACATCTAACGCAATACAATCGATCCTTCCGTTGACAACTGAACTCTCTGAATAAGTCAGAGAGACAGGAATCAGTGTATGTGCCCTGTTTAGATTTTCTGGTCCATAGATGGGCCAGTATTAGTTTATTCGGTTACTTACTGTCTGTTTGGTCCTGTCTTTTGTTCGCAGTTGGTGATGGTGTAAAGAACGTCAAGTTTCTGACAGTGGCGTCGCTTAATAATGTCCGAAGCTTTTTTGTTCGCTTTTTCGCTGATTGATACTGGAGCTATATTGTTTCTCCTCGTCTACTACGTATCCTTTTATGACCCTTGAAGGTTCAATATCTTCACTCTTATTGTTAACCTATTGATGTCACCCGACCCTGGCGAACAAAGGAAATGGCTTTACTGTGCTTTTTAAATCCTGGAAATCCAGCCCTAAGGTGATACGCTTTATGGTGAGGTATAAATGAGGACTAACAGCGAGTTGATGCATATTATGCTAACTTTGGGGCCCAGAGTAACATGAATATCCTATTTTAGTTAAGTACCCTCATATTTTCATTCTATGCCCTCTTTAACTCCAAGATGAACAGAAAGAATATTATCCTTAATTTACTCTTTAGATAATTACTTTGTCCGACCTTGAGTGTGATTATTTGAACGAGCAACAGTGCTGCAGCAAACTCAATGCTGTGAGTATTATTTTTATTAAAACTCGTCAGTCGTGTACCAAGATAATATTATGGAACCGTTTGATACCGACTTGTATGAATGGAATATCAAATATTTTTTTTGGATTCCAAGTACCATCGGTATCAATTTCTGAGTTTTGGTACCTCTACTTAGGGAGGGGCTGGCTGGCTAAAATCCTGTTACGTGAAATTTAACAATTCTGGATTTTTGTTGCTGTTAGTGTCGAATTAGAAGTATTCGATTTTATACAGAAAGAAGGAATGGTGTTAACTTATAAGAAGAGAGATTCAATTTGAAGGCATGATCCTGATTTAATTGGATCGCCCGAATCAGTTTATTCAATCCTGTTTCTTCGAGTTAACCAATGGGCTTATCAAGGGAAATCGTCGTAAGGGAAATTTAATGTTTACCCCTGCCATTCACGTCGAAACTCATTGTGGAATGGACATCGTTTAAAAGGTTTATTCATGGTCTTGATATCTCAAGTGGCGACTGTATTCAACGCGTTCCTCCTCGAGTTATCTTGCCCTTTTGTCCACCCAATCATCTGCAAGGTTACCTATCGACGCTTGCACATCCAAACTCACGGAAGGGGATTTGCCTAGTTCAAATATTTGTAGTGTTACGAGTGTGATCCCTCATCAACGACGGAACTAAGTTAACCACCGACACGGGTTGATCTTTATTTACAAACTGGTTATTTTTAGTCATGTTCCAAAACCACAATTACACATGACCAAGGTACGAACCAGGTACGATCTAGTGCATCACGATTTTCTCGTTATCAAGCCTTCATACGGTTGCCTTTTTTACCTCCAATTTTACCGTAATTCCGTAAGGAAGTGCCTACTACCATACTTATGCCCTCAGCCAATTCATCCACGTACGTCCCAATAATAATTCTTTAGCGAAAAACTTCATTAATGTTACACTCCTACTAATTTCTACTTATGTAGGGATATGAGGTCTTTGTTTTTACAATGATTGTTTTACTGTCTGTGTTTTACAATGATTGTTTACTATTCATAAAACTTTTATTTCTTTTCCAGTGGACATTGATCAAATTGGTCTGCAATGCAATTTTAATTCCGCTGTTCATGATATTCAATTGCTGGTATCTCGTGGCTGCAAATCTTCCAGGTGTAGCGTGGATGGCTTATGAGTAAGTGTATTTCCTATGTGTTGATTTACTTTTAAACCTCGGTAATAGTTTTCTCATTGAATCGTGTTGTATGATGAGGCGTCACTGCTCAACGTGATTTTCAACTCTTGGGAATCTCACTTTTCAATTTTTTCATACATTGTTACAGATATTTCACGGTTCCATCTGGAAATATCGGTGTGTACGATCCAACAGAAATCCACAAAAGAGGACAGCTCAAGAGACATATGCGGGATTGTCTAGTATTTTTGGCTTGGTATTTGGTATCTTTCTTCATTTACTTGTACTGGTAAGTTCAATGTTATGGCCTCTACCTGCATTAGAGAAAATTCGTGTTCGAAAGGAAGTTTGTATTAATTGAACTGACTTTTGTTCCTATTAACTACATCAAAACTCACCAAGCCTCAATCTCTATATTCAATAGAGCTTGGCAAGACGTAGGCGCTCATTTCTAGCATCGCTATTATCATTTTCAATCTTTTTCATGTTCCATGTATTCCACCACCAGCCTCACTACAACTAAAACAGTAGAACCGCCATTGGTATTCCCCCCTCGAGTATACTGAAAAAATGAAGTAGGTGGGTTTGTGTGTATAAATGCACAATCAATGCATGCTAAAATGACCCCAACTAATCCAAAATGTACGTAAGTTTAAGTTTCCAAGTTGTCTTCCTAAGCAGTCAAATTAACAACCCCGGTTTTCAACTTTCTCACGCCGAATGACGTATTTTAATATGTACAAGCGCAGAGCCAGTGTTCCCTGGGGTTGGATGCATTCATTTGTAATCTATAATGTGACAAGTTTTAAGTTCGGGCGAAGTTTCCGGAGCAGGGCTGCTTGGAATCAGATGCTTTTTGCAATTTGAAATTCGCTCGCTCCAGTGCTGAGTTATGAATTTCAAACCAAAACAGGTCGCAGCGCTAATGGAATTGAACGGAGTGACATTTTCTGTAAAGTGTGTACCTTTCGAGTGATAATTGAAGAAAGTGCGGAAATTTCGCGGTTTTTAGGCTCTCAAATCTAAAGCACGACCTGGAACCGTCGGAAACGAATATACCCGTTATTCAGGACCCCAAGAGGGATTATAACGATTTCCAGCCCTCGAGCAATTTTTGGATGCTAGAGCATTATAAAGAGAACACTGGTCCATTGGTTTAGTCAGCTCGAGTTCTGAGTTGAGGAGATATCGCCCAATTATCTATGTGTTATATCCCAAACCAAAATGGAAATCGAATTTATATTGAACAACAGCGGTATCTAGACTGGAAACGTTCAACTTGAAAACTTAGGTAGGGAGCCCTTAAGAATATTGTGCTGACTATCAGGGTTCGATGTCGATTTCCAGGATTCTCACCAAGCCCACAGTCAGAGATAGATTTTATAGAAATTAAATATTCTCTTAGTACCTTGAAATAGCGCACAGATGCGTAAAACCTCACATTACTAAGCCTCTTGAATTTCAAGGGTTGAGTTCAGCTTGTACTAGAAATAGAGTTATCTTGCCTAAAGGCCTTGCGTGGGTCGTCTGGAGTAAGTCCAGTGTGCTTGATGTGAGGACGTCATCACCCGGCCACTAAGAGAATACTCAAGTTAATCTGTCAGTTGGTTCCTACTTCTTCGTTTGTTAGAAAATATGGAAGGGCTGATGATGTGGTTGTCACCACAAACTTGGCATTATTGACGGACATACATGTGTCATCAGCTAAAATTATCACGGACGGCATTAGGCACAATTTTCAACATGAACTTTAAAGCACGACCGTATCAATAGAAACCAATTTACAGACTGGTTTCAATATTTTCTAGACGGAATGTTGACGATGGCCTCAAACACGAAGCGCTTGCCTGTGGTATCGCTAGGGAGGATAGATTTCTCCCTTTCAGACAATAAATGACCTGGAGGCTGCCAAACGCTCTCATCTCATACTGATTCAAACAGTCCCCAGTCTGTTCTACTGAAGATGTTTAGAACGGATCGATGTAGATCAGTAGCTTGCGAGGAATGTTAGATTTGTATTTTTAATAACCTCGAGGTAGCAAGTACTTTTCTGTCCTCATTATAGTGTCAGCTTCCACAAATATACTAGCTTCCATTCCATCAGAGAGCTGCATGCTCAATTGTACAACTTACGGAATTCGGTTTGAAATGAGAAGTTTTAGTGCTAACTAACTGCCTGGTTTGGTGATGGTGCAGGGAAAGGTGCATCATCAATTTGCTGTCCTTCCTGTGATTCCTGCTATTTTTAGTCAATGGAAAGAAGCTGTTTGATGGCAGCTGCTTGCTCATAATAAAACGATGGTAAAATGATGAGTGGGTTACTTTTTCTGGATTTGGAGTTACTCAGATTTTTTAAACGATCTGATTTGCTCAATCCAAGGGTTAAAAGTTAAAATGATTAATGTATCGTAGTAACCCTAAATGCTTACACTTACTTTTACTGTTTTCAGTTTGATCATCTCTATTCTGAAAGACAACCCACTGGAGAGACCATCAATCAACGTTCCTGAATTCTAACCTGTTGTGTCCTTGTTAGACATGGATTTCTTGAACGCCAGCTACCGCTATGTGGACAAGTTACTTCCTATACTAGAAGACATTAACAGCGATATTTTATCTTCAGACTTTTTATCCGTTGAAGGATTGGACTTTTTAGATATTGGCTGGTTTCATTTCTTCCATATTTGGTTGTTTCTATTCATATCGTCTTTTATAATCATCGCACTTAGTCATATTTATTACAAGACTTACCCCGAAGTTAGTGATGGTTGTATCAAGGGGAAAAGAGTGCTTATCGTCATTGCTCACCCGGATGATGAATGCATGTTCTTTGGACCGACCATAGTGAATTTAACCAAGAAAAACGATGTAGATGTGCACTTGATGTGTCTGAGCGAAGGCAACTACTACGGCGATGGAGAAACCCGATCCAGAGAACTTTTGAGTAGCTGCCAAGAGCTTGGAATACCACTGAGCAACATTCGACTCTTCTCTAACGGACATCTCCCGGATGATCCTTTGGTTGACTGGGATGTGGAGATAGTAGCTTCCCTCATATCCTGGCATGTCGAAGCCATGGCCATGGACGCTCTCCTCACTTTCGACAATTACGGCGTGAGCGGCCATCGCAACCACATTGCCATCTCATCCGCTGTGAGTCTCCTCCTAACTGAAAATCGATTACCATCGTCCTGCAAGTGCTACGCTCTTAAAAGTGAAAATATATTTTTAAAATACACTGGTTTCCTCATAATTTTCTTGAAACGTAAGCATTCAAACGTGTATGTTAGCTCTCACACCGATCACGAAACTATTAGGAGCGCTATGTCCAAGCATGCTTCACAGTATGTGTGGTTCCGAAAACTTTTTGTATCTTTCTCCTCATATTGTTACCTGAATACTCTTAACTGCTCTCAAAACTAATGGGGCATGAACTAGCTCTCTCATAATCGTCTGCGCCTATTTCAAAATCAATTTTATTAATGTTAATTCATTATAATTGTGTCAACTAATACAATATTGTATTTACCTCTCCATTCTTATTCTCTGCCAACTTTAGGAGCCACCCTCAATTGTAAATTCAATTAATCGTGCGCCAGATCATAAGTTGACTTTGTTACTGGAGTCTTTGGATTACCAAAATTACGCTGTGTTCTGAGAGGTTCTTACGAACTGAAGAAATAATTTCTCCCACACGCAGCAGTGTGACCAATATTATACAGTACCAGTATATTACGACTACCACATATTGTCTCCGTAATCCTTTATGTAGGTCAAGTCTTCCTTTACTTGGCTTCTACTACCACAACAGGGTTAAGTACACAATATTCCAATTTCACACGTTAGCAATAGTTTTATTGGAAAGTTCTTCGCTGGAATTATCAATGACTGGTTGGGAAGACTATCGAAGTCGAAATCTGAAACCAAAAGTTACTTGTATCAGAGAGAATAGAACGCATCTCTTAATTATCAGAAACAGCCAAAAACAACCAAAAATTAACAGATTTATCGGAACAAGTATTTTCTAATAGGCATTTACATGGGTGAGAACACGTTAGGAGAGGCCCTGACATGAAGCTATTGAGCAGGTAGAATTTGTGGGCTGATAACCTCCTTCGCTAAACCTTGGTTAATGTTCACGTCTCTGATCAATATACTTATACCAAATATGAGTTTGACATCGAATACTGGTGGGAATTGATTTTTTTTGATTAGGTAATCATCGGTCGTCTCTCTTTTAGTAATTTTTCGTCTATGGAAAAAACTTGCTTGAAATCTCACCTTTCCAAAGGTGTACTCAAAATAAATTAGCGACTGAGCTTAAGGGAGAAAATGACGTTATTTTAACGACAGCACCGGCTTGTCTAATTTTGTAAATTTTAAGAAGAGCATCAAACTTATTTTTATTACTTACCTACCTATTGTTAAAAAAATAATGATTCATATTTTGACTAATCAAATGTCTGTCGATTGTGGAAAATCAACCATGCCAATCCGATGAAAAATCTCCCGTTTATTGCATTAAAACGTCATTTTCTCCAAATTTTCGGAGAATCTCAAACATTTGTACTTTGGTCTCGTTTTGTTGATTGAAAACCTCCTCAAAAAATGTTGATTGTGCATAAGCTCGTATTTGGCATATCATAATATGATATTATATTATAGCTTCAGCCCGTCAAGTTACTTTCCTATGATATTGTATCAATCGTTTGTAGAGCCCAATGAATGTTAGTAGGGCATTAAATGTCAAGTTCAACAGTAACAGCGACAATGGGGATGATAACAGGACAATGAATAGCAATTAAATCACTTTTATAGAATCTAAATTACCTCAAGTGAAGTTCGCTCCTCCAGTCTACATCATGAAATACACTAGAGGGGGAACATCACGGTTTTCTTGTTGAGTGTGGCAATGCTGTAGTATACTCCTAAAAGCGTGATCGATCGAACCAAGATTCTTATATTCAAACTGCAGTGGTTGATAACAGTTACTGGAATCAGAATTCAACGAAAATGATTTTTGGTCTCCAAGTATGTGCAGTAATCTCAGATAGTGCAAACGTTCTTACCACAGCAGCCCATAGGAACATTTCCTGGAATTTGTCGAGCAATACAGTCTTATTTATGGCCGAATCTTGATTCTGAAATGGACCAAAACATCATGAGCTTAAACACTGCATGAATGCTTCGAATCAAATTATTGATGCTCCCAACATTTATCTGAGCAGTGAATTGGCGGGACTTAGCCCACATGTTACAGTACCTCTGTAATTTTGAAAAATATCAAAAACATACTTGGCTTTGCTATGAAACAGCCACTTTTTGAATGGGGGCACAAGAAGGCCTCCAAGCATTATTTGCGCAGGATGGTACACGAGCAAAGGCAGTGTGATTTGGGAGAAGTGGGAATATCCGGAGTAGAGTATCCTCAAAATGGGGATCCCTGAAACAAACGTAAACGATGACAAAACCCTGTTACCACCCGAGCACAGCGACTCATTCAATTCTATCGAGCGTAAATCAGTTTTAAGTCAAACGTGCAACAAACTCACCAAGTGTGAGAGATTTGTGTGTCGAGCAGAAAGTTATGGCGACGACGTCAGCTGCAGAAAACCACTGAGTGCTTTGAGCGACGTGGAAGCTCGCGTACAGGAAAACCAATTGTAGCATCACAACTGGAAGTGCAATAAATTTTCAGCAATAAATGCTCAGACATTCACAGGGGACCCATTAAGGAAGAATCATGAAAAATGAATCCATTCAGCAATACCGGATTGTTTCGCAGAATTGATGAACCAAAATGATTCCAAAGGAATTTCATTGATGTCAGAACCCCACCCACTGACTAGGTAAAACCCATATTTATGGATCATACCAATATTATATGGATCAATACTAGTAGTACTTGGTGGTCTCACCAAGTATAACACTGAGAATAATGTCAGTGGCGTTCATTGGCGAGTCGTGGGTGATGAACGCGTCACAAAAAGTTGTGTAGATGATGAAGAGGAGCACGGACTGTCCAACGTTGGATAGAGGGAGCGAGTTGGCACTTGTAACGATGTTGAAATGCCGGAGGAGGAGTCCAACTACTAGCGGTATTATGACAGTCTGCGAGAGTGCAACAATGGAATTGACCATGGACAGCATAGCTGACGATCCAAGCTGTAACATGACCGAAATTGTTATATTCCCAAGTTTTGAGGGGATCCAGTCGCTTGGTTACGGTGTTAGGTACATTATATTGTATGATGTCTATATGAAGGCAAAATTAAGCCTTAAAATGCCGAAGCTAGCAAACAGGTGGCCAATTTATTCGGTGATGAGAGACAACCTACCCCTAAAGCTGAAATATTTTGGGCCTTCTTAATTTTTTCCTATCCCACCATATTTCATCATCCCACATCACTAACTAGGTAAATTTGCTTATCTCGGTGACGTTAGAAAGGAAAGCTAACAAGAGAACTAAGAAGTGGGAATTCTTATGGATAGAAATGCTTCCTTCAACTTATATCCCCCAAAACCATCTTAGAAACCCCTCCGTAAATACCTGTGGAACCCCTTTGTTCATCATTAATTTAACAGAAGCATGAAGAATTGACAGTAGGAATTTTGCAATAGTTTGAGGGCACTAGAACTAATATGAAGACTGAGAATGGCACCAAACTACTAACAGGGCCCTGTTAAAGCCACATATTTCAGATAATTCAATTGAAATACCAGTGCTATTATATAGGAAAGAGGTGGTGGCCAACTGTTGTTGCTCAGTAGTTTTGGAATTTCTAACCTTCATGACATGAAATACATTGTATCGGAGGCTTGGGAGCCTATCTCAAGAAGTTTGTTCTAGGTGCGTAGTTATTGCCCAGCTGTTAATTTCAGAACATTCAAGGCTAAACCTTGTGGTAACATGCAAGATAGCTTTTGACAAGCCCTATAAACACCTTGTAAATTGCGTGTCAAGAGCTGAATCCCGTCCGGAACACTTCAATCATGACTCGGAACTAACTTGAGACACCTGTAACAAACTTCCAAGAGTGGAACGAAGAGATAATAATCTTCAAAGCCTTTCTGAGTACGCAACTGAACTCACAAAAAGAAGGAGAGAAAAAGGCGTAATGATGATGCCTAGGAAGCTGCCAAGGACAGAGTTGAACACAGCGGCAGCTTCATTGCCTCCAATAGCTTTGGTCAGTATAATAGCTGATGAAACTGGAGGTGGCATACAACTCACGGTTATAAGCCTGAAATCACCAAACAAGTCTTCAGGGCAAAAGGCAACAATAAATTAATGAGCTCAGTGAATCAATTACAAACTTGACCTCTAAGATTACATCCTTCATACTCACCCTTTCAGAATCCACTCATTGATTCCCATCATGTTTAGGAATAAATGGCAAAGAATATACACAGCAACGGGTACAACCACGAACGTGACGATCTGAATGAAGAGGTGGACTTTGAAAGAGGCCGCTGCTCCAGAGAGATCATCCAATCTCAGAGAGAGACCCGAAATGAAGAAAATGATTCCTACAGACAAATACTTGGCTGTCCATTCTGGTTTGAATATTCCTGGGAAATACAAAAGCACCGAATTTCAAATGAGATAAGACGAAGAGCGTGGCTACAGCTGAGAAGTATTGACCGCACCTAGGTCCGCACCTTTAGACCTATATGGCTCTCACATCAATGAATTGCGGTAGATAACAGATTGAGTTTAATATTATTGAAATTCCGCATTCATATCCAAGCTCCCCAATTGTTCATGTTTATTTGAACTTGTCAATCTTGAGAGTTGAAAACAGAAGGTTGTATAATAATTTATAGATTCTATTGTAGGCCGTCAGGTCCAATCAATTGCGTTAAACAATCTAAAACTCACTATTGTACATGTTTTGTCCTTCTTACCTCCAGTTGATCCAAGCGATGGATAAATTTCAGCTAAAAGAATAGCCAGCAATACCCCTAAGAGAAACCAGTTTCTCCTTATCATCACACGAACATCCTTCCGGTTGTAACGACCCATGATCAAATGACGACGGACGACAGCTTAAATTGAATATTTCGTCGAATTTAGGAAGGAATCGTTTTAGGGAAGACTGTGGGATTGGAAATAAGGGAGCCAACATAGTTGGGCCTATGCATACTTGGTAGTTGGACCCTCCTGTCAACGTAGACTACGTACTTCACTCTTTCAAATCTGGGTAAAACGAGAAACTTTTGTTATTCAATTGTTAGAGGTTTAAAAATTCCAAACGAAATGAAAATGCCAACAAAACTGATTTGGTACAACATTTGAACAGAAATGAAAACTGTGTCCGGGCAACAGCGAGCTTAATGAACTACAGCAAACTACACACCCACGTACATAAGCACAAGTGAGTTGTCAAATAACAACCCATGGAAGAATGCACATCCCCCCCCCCCCCCCGTTTTTTCATGTTACCTAACAAATAGCAAAAATTCTGTCCGTCATTAAAATTTTCAACCAATTGTCTCAGAACGTAGTCATTTCCGGTTCTAACCAATAATCAGTGTGAAATAACTTATTTCAAATAAGTCAAGTAGGAGGTAGGTAGATCCGGATCAGTTGCTTGATTCACCTCACATCCACACGAAGTGTCTACAAGTTTGGTGGTTCTGCCACATTTTGCTGATAGACTGATAGTAGATATCATACCGATAACAAGTATCGATATGTATATCGAAAAACCAGTTCAAGCCAAATGAGGAGACTAAAAATAAAATTCACCACAGACATTCGTGTTTAAATTTCAATAAAACTTAAATTAATCGGAGTTAACATCAGTAATATAAATTACTGATGAAACTGTTGTTAGGTATCTCATCGATATTAAGGAGATAATATCGATATATCGATGAAACTCGTACCACTTCCAAAATAGTGTAACCTTCCGTTTTATAAACTGACGTACTCATAATAATAAATAAAATAATAAAAATAAATTGTAGTAGATAAAGTAAATTGTAGTTTCGGGTCTAAGTGATACGTTTTACATCTGAAGAATGAGTTTGTGCTGAATTATGTTGTGATCGTTGGTGATTTATCTAGATTAGTTAGAATCTAGCTACCATGGACTCACCATTAGGTAAAAGATAGGTAGGTAATATAGATAGAATATGAACTTAAAAATGTGATAAGGGACAGCTTTTCCAAACATTTACCCTAAAATATATATCATGGAAGATCCACTGGTGAGACTGAAGAACTCAATCTTGGATCACATATCCCAAAATACTGCTGCTTTCTTCAAGAGTCAACAGATAAACGAGCCGGACCTAACCGCACCGGAAAAATGGAAAATCGCCGAAGGCATCCTCGACAAAAATGTTCCAACGTTTCTTCTGCGGTATGGAAAATATTTGAATGAAGACCATTTGGTGTATTTTTCGAATAATGACGACTACGAAGTCCAGCACTACGTGCAAATGAGGAGGAGTGAACTCAAGAAAGCTACCAACAAGGTGAATAGTAAATCCCTCGAGTAGTACGATTAGTAAGTAGTTCTGTGAGAAACCATGCCTGGTGAAAATTTAATGGACACAGCTAGAAGCAGAGGGTTCTCATGATTCTGTTCTAATAGTACTAGTCTGATAAAAATCAGTTTTCCATGCACGTAGGGTACCTAATGATAATATTTCCGATACCCAGTATTCACTCTAGTCCATAAACAGTCTTTTCCTCCTATTCTTCACATAATGAGTTGTCATTTATCTTAACACATTCAAGGCGGATCGGAAAACTTCCAGTCAACTTAATTGAGTTTTTGCGTTTAATCACATCATCTGGTGTTGTAGATGTTCAGTGTGTGCCTGGGGCCACGTAGTATCTACACGAGCAAAATATGCTCGTACTCGTTATGCTTGTACTTGTATGCGAATTCCTCTTTCTTGCCCATAGAAAACTGGAGGGTGAACCCGATTATTTCCTAACATTTATATAGTGAACTTTAAAACTGAGGTTATGTTTACACTGGAGAGACCCTCCAGCCGCCCTGCAGATGAGAACAGAGTCGATAGAAACAGTGCGAGACCCTTGATTCGTGAATGCTGATCCGTCCAAGAACATGTCTACAAGTGTACCTTTGAATAGAAAAATGGGTTTCGCTCCCTTTTGTACAGCATTCTGAGCTGGCTATAAGTTTTAATTTCTTTCGTTTTATACGCGCGAGGTGGGGCCCAGCTTTACTCTGAATGACAGTAATTTTGACTGACAAAGTCGAAACTAACTGGTAGTTTTACACCACTAAGGAGCATTATCTTCTCACATTTATTTAGAATCATCTAAATAACAGGGAATTATAAATTGATATTGGTTGATAGAAATTTCGACTATCTAAATGACTGTTCAGTGTTACCATAATTTATAATAAACTGTACTTACCCCTTTTTCCGATGATGATCTCTCTTGCTACTCAACTTTCCATTGAGGCTCCTATTGGATGTTTTTTTCTCCTTGAATTCACGGCTAATGTACTATTCTATCCAGTCCATTGTAAGGAATCGGCGGTTGGAAGCGCTCAAAAGGATGGCGGAGAATGGCGAATATTTCACTGACAAAGAAATGAAAAGGAGAAATCCCTTGATGTTTGAAGAACTCGTCGGTCAATTCCTTACAAATGACGAAAAATACCAGTTCGAAACCACGAGTGGTGCGGAGCATACTTCGTAAGTTACATCTGACACTATTTGTGAGTTATGACTCTAAATTGGGGAAATTAGAGTTGTGTCGTGGGTGCTAAGTAGAAAATGAGTCTTCAAGGTTTTGAGCCTACTAGTGTATCAACACATTTTTTGTTGCACGTGTAAATCAAACCTCTATCACCTAATCGCATTGACAATTTCAGCTTTGCTACTTATTTTATGGATATAGTCGAGAAAGACTATGCCGCTTCTAAACTAAAGAAAGAGGTGGAAAGTGACGCATCCATGATGCCAAACAGTGATGTAGACAGTAGTCCTGGAGTATCGAAGAAAGTTGTGCTTTGGGGCGAGATGTCCGGGTGCTCTGCAGGTTCACAGCAAATGTGAGTATCTACTGGGCGGCTCTGTTGTCCTGATGTCAATCCCCCTTTCAGAGATTCCCAATTTTAACGAAGGGGAAGAAAGCTTTTGTTCTAGTTTTTCTCTAAATATTTCCGTATGTAGGTATTTCTACTTATCTTATGTGAATGTTACAGGGTACTGGATAATTCGAGACTCCAGGAAGTCACTCAAGACGAGAAACAGATACTTCTGAATGAATTCAGATCGAAAGTATTCTCGGACTTTTTAGAAGGGAAAGATGATGAATTTGATTACAGGTAAATGCTGTTTTTAAAATTGTTAAAGTATCCTGGATATGGTTGTGTGCGCATAATATATTGTGTAACTGACACTACGGAATTTCTCTCTGTACACTATGTAGACGATGATGAAGGTTGTCTGGAACGGTGTGAGTGTCCACTAGTTTGAACATACTGCTAAAATTGGTGTTTGAAATATATTCTATCAGCCCAAGGGAGCTCTTCCATTTTCCAACACAAGCAGTTGAATAGACAACATTCTGGTATGATGCAGTAGATCTGTGCACTGTGATAAATTCTACTTGGAGAAAGTTTCACAGGTCTAGATGTAGGTAGGTTGGCAAACGTGCTTTCAGATAGCGTCAATACTCGCATTCTGCTCAGATTCGGAGCTGTCAGATGGCTATGAACAAGTGCTAAATGTGTGCTAAAGTGCTAAGTGTAAATGCTAGCGATTTGATAAACATCAACCATAAAGGACTAGCAATTGCACTCATGCTGTTAAGAGTTAGTTGTATTATTATTATTTTCTTTTTTGTGGGTACGCCGTAAGAATTGTTTTTATTACTACTCAAGTGGATTATTACTCAAAACTCATAAGTTCTAATTCGATATTGAATTAGCCTACCAGGCAATATTGTGAATACACTGATTGATTGATATTTTATTTACCCAAAAATTTACAATTAAGAAAAATAAATAAATAAAGGTGGATTTTTTTGCCACACACCCTATTTTACTAGAAAATCGACATTATTTATTGTTGCAGCAATGTCGATGAGAATATGGACTATGATGATCTCTGTACGATAGAACAAGACAAGCAAGAAGATTATTTCGACGCAGAAAGCCCCAAAACCATCATGGATGATGATTCAAATAGCATTGGATAATTCTCAGACTGTATGACAAACCAAATTCGAAATTATTGAATGGATATAATTAAGTAATATTCCACTTTTTCATGTTTCTTATGTGAATGAACATGAAAATAGGACCGCTCAAAGAAAACGAGGGATATGTTCACGTGAGAACATTATAATTGGAACAAAATTATGTAAATAGTACATTCATCAGTCAGTTTTGTTCCATATTTAAAATGTATTTATAGTAGAACTTCCAAGTAGAAGTTCCAAGTAAAACTCTTGACACCATACTGTTGGAAAGTAAATTACAATCCATTTCCGTTACGGTAAGGCACAGACGAATTCATGTTTCACTTGGTTCGTAGTATGTGACAGCTATACGATAGTAAGACTCGGCGGCAGAGTGGTTGTGATATTTGGTAAAATTCACTGTGTTTTCCGTTCTGTAGACCAGACCCATCGCGTTGTCCACTGGGTCTATACTCAGGAGCTGGCACAAAAACAATTTAAGAAAAACAAGCTACGACCGTAATCCGAATGTGAAGTAGAAAAATGAAAATCAGTAACTTCCCTAATGAAAATGCTATAGGTAACACTAACCTCATTGTCCTCTTCGTCATCATCATCTTCGTCCGTCGCCAAGTAGGAAATAGTTCCGCCTTCCTCAGGGGTTAAGGTCTCCGAAATGTTGAACCAAAGGTACAAATCCAGGCCAGATTTCTTGAAGAATTCATCGTTGTCCGTAGCCATTGTGTACGTTCCAGGCCCCCATTTTTGGACTTCGAGGCAATACTGCGCTGATTGTTCTTCAGATTCTAAACACCCAACTTATATTTGAAATAATTGATGAATCAAGACTTGCACCAAACATAAACATTAATGGGCCGTATCATATTGCGCTTCTTTGTTAGTTTCCTGGACGTGATTTCACGCTTTTATACTTGTGCCTTTTGCTCGTTAACATCACACAGCACACTCTTGGGCTGAAGGACTCAAACACGGTTCCCGGTGTTGGAAGAAAATTATATTCTGCCAATTTTCCACTTTATTCTGATCTAAAGATCTAATATGCGATAATTTTCTAACATAATGGGTGGATGTTTGTTTCTTTCCCATTCATTTTACTATACTGTTGTTGAAAGACGTACGAAATTTTAATTTCTTTACGTCGCAATACTTACAGGTGTGATATACTAAAAATTCATTAAGAGCTACACAAAATGAAATAACGTAAGTTTCAATGAGGTGGCTGTGGACTTACACCTCAGTCAAACATGAAAATCACTCTGAGAAACTTGTGATTCGTGTATTCGAATGTGTCAGAACCTAACAGGAGATAAGATCAAGTAGTTGTTGAAAGATCATATCATTCGCCATAATCACGTAGTATTATATTATTGTCATCTTTCCCTAAATAATGCAACAAACCACTCCACAATGACGGAACAACCTGAGATTTCTTGGTAGGTCGTAACGTTGCCATGAGGATATAGTGTAGCTGGGTTGGTACTTCCCAATCCCTGCAGTAAATTGGAATAGCGGACCTTTTAGACTTTGTTTTGTTCATTGTTACAACTTCAATGAACAGTCACAGTTTTCACGTTTCCTCAATACTTACGGTTTAAGTATTTAAAAAAAAACTGAAGCCCAGTGGTTTGACGTTGAAGGATAGTACCCTTGGACTTACCAGTTTTTGGTCTCAAAGAAAGCCCAGTGAGTTCATTCAGATATGAGAAAAATGAGGGCGATCCCAGGAACGAAATAAGTTTCTTTAAATTAGGATCATCAACGTTCTCCAGAACTTCGTAATGTCTATATAAAAATTTAAAATGAACAAATAAATGAAACAGTCTCGCTTTAAGCACATTCCATATTACAAGATGGTTCTTACAGACTGACTTAATTCCAACTTACCTTCTATTGGCTGGACCCTTGTTCTTCCACTGAGAACTGTTTTTCAACTCAAGTACACATTTGTTGTAAAACTCAGAACGTAGAAACTCAGCAAAGAGCATCTGACTTTCAAGTTCGAAATTCTTCTGGGCTTCTTCCACTGTCCTTGGAACTGTGTAGAGACCATTGATGAACTCATCAAGAAATGTTTCACCCTGAACAAAAGCAAAGAGGAGTTTCATTGTCACTATTCTAATACCTCTGACGGTAATAAAGATAACTGTGATCAAAATCAACAGTTTTGACATTACTATCGGGTATAACGACGACAAACACTTTCAGGACGAAATGTTAATCGTTGAAAATCAAAACTCAAAATCAACATTGGCATTTGACGAGGACTTGGCCTTGAGTAAATGCTGCAAAATTCAGCACTGCTAGAACAACATAGTTCTGGACGGTTGTGAACTAGTACTCCAAATGACTGAATAAATTGCAGAATAATCGCTCTGAATCAGTTGTGATGCCCAGACATCCAAAAGGGAGTTTGGTCAGTCCCGAACGGTTTGAAGTGGTTCCGATGGTGCATGAGCAAAGGTGAAATCCTTGATACATAACGACTTCTTTCATTCAGTTATTCAATTTTATCTTATCCCCATAAAAACTGATCCACTAAAACCCAAAACCATCTCAATTATACATAATGAGTGTAATAATGTTAACGATACGAGGTATCCAATTTTCAAACATACCTAATAACTCTAAATGATCTGAACATTATTTCACTTACTGGGATCAAAACCTGACTCAGAAGAGGTGGCATAGAATCGGTGTATTCTAGCGGAGTAATCTCTCTGTTTGAATGGAACCAGCCGTTCAAACTCAAGCGCTCAAAAGCTGGTTCTCTGATTTCCGAAACCTGAAATTAAACATTCTAGAATAAGCTCGTAGAGACAAGTTCTACATAAATAAGTGCACAAATGAAATTATCTGATACCTGGTGATAACTGTAATTTCCAACTTCAAAACACACCAAAGAATTGGCTACAGCAGGCAGCGATTTAGCGACGGTAGTCGGTTGGCCGTTCTCTGCAACACACGAGGAAGCTATTCAATCTAGGAACCTAAATTTTGACGGTAACTAAAAAGAAACTCTTGACACAACGGTTTGAGCAGATTATCCTTCTTTCTAGCCTCGAGCTCATCATATAAATTCAATTTGTTTAATGAATTTTACAGACAAGAAACCGAGTGAACTAGTTCTGACTTGTATTTGAAATTTCAAGTCCGCTGACTACCGATAGTTTTCGATAGTCCTATCGATAGTTCAACACCACTACTTTATTCAAACTGACATTTTTCGCGAGTCACGTTTTTAAAGTTTCAAAATTCGTTTTGAACCCCTTCCCATTGACCTTTAGTTTTGAAACGTTTCAAGGATCGCCGTGGGACTTGTCCGAACCAGGAAATCAAATTTCATAATTTTTGCTCGACGCTAACTGGATTAACTGGATTTTTTTTTGGAATCTACGTATCTTGAAACGTAAACCCCCAAATTTTGAGGAGGAGTCGTTTTGGTTTATTATCTTCGATAATGAACCATTGGAATCGCCCAAAGAAAAAATTTTTTTAACCCCCCCTCAAAATTTGTTGGTTTACGTTTCAAGATACGTAGATTCAGAAAATCGAATAAAAAAAAATCCGTCCGTCCGCCGTACGCCGTCCGCGCCACTTTGCCCAGTTAGCGTTGAGTTAAAATTACGAAATTTTTTTTATGGGTTTCGACCAACCCCACAATGGTCCTCGAAACTTTTCATAACCCTAGGTCAAGGGGAAGGGGTTCAAAACGAATTTTGAAAATTTGAAAATCTCATATCTCGAAAAATTCATATAGAACGGTATGTTTTTTATTTCATATTTAGATAGAGTTTGTTCCGTAGAATTTTTTAAGACCATCCGCAGCTTTGTACGACCAGCCGTTCGTTCACAATGACGGCTCAAAGATTGTGCCTCACAACGCGATCGTGAATCAAACTGTTGAAATACAGGTCCATTTTCATACTAACAAGCTCTTTTGAACATCATATGGCTTAAGTGATGTCGAGTTTGTTGTTCTGAGGTGCGTTTCGTGCTACGGAAATGAAGGTAATTTCGAATGTTTGTTGGTAGGTACTTCTTTTATAGAAAAATTATTACCGACGTAGTATTAAAAACCTCAGAATTATATCGTATTAATTAATCATAATAAATAATAATTATTATTAATAATAAATACGAATGATTAGTAAGTACCTAACAATAAATTATAATAGTTTTCACTAGGTACTTGATAAAATTATTAATAATTAGTGATAATTCATAATAATAATTAATATATTAATATAATAATTAATAATTAATCTAACATTTAGGATCTAGACATTTTGACCTAGTGATCTAGACAGAAGGGTGATCTGTACAAAGAAGATAATGAACCGTTGTGTCAAGAATTTGCAGAGTTTTTTTCTTGTGCGATTCCAAAGGTTCATTATCGAAGATAATAAACCAAAAAGGCTGAATTCAGACCCTGGAGCTAGTTACGCTGTGGACTTTGCAATTAGTTGGGAACTTACCATCTTTATCGAACATTTCAAAAGCTCCCCCTTCCTCTTGGCCAGTTCCACTGAGATAGTAAACAAATGCGACGCATCGATCCGAACATTTATCGTCATGACACAGTAGTACATCTGGAAAGAAGGGTGGCTTTTTTGGAGGAAGATTCTAGTTCTCAGCATGAACATAAAACTATTGCATTTGTGAAGTATACAAAGATAGATACAACCCAGAAATCTAAATTATAAATTACTTATAAATTAAAAAAAAAAAGTAGGTATTTCTCAATTCAGTAGGGACTCTCGCCTCTAGTAATTGTGTTGAAATTTTTGCCTACATGAAAAGGAGAAGAGTACGGCGAGGTCAGTAGGTAGTTTTAGTAATCAGAAGTTTGACAACCATCGTACTGATAGGCATTATGATAAGGAAACAAATTTGTACTTCAGCATTCCTGTATGATGCGTGAACGTATCATTCTCAACTTTGGGGTAGGTACCAAAAAAATATAAAATAAGCTACCAAAAATACATGGGTCGCAGAGGTGTCTTGATAAAAGGAGACTACAATCAGATATTCAACTGATCTCACCTCCAGTTTTGTACGAAGATGCTGTAATAGTGAAGTTCTCGTTGAACTCGGTTCTCATCGCTTTACTCAACAATTTACCGATGCTGTGTCTCAAAGTTCGAACGAATTTCGAAATGTAACCGTCTTTTTGATGAGTCAAATCAGCTGATTGCCAGAGGCTGTACAGGTCGTTGTTCTTCCTGTGATAGTCCAAAGTCGCCACCTCGTCCCTCAGTTTTCTGACGAAATCCCTGTCGGGGCAGATGTCTTTCATTTTTATCACTTTGAACGGAGATACTATGACTTGGAAAAGGTCTGGAATCAGAAACGAGAAGTCCGTAGAGAACTCTAGGTACACGTGTTGTATACCTCCCCCAATCAAAGTTTTAATGTAATTAAAAGTAATGTTAAAATTAATGTAATTAAAGGTTACCGTCGTTTAAATCCTCAGAACCATCTTGATATCCATCGCATATTCTATCGATCGTCGAATCGTCGATTAATGCTGGATTCAACTCCATTCCTCAAATTGTAGTTAAACAGCCTGAAACCATATATGTTCGCGAAAGTTCCAAATATGGACCAGTTCAGATGGACCAGATCATCATCACAAGAATAATGGAAATTTATCCCAGGAAATGGTAACAGCATAAATATGAAATTTCCACAAGTAAACAACGTGTTTAAAAATTGGACATGATAAGTGGTATAACTGATAACATTGATAACTGATCCATTGTTCCGATACTGGCTGGTATCGATATATTTCTTTTGAAACTTATCGATATTGTATCAAAGATAGAAACTTTCTATCTTCGAATAAAATGTATAGATACCAGCAGTATGAAATCATTCGGCCGAATTAAATTTTTATAATATTTGATGAATTTTTGATGAGATTTTGATATCATCATCACTTCAATGCGGCCGAAAGATACGATACTGGTGGTATCGATACATTTTATTCGGTGACATCGATGCTCTTCGAAAATATCGATTGCGATACCAGAATCGATACTCAATTCACTTCCCGCGTGACGTCCGTCACCAACCTCTTCGTATTCGCAACATGTACATACAATAGGGCAATATGTACATACCTAGTTCGTAATTCCAATTTTGAAATTTTGCGGTTGAGTACGGTAGTTTCATCAATAACATTGAGTAGGTAGGTACATATTGCCCAAGCCCAAACTTCACAGCAAAGCGGAAATTTCAGTTTCTACTCCTGTTCCTCTGTGATCATGCCAACAATTACTTATTTTGTTCTAACCACGACGTTCCTACCTAGGCCGAGCCCATTTTGGGATGTTCTTGTTCAACATGTTCACAAGTATTTTTTGTCTATTTACCCCAAGTAACAATTTCAGGAAAAATAAGTGTTATTTGAAAAATACCTATTAGGAACTGCAAATGTCAATATTTGTGTCAAGATTATCAATCCGTCCTCTCTCGTGATACATACTCCGTGGATACCGATGGCCGTGGACCTAGTTCCTAAAACCACCGCAACCGTCGTTGGCGCTATGTACGCTGCCACCTCCGGCTCAACTTCACTTCTGCTCTGCCATCGACTGCGATCAGTTTCCCTAAAGTTCACTTCTGCTACTTAAGTTCATTACGATTATATTTCAATTAACTTCAGTGTATTCTGATACTATCAAGAACCCGGAGGTATGTAGAATAAATCTCATACATGTATATTTCGATATCCGTTTATTTCTTTGTCCTGAAATGTTAACATAGGTGGGCCGGCGAACGGGTGAGCCGTCCCATGCAGAGAAATAGTGCTCGTGATTTTTCTCGAGAATCCGGTGCGAATCAGGAAATAACAACTGGAAGCTCGTTGTTATAGTTTTTATGGAATAGTTAGAGAAGTATACTAGTTTTCTTCTCTGTAATCCGGACGGGAAGCACAACGGAGAAAATGCAGGTGAGAGCTTCATAAATCAGGAGGAAAATGGCGGCGGACATTTTGCTTCAAAAAAGGATGATGCAATATTTAACTGAGTGTGCTTCCCGAGTCAAGTCGATGGTCCGTAAGTCTAGCAGGATATAACGATGAAAAACTCAGTTTTATCGATGAAAATCGCTCTTAAATTTCGGAGAGTGCGGGTGATAACTATTCCATCTCGAGAAAAATTAGTAAGGAGGCGCATAAAAAGAAATGCGTTAGAGCGTCGGTAGAAAGAGAAGATCGATGTATGTAAATCGATATTAAGGTAGGTTACAGTTATCGAAGTGGGGAATACGGATAAAACGGCTCATGATAAAACCCGGATTCGAATATTCAACGAAGAATCGATTAATCGATCGAAACTATAGTATCAAAGTAACATTCTATCAGCATTATCGATTGTTGTTCGTTATCACAACAAATTGATTTTCCACTGATAGCTAGAATTATTATTGAACCTTTTCTTTGGAATAAGGTGGAACTACTGACTTTTCCTTTTAATATGTGGTGTATTTCGTGCATGTAAGAAAATTATACCGGTAGTAACAAGGATGTCATGAAGACAAAACAGATGATCACGGTTGATTCCTGTTCAAAATAGTGAGTTCGGTGAATGTTTTGTTTACATTGTTGGCTGAATACGGCGGGAGTGTTACCTTGATACATTTAAATTAACTAAGGTGCTAAGTTACGGTATTTATAAGTTGAAAAAAAGAAAACCCACTCGATAAATATCTAGCTTGGTATTAACCCGGAGTGCTGACATTAGTTCGGAATTAATGCGGTGTGCCTCTTTCTACTGGTAAACCGGTCGCAAACACGAGACACTATTCTGCATGAAAGCCTAGGGACCTAACGAGGTCGGAATTTGCTCACGTCCCCAGTGTGGTGTGTGAATTTAGAGAAGTAAAGTATTTAAATTAATAACAGTATGATGTTGCAGAATCAGGAAAGTTAAAGTATCGCAGATGGCAAGCAGAAGTAACCCGGCTGAATGCAGAAGCTAATAAATAATGAGATTTAAGAAACTAAAATCCGATTTATTTAAATTTAACAAACCCGGAGTTTTCGAATAAAGTTTGAAATAAGATATAGGTTGGAATTAGTCTCTGAGATGAAACATGTAATGAATCGTGCATTTTTCACATTGGGTTTTACCAGCGGGATAGTCATAGCATAATTTATTTATGTGTGTGCGTGTCGCTGAGGTGTAAGCTAGTTGTTCAGGCCCTGTTACCGACGCACAGCGCGTCTATGTCTGGTAAGGTATCTCTATGAGAACGGATACAGACATGGATAGCGGGGCGGATCGAACATCCCCGTAACTGCAACCTCACTCAGTGTTTTATACACTAAAAACCCGAAAAATCACGATTCGGGACGCAAGGTGAGCGAATTCCAGACCTGGGGACAAAAATAGTATTTCGGAGAGAATAAGGCGTGCGCGGTGCTCAAGTAAGAATGTAATTTAACGATATGTCAACGAGTATTAAACTCACGGAGTCATTTTAGTTCGGTGTCTTTTAAGATTCGTTTATTACGGATTAAGGTAGAACTATATTTAACAAGGAGCAAAATATAGATTTAATCTGGTGCTGTAACATTATCTGTTCCGGAGAGAAAAATGAACTCTGACGAAATAAGGAGAATCGTGGAGGAGGAGATCCAAAAGAGGAGTGAAGTGGTTAGGCGGGAGGTTGAAAAGGAATACGCAAGCAAATTTGATAAAATCAAGGATCAAATACGGCAGGTTTCTGAGGAGTCCATTTTAAGGATTAACGCTTTGGCGTCCACGCTAACCAACCCGGTGCGTCGTACTCACGGCGATGAAATAATGGTCACTGACGAGGTCTCAAATACGGAATCCGGTGTTAATCCTAACCTCTAAAGCTCGCTCTAGGACTCCAGCACAGAACAGATTGAGGAGTGTTGTTTCAAAAACCCGGAGTAAAACAACCTCAGACGGAGCTCATTATGCAGCACAAGAATCCGATGATGATAATGACGATGACGAAAATACGATGGCTGCCATTGCTGTACCCAGGCCTAATTCCGAGGAAACGCCCTCAGCAATGCATTCTTGGGGCTCGGAGATGTCATTGTTGGATGGTAAATTACCTCAATTAAGGTTTATAGCTGATAGTGGTGCTACTGAACACATAGTTAAGGATAAGAAGGTATTTTCTAATTTAGTAAATTTGCATAATGAAATCAGGATATCGTGTGCAAATAGTAGTAAGGAATCGGACTTAATCATTAGACAATCAGGTGATATAATATATTATAACGATGAACTAAAGAAATTTGGGATTTTAAGAGGTGTGCTGTATGCACCTGAACTAGTAGAAAATCTATTTTCTATTAGGAAACAAATGCAAAAAGGATTAAGTGCGAAATTTGATAAAAATAAATTAGAAATTATAGATCCGAGTTCAGGGGACATTCTAAAAACCGGTAGTTTTGATGGACGTTTTTGGTGGTTGTCCTTTTCGCTTCCTATGATAAATGCAAATCAGGATGAAAAATTAAGGATACTCAGTCTGGTGCAAGGAAATTCGTTGATGACCAAGTCAGAAAGCGATGAAAATCCGGCGAAAACAAATACGGTAGATAAAATCACTAAAGATGTAAACAAAACCGGAATTAAAAGAAAAATTCAGAAACCGGGGCTCAGTTTAGAGGGGAGTTCTGACCCAAAGAAGTTTAAAAAGGATGAAACTTTGCAATTTAGAAACGATGTAGGTCTAGGATGGCATTACAGACTAAATCATGCTTCTCTAAAATATTTAAAGATAGCGGGTAAACAAATTCCGGAGTTGGAAGGAGTCAAATTTGATACTAATATCTTAGACTGTCCTGATTGCAAAATGGCTAAAGCCAAACGCAAGCCATTCACTAGTAAAAGACATAGATCAGATATTGTATTTCATCGTTTGCATAGCGATCTTTTGGGACCATTAAAACCGGTGGCATATAGGTCTCAAGCTAAATATATTGTTACATTTACGGATGATGCCTCTAGGTATGTATTTGCTTACGAAATAGGCAACAAAACTAGAGTAAACTTAGCTTTGCTTTCTTGTCTAGAAGAAATCAGGAGATTAAAAGGCCCCCAAACTAAGGTTTCAGAAATTAGAACGGATGGGGGTTTAGAATATAAAACTAGTGAAATGAATGCTTTGCTTAAACGAGAAAATATAAAATTAACTGCTTGCGAGCCTTACACCCCTCAATTAAACGGCGTGTCTGAAAGGCAAAATTTAGAATTGGAAGAGAAAATCCGGGTCAATCTCATCTCTTCAGGTATTCCGACTCACTACTGGCCTTATACCATGAGACATGTAATCTATATTCATAATAGAACTCCAAATGGGTCGATAAACTTTAAAACCCCCTATGAGCTTGTATTAAATCATGCCCCTACGGTAAAATATATCAGACGATTTGGATGTGAAGCTTATATCTTGGATACTCAATCCACTTCTAAATTTGCACCCAAAGCAAACTTAGGATTCTTGTTAGAATGTGGTGAAACCGGATACCATCTATTGCACTACAAAAATAAAACGGTGGTTAGGTCAAAACATGTAGATTTTATAGAAAACCGAACCTATGGTGATTATACTAAAAATGAAAATAAGGCTCTTGAACCCGGTAGTCAAACGGAATTTACAGTAGAGGTTAATAGTGATGTTGGTGCCAGTAACAAGGATTCTGAGCTAACTACCAATATTAATCAGGAGGATAATTCCATTTCAATTCAAATACCAACTAGGATAGAAGATTCCATACAGGGCATCGAAAACAAACAAAATCCGGTGCTTATTCATGAAAATGATGAATGTGAATTCTTTGAAGACTTAGGCGATATAGGAGATAAAACATTTTTCCTTCAAGATTCTGGTGAAGAACCTTTAACCTATGCTCAAGCATTAAGAGCACCTGATGCTGATCTTTGGTTAGATGCAATTAATACAGAATTTCAGGCCCTGGAAAAGTGCAACACCTGGAAAATCATTTCTAGAAAGGATGTGCCCAAAGGAATGAAAGTAATGAAAACCCGGTGGGTACATAAGAGGAAATCTGAAGCTGACGGATCGGTAAGGTATCGTAGTAGACTGGTAGTCAAAGGATTTGCTGATAATAATAACTATGAGTTATCAGAAATTTATGCTCCTGTTGCAAGGTTACCAGATGTAAAATTCCTATTAATTTTAGCAGCGAAATATGACCTGGATTTGGTTCAATATGACGTAAAAACTGCCTTTTTAAATGGTTCGCTTGATAAATTGGTATATATGGAAATTCCGGATGGTTATGACAATTATTTACAACTGGATGAAAAATTTAAGACTAAACATGTGTGTGAAGTACACAGAGCGCTGTATGGTCTAAAGGTATCACCAAGAAGGTGGTATATCAGGTTTCAAGAAGCTGTGAACGAGATGGACTTCCAACCATACCCATTTCAACCATGTTTGTTTATGTGGAAATCAGGAGACAAAATAGCTATTCTTTTACTCTATGTTGATGATATACTTCTGGCTACTAATAGTAATCAAAAACTTAAACAGGTTAAATGCGTTTTAGAAAAGGAATTTTCTATAGTTGATCTCGGGGAACCTAGAAAATACCTGGGTTTAGAAATTATTAGAAACCGGAGTGAAGGAACGATAGGGATACTTCAGAAATCTCATATTGACAACATGTTGATGAAATTTGATCCTGATAGTGATAAAATTGTCTCTACTCCTATGATATTCGATAAATCGATTGAAAAGGAGGAGAAAAATCAAATTTGTGATCTTAGTTCCATTCCGTTTAGACAAGCAATAGGCTCTCTACTTTACTTGCAAGGTGGTGCTAGACCGGATATCTCATATGCCACGAATATGTTAAGTAGACGTCAGTCAAATTTCACTTTGAAGGATTGGAAAGCTGTAATCCGGATCATGCGTTATCTTAGAGGAACTAGAAATTATGGACTCTTGTTTTCTGATAAAGGGAATAATAACATTGAATGTTATGTAGATGCTTCTCTTGGATTATCTGCGGAAAGAGGCTTTTCCACAACGGGATATATTATCTACTTATTTGGTAATCCGGTAGTATGGCGCACAAAACGTCAAAATCATGTTGCTCTTTCTTCAGCTGAAAGTGAGTTTGTAGCTATGAGTACTGCGTGTCGAGACTTAGCTTCAATCAGGACCATGTGTTCAACAATGATTGGATTAAATTTAATTCCAATTATCTATGAAGACTCTAAACCGGCGATTAGACTAGCAGAAGTAGATGACTCTTCTACATTAAAACATATGGTTAGACTGTCGTATTTATATGTGCGTCAAGAACATAGAGATGGAAATATTCAAATTAAATGGATTTCAACGGATGATCAAATAGCTGATACTCTAACTAAGCCATTAAATCATGCTAAGTTTGTCAAATTCAGAGATTTAATGCTGTATAAACACTGATCAGATTCTATTTTGATATTAACAGCTAGAATCGACTAAGTCGGAAGATTTGGTCGATTCCATCACCACCATGCTCAACCCGGAGACTGATATGTAGAACCAGGAGAATGCTGCGACCAATACGGAGAACGCTATGCTGAATACGGAGTGTCATGAATGGAAGCTTGTTGCCTTGCTCGGGATACTGGACATCGAGATGACGACTTGGAGGGGAGTGTCAAGATTATCAATCCGTCCTCTCTCGTGATACATACTCCGTGGATACCGATGGCCGTGGACCTAGTTCCTAAAACCACCGCAACCGTCGTTGGCGCTATGTACGCTGCCACCTCCGGCTCAACTTCACTTCTGCTCTGCCATCGACTGCGATCAGTTTCCCTAAAGTTCACTTCTGCTACTTAAGTTCATTACGATTATATTTCAATTAACTTCAGTGTATTCTGATACTATCAAGAACCCGGAGGTATGTAGAATAAATCTCATACATGTATATTTCGATATCCGTTTATTTCTTTGTCCTGAAAATTTGGAATTTCTGAAGACAAATGTGTCAACATTTGGTACAAAAAGCTAATCGAAAAATGTTTGAAAAAGTGCTTTGTTATAATCACCAAAGTTATTTAGAGAAATCAAATACGTGTTCAAATACTGTTCACAATGAACTCACAATTTTTAATAACTACCTACCTGAAAGTTCTATTTTCTTGAACGCGTGGGTAAAGCATGGAATTGAAGAGAGATGTTTCCGCTATAATATTATGTATTAGGTAGGTAGCTAATTGGTGATTTTACCCTACTAGAATGGGCAAAGAATCCACATCACGAATTCCATGTCTTCATGACAACATGGCTTTACGCGTGAGTATTCAGGGACCATGGTAACGTGCTGCAAACAATGACGTCGACGCGATTATCGCCAGGCGTAGAAGTAATTCCGTGTTTTTCGTTTTTACGATTACAGAACGACGTTTAATGGCATCAAAGCGCTATAACTCATCGTGATTTTGTTCTGCTGAAAATACACGACGCAAACAACAATGTCATCCGCAAGTTCCCGACTGACTACTGCCGAAGACGACCTGGGCTTTACACACTTTGAGATGATGGAAATCCTTTTGGAAAAACTTAAAATGCTCAATTACGACGAGGAATTCATCAAGAGCCTGAAAATGCGTCCGTTGAACAGGTAATAACATTTACTTACCCAAAAGCACTCCGCCTATATCAGATTACCTCCCATTACAGATCTCACGTCTTCAAAGACAAGGCTTTTCGCTGCGCATTGAACGCACTTACCTACTGGAATTATTTGTTGTAGACATTATTTCGCCCTTCAAACGAACCCAGGGGAGCAGTTTTTCATGTTTGTCTCCCTCTGCTCTTGGCTTTTTAAAAAGATCGGCATGACGTTCGCTCAACCTCAGGAAGATGACGACCCAAATTCAACAGTTGCCAGCATTCTGGAAGCTCTACGATCTCTGGTGAATACAGAACAGATTCTAATCAGTAAGCAGAAAGTTGATGTATTGTGACGATTCCACTGCATGAACTAAACTCAACCTTTTCAATTCAAATTCCAGTCACATCAGATATCCAGAATTAATGACACATGTTGGTAGGTCTTTAGAACTCTCGATCTGGAAATAGTTTGATCTGGTACGTTGATCATTTCGTCATCAGTATCAAATATCCTACAATACATCAATTTTGGTTGACCAATCTATTTATTCGCCTTTTTGGATAACGTTAAAAAAATTTTCATTTAATGATCAGTATTGCCCATTTTCCAGGATGTAAATTTGGATTTCTCACCTAGCAAACTCAAAAAAGGTTCTGGCTACTACCCAACTCTCTGCCTTGCGAATCTAGTGGATATTGCCATTCGCAAACAGAACATTACTTATAAAAAGTGAGTAATACTCGTTCTTATTATCAAACCCTGTGAATTGAATGAGTTAACTGTTGTTAAAATATTTTTTTTTTTTTTTAATGTATGCTTAACCACGAGGTAAGTGATATTTTTTCAAAATAACTACTGAGTGTTTTTCTAGTTGCTATTCATTCGCAGGCCTCAAGAACCGGTGGTGGGAGAACTGCAGGAAGACGTTGTGGAGGAGGACGCTGAGTTGGAGATCGCCCTTGACAGAATCGAGGAGGACATGGCAATCGACGACGATAGCGACTTCGACGAGGACAATGAACTTGACGTTGACGATCTATACCTTGCTAACGTGAGTTAATGAATCAAATTGCATTATTACGTAGAATCGCTTGACCATTCAAGCTTTATGGTTAATATCAGAACTGTTTAGTTGCCATTATAGGTAGGTAGGTACGTACGTGACTACATAAATATTATCGAGTATTTGGGGTCATTTCTTCACCATTTAGAAATCTGTGTGGAGGAACATGTTGGTATTAGCGCTCAGAATAATGTGGAAATTCACCGTTCAGAACTGAGGAATAAGTACATCTCAATTGGAAAGAAATTCAAGATATGACCACCATATTGGATGGAGGCCCTCTTTGAACACAATCGTAAGCAGCCTTCGTGAAATCCCTCGTTCCATCAGTTTGTCTAGAATTCTGGTTTTGTTTTGCTTTCGGGCTTGGTCCCAATGGAACTTGGGCGACTTCAGTATTTCTGACTTGTGTGTTAAAAATAGGTGCTTATTTTGGAATTTATATATTTACTTATTTATTTGGAATTATATAATCACTCTAAATTTCTCTCAACTGTTCACCCCAGGCCTACATCGAGACGGGAAAAATTAACGAAGTCCTTGAAAACGACGTCACAGCGGAAGCATGGCAGTTGGAGCTGGAAAGAGTGATGCCTCTCCTGAAGGTTTCCATAAAATCGAGTAAGAATGTTCGAATTTAACAAGTTATTAACACTATGCATAGTTACTCTTTAGGTTTTATATACATACACGTTAGTTTTGAGTCTGCCATGGAAGGGTCGAATAAAATGCAAGTCCTCCACAATTGAAAGGCTCTATTGCATTTCGTGTGATTGAGTGTGTGGTCTGTACGTCAATCTCCGTCTAGTGTCTCACCTACAAACTGACCTACCCGCAGAATTGTGAGGGTTCTTATAAGTTCATAGATGGCTCCATGTGAACTTGATCAAAATTCGACTGCAGATTTCGTAAGATTTTAAAGCTTTTCATGATCCAACAGATAGCGGAGACTGGAGATCCCATCTGGAAATTATGAAAAACCATCAAGGCGGGCTCACGGAAATATCGACCATAGTCACTTCGAACCTTGGTAAAATATCCAACGAGATCGAAAACGTGATGCAGAAAATGGGTAAACGAGAGAAGCTGATAAACAATCAGTTCGATCTGATACTCACACAATACAGAGCTCTACAGGTAGGTACTGTACGATATTTGTTTTGGGTGGCATAAGGATTTGTGTAAAATGTTGTGAGTTCATAGAAGGTACATAGACACGCTTGTACAATAGACAATGAAAATGTTCTCTAATAGAAAATCAATTTCTGAAATAATCACCAACTCATGATCAGAAAGGGGGACGAGAGCAGTTGCTCTGAGGCGCTTCTGGTTGGTCAGGTTGGTCCTTCCCCCCAGGTAACCAGTGCGGCTCTGTTTCGTCTATTCAAGTATCTACTCGTAGTAAAATCACGTTTTCTGTCAATAGCCAACTTACTCTTCAAATGGGATGGGAGAAGTTGGTTATTATTTTTGGTTTACTGGCTGGCGTTGGAGTGTTCTCATGCCAATCCGTAGCAATCCGGATTATTCGATCACAAATGTCTTCTCCGTTTGTCGATTGTATGACTAACGGTTTCGGGGTTTCTGGCCAACCACAATGCCACGCATTTCAAGTCCTCTCTTCTGATGAAATGGCTTATTCTCTAGCTGCTTGCGGTCAGTTATCCCAAGAAGTTAAGATTCAGGGATGTCTTATTGCCCATGATGTATCAATGTATAATGGTAAAACTTTGTTAATTGATTTTCATAACCTAAAAATGTTCTCATTACGGTGTGGGTTCGGCGCACTAACACATGTGGACTAAGTTGCCTTGGCACTCATAACGTACCCACGTTGGTATTGTTACCCGTTATAGCCCGTGGCTTTTGTGAGTACTATTCCCATTATTTCGCTCAATGCTGCTTACTGCCTCACCGCCATGGGTTGTATCGAGGGGTGTTGGGTTATAAGCGACCTAAATCACTATCCCAATACCACTCACCATCGGTAATCCACTTGGTCACCGGTTAAAAATGCAAACATGCAAGCTACGTGCAATGTACCATCAATCTGTGTTTTCCGTTTCAGGACGAGTTGGCCGCAGTTAATGAAAGGTACCGAGAAGTGAATGTAGGCGTGGTAGAGAGACAAAAAACCCTGAACAGTATATCCGACAACCTGGAAACGGTGAAGCAAGAAATGGACGAAAGAGGAGCAACGATGTCCGACGGCTGTAAGAACTTGTGAATTCCACTGTTACATTTGTGTGGATGCTGACGAGAGATTCAAAGTTTTAGTATGCGCCTGAATTGATTTCAGCTCCTCTGGTCCATATCAAGAAATCAGTGAAAGACATCAAGAAAGAAATTTTCGAAATGGACATCAACATTGCGGTGGCCGAGCACATCATTGTGGAATCGAAACTCCGAGACAAATCCCTCGAGTCGCACCTAATCCGAAGTTCTGGCTTGACATGATTGGCATGAAGTGTTGTACGTATTTCCTGCATCGTTATCATCATTAAGCCATGTTATTTCAATAATGTTCATCATGTGCTTAAGAATACACTAATAAAATTTAATTGGTAAAAAATTAATTGGCATCATTAATGTCCACTAGCTTTTCATGCGATATTGAGACTTGAAAGAGGTTTTATGAAATAGACCAAACAGTATGAAAAATGGCTCCTTTAAAATCCAGTCAGATTTTGTAAAATGACAAACAAGTGCATTTGAATGTTTGAAAATGCTATTGAGTGCTTCTTTATGTAACAGATCTAATGATTGGATGACATTAAAAGTTAGGATCAAACATGATGTCTCCTTCGCCGGCAGAAAGGTGCTGCGCCCTGTACAAATGCCCCTTCAGTTCATCTTCAACTTTCTGTACGACCAACTGAAACCGATAATGAATATCTGTTGCTGTCGTGCACACCAAATGAGATTTAATGAGTAATTCGGAGAAAATGGATGTTTATTGTTACCTCTACTATAATAACTCTACATGTGACTGGAACTCACTTCCTCCTCTTTCAACAGCAAAAGATCATCAATCCGTTTCTCTTTAGCAGCCGCCATTATGGGCGTAATATCAAATTTCTTTTCTTTAGGGGGTTCCTAAAACGACAGCAAAGGTCATCAAATTCGTATTATTTTATAAATGAGTGAATATTACAGTTATTTAATAGGTATCTCATTTTGATCTAATCATTTGAAATAAGTATTATTTGGATCTATAAAAATGATCTTCTCACCTGTTTGAAGTACTCGTTGAGGAGCTTTTCATAGGATTCTGCAGTACTTGTGTTTTCTAAACCTTCGTCGATTGACTCAAACTTATCGAAACTGGCTGGTATCAGAAGCGGCTTATTGTAATCGGTTTGAACCTTTTTACTGGAAAGAAATTGATAGATGAAACTAATTAATCAATTCATTAATATAAATTAATACCCACTACTGGAAAGTGTCTCTGTCTGTTATTATAAACATATAGATTATATAAATAATTTATATAATTATTATGAATATTTATCTTACATGGGGTCGAAACCGTGAGTGAAATGCCTCATGACTTCCTTCGAGGTTCGAACGAGCGTTGGAGCTTTGCTGCTGAAGAAGTACAAGGTTGCGTTGTGCCTGTGAGCTAGAAACCTGAGGTACTTGCTGATGACGCGCCTTTGTTCGGGTTCGAATGACTACAATTAGAAACAGACGCAAATTCAATTTTACATAAAAATCAACAGAAAAGAAACTGTAAAGAACTGAATTTTCACGAATCTACCTGAAATTTATCGAATTTAGTGCAGACCATGACTAGAGGTACAGGAAATGGCTCTATTACGTCCGCATCCTGGAATAATACGCAGTTAACATTTACTAGAAAGGAAGTGAACAGAATATAGAAACATGGGTCCAACAAATTATATTTGTGTTGATGGAATGAAAAGGGGAAAATACTACTCGTACCTACTTGAATTCTACCGTTTGTATGGGGATGGATATATATGGGGAAGATGGACTCAGGATATATATGGGAAAGATGGACTCAAATTCTACGGTTTGTATGGGGATGGATATGGGGAAGATGGACTCAAAGACAAATGGAATAATTCATTAGTGTTAAGCTATAATGAATATTTTCGGCGTTACCATATCCAGTCACTAACTTACTTGGTGATTCTTAATTGCTTCTCTCGCTGTCAATTTCATTTCCTCCAGGTCCCCTCTTTTGCCCACGTAACTCTGAAGAACGCCCAGGAGGGTTTTGAACGATTGGGACAACGTAAATGGGGATGCCAAGTCCAAAACCACGACGGCAGTCAAATTCGGCATTCTATCAATTGAATACAGCGTTCCACTGAATATTGTGCCACCACCCAGCTCCCAGATGTTGCACAATTCATTTTTTGCGTCCTGTCGAAGATTAAAACTGAGTGTTCAAAGGTAGGTAAGATCCTGTCACATTGAAGTCACCATCACTACTCTATGAACCTAATTTTATTCAGGTTTAGTGGACATGAAAATGCCATTATTCAAATGAGAGTTACTCACCAAATCCGAGTTGAGAGCGAAGAAGTATTCCATCCCTAAAGTCGGTTTGATCTCTTCTTCAAGATCAAAAGTTCTAACAATAAACGTCGTCTTTCCCTGAAAATCAATGTAAAAAAACGTTTTCGTTTATTTTATTCAATGGAATTTGTATTGAAGAGAGTGGGGTTGCGCGGACTTCCAAAAACCAGAGGAACTTGAGAATTCGAATTGGAGTCCTACAGCCCACTTCAGATGAGGTTCATTCCCTGGTGGCAATCAGGAGGCCCAAACTTCAACAGATTTGTGTACAGAGACTTTGTAGAGATATAGACAATTTACTGAATTTTAAGGTGACACCAAACAACATTATGTGTCGTATAGATTTAATTACCTAAATAGCTACTCTCATCTGTGTTAGTGGATTAGATCGTACTAGGGACTCAGGTTCAGTCCACTCCATCCATGAAGACACAATCCAAGCAACATATAACTGACACAAGCACCACTCCCTCCCCACATTAGCCTACCAGGCAATATTGTGAATCAACTGATTGATTGATTGAATATTTGTTATTCTAGTTCTAGTTCTATTCCTACTTTCACAAAGCTTCGATTTTTTTAGTAAAATTTCTTACCACTCCTCTTGATCCGACCACAAGAAGTGTTCTGTCAGTTGGTTGAATAAAAGATGACTCTTCTTCATTTTTCCTCAATTCACCAACCGCCCAGTCAATGTAGGTATTCTCGCTGAATGGAATGACGTAACAATTAAAATTACGTTGATCGTAATTCTGCAGACATAACCATTACAATTACGTTGACCGTAATCCTGGCAGGATTATCCTGCTGACAAGAGCCACTGACCATCCAAACCCAGAAATTGCGCTCATTGTTGGGCCAGCGCGTTAAGAAGAATAGTCCTGAGGGACACTATACTGGACTAGGACTAAATCCCGGGAAGAGGATGATCGCTGGTGGAAGGAACTTCGTGCCCCCCGGACCACTCCCCACCCTACCCTGAAGTACCCTGAACAAGCCGAACCGTCCCATGAAAAACCAGCTACCTATATTATACTTTCCATTGATCCCCACAACCCGCCCATCCCAACAGACAGTAAATCTTGGGGATGCAAAGGTAAAACACGGCTGTCCCACCACAGTCCTGCAGACCAAATAAGACCAATGGACCGCAGTAGAACTCGCTTATTCAACCGTGTAGGGTGCTGGTCCAGCAATTGCAACCATTTGCGAATTTCGTTCTGGACGAACTACAACACTTTCAAACTCTTTCAAATAGAGGAGTAAGACTAGAAACGCCGCGACCTATACCAGGGAGTAGCTGAAGTAGGGGATTCCGGGACACAGCATCGGGACTTTCCGGGGTAGTGAAGTGGCGACATATTTATTTAGTTAGAAGCTATACTTATTTCAAATTTCTCGATGAATCGATTGATATTTTAGCGTTTTCCACCAGAAAACCCAATGAAACGAGTTGTGCCGGAGGAATATGAGATCTCTGTCAAAAATTTAATGTGAATTAATTTTAGCAGAATTCATTTTAGAAATAAGTTTCGGGAAAAATCTGTTGTCCTTACTTTGGAAGGATCAGCTCCGGCGCAGAAGGATTGTCTGGGGTGGACATACTATCGAAGTTATTAATCAAGATCAAGACAACTGAAAATGACTCACTGCAAGCACGTGATACCGCTTTGATTGACTTGAAAAAAAGATAAAAATGTTACCCTCTTGGCTGACCCAAGCCAACACTCGGAACTAGCCCCTGACACGCGTGCTCCAGTCAACATTCGATAAACCGAGCGCAGTGTTGTGATATCGTCACGGCAACGGTACCGCGGGCTTGGCCCCTTCCACGTTCAGTGTTTTCCGTACCGATCGAGGCGCGATGCCCGAAACAAGAAGTTTCTTCCGTTGATTACCAGAAGCTGCGCTACTGCAAACGGATACACTCAGTACCAAGAACGCGCTGGTGGCAGCACAAGTTCCTGCACGAGAGTCGCATCAATGCGTGAAAATTCGGAAAACCCCTCTTGACCGCGATGTTTTATTTGTGGTCGATCGTCTCAGCTTCTTCATGACCTGATCCATTTCACCAAGAGCTCGAAGGTAAGTACTTACGTTTATCTCAGTTCTACACGTTCTATCACGATTTCACTCATTCGAAGTGAATCACGCCAATTTATTGCAGTAGATGAATTATCAATTTAAATAAATAAAAACTAATAACATGTAATTACCTACTGTAGTTAGGGCTACGGTGTTGATCGCCCTCTTGTTCCATTAGGTCGTAGGATACTGTCATAATATGACTGTTTTTCACAGTCACACAAAAAGCGCAAGAGTTTCAACTTTTGGTTTACATTAAAATCACCCTATTGTGGTATTGTGGTACAGTATTTAAAATAATTTATAGCTCTAATAATCAATTATGTAATAGGCGAACCTTGAAATTGCAGGGCCAGTGCCTAATATAAGTAATATAATATGCATGAGTGGTCACTGGCCCTGCAATTTCAAGATTCGCCTATTACATAATTGATTATTAGAGCTATAAATTATTTTAAATACTTATTTGTTAAACAAATCAAATTTGGATGCAGAGCTAGAATCTAGACATTTTAAACATGTGTCGAGAATGGATGACAATGACACTCGGTTTCTTGTCAGTAAAATTATTTAAACAATACCTATTGGTTTAAACAAATTATATTTGGATGATGAGCCTTGAAATAGTCTTGACATTTTAAACATGGGTTGAGGTTGGATGACAATGCAATATTCACTAGGTTTCTTGTCTGTAAATTGTTTAAACAATACTTATTTGTTTTATTAAATTTGGATTATGAGCTAGAGTTTCATCTCAGTCAATCAGTTTAGTCACAATATTGCCTGGTAGGCTAATGTGGGGAAAGAGTGGTGTTTGTGTCAGTTGTACGAGTGAGTATATTGCTTGGATTATGTCTTGATGTGCGTGTTTATGGGAATGTTGCGTCTGAGTTGTTGTCCCTCAGCTGTCTCCTCTTCATCTATAATTTCTTGAATTAGATTAGGGCGATCTGCTCAAAGAAGATAATAAACCGTTGTGTCAAGAATTTGCAGAGTTTTTCATAGACCTATGATTTTCATAGACCTACCTGTAGTCTTAGAATTTTCATACTTAATACTAAATACTAAATTTTTGTAAACTGTAACTTTTCTATTTAATCTGGTGTGTCTTGACGGCTGACAAATAAATACACTGGTAATTCTTCCAGTCCCTATTTTTATGGTAAACCCCTTTCTACTTCTCAGATAATTCCTCTACAATCAGTTTCATAAGAAAAAGTTTTAGATTGTTGTAGATGGGCAAGCCGTGATGGGAGGCGTCGGGCGTTTGTTTTGGTTCAATGTCATGAAAGAAGAGGACGGTCGGGTCGATAGCAGCGGAAAAACTACGAAGCTGAACGCGATGAACGAGATTTGAACGGCCGCCGAACCTGCGACCTGATGAGTTCAGCTGCTGGTGACACTGAGGAAGATTTCAAAATTTTCGAAATCCTCTGTAAACCAGATGGAGAGGTATGCAATTCAATTCTACAGTAGGTATGAACAGAGAGAAAAACGTTCATTGTGTATTGTATGTTATGTATTGACGTTCAACTCATTTATTGTGTAGGTACTAGTTTGTGTCTTTTCAGGCAGTTATAAAGCGTTTCACGCGACTTGGTGACGCCACCATATCACTTGAGTTTCCAGAATCTAAGCAAGCGTCAATTTACTGGACTCGTAGAGATTTGGGTTACCGAATCCTGTCAAAATTGTACTTGCGTGGAAAGGCTAGTCCATATCGGGGCCTGACCACTTAGAAGAGACTCGAGGTGACCCAGTATGGGACGTGCCATAATATTATAAATCTAGTAGTAGGTACGTAGGATGTCAGGGGTCCAATTGGTGTCATAAGATTCCAGTTCGTACACATTCCCTCTGGTCCGTCTAAATCAGATAATCCTTGTACTTACAGTTTTCGATCAAGTTCTTCGTACCTGGTAGTAACTTATTGACCACATTCTGAGATGGTCATGGGTTCTAACCATTCCCCTCGCAATTTTAGCTCCCTACATTTCTTATAAGATTCTTCTGCATTAGTGATGGAGGCAGGTGACCTAGTATTAGACATGCACTACATAGGCGCAGGCTGTACCTGCCCAGTCGGCCCGATGTAGTCCAGTCAAGATGTACATCCGTGCTTGCAAACGGTCCGGTTATTATGGATGTTTTACGTGTTGTTGGGACCCCTAATGGGCCTACAGACACCTGTGTGGTCTGAAGTTGAAGCTTATTACATTTCGACTACATTGGACGTTTCCATTTGGACAATTTTTCACTTTTGGGAAAATTAGGCCTGTTTTTGAAGAGCCAATCCGTATCTCTGGAGCTAATAATTGTACATAGCTCGCTTTGATCTCTAATTATTGGTTTTTTGGCTATAACTCAAGGTCGCACATGTCTTTGGTCGGTGTTTTTCTGGTTTCTTACTTTCCTTACTTTTCATTTGGTTCCCAACATAATCCTAAATATCTCCCTTAAACATAAAGTTTAAGGGAGATACCCAGCTCAAAGCTTACGATCTCCCCCCCCCCCCCCCCCAATGCAAGCAGCTGAGGAGGCCTTCCGGAGAGGGGACTGATACCTTAGTCAAGGGCCTCGAACGGATTTGGGTCCCAACAATATATAAGAAATGCTTAATGACCGGACCTTTTGCAAGCTCGAGCCTCATTCAAGTAGGATTTATACAAAACTCTTTGAACAACGCCGGCCCCTACAATAATGAGTTTCATACGATATACTTGTCTTTGACGTGGATATAGATCGAAACAGGTTGAATAATTAAACACGCATTCCTCCAACTTCCCGACCCGGCTCTGTGTGTATGCAAACTAATCGTCTTCAATTTACCGAAGTCGGAGCGTTTGCGTGCTACCGTGAAGCTTTCACTTGTTGATTTAATATAAATGAAATGTATTTATAACTTCTTGTCAAACGATGACGGCAGTTGTCGTCCCGCAAACATAAAGATCCCCTTCGGCCCTGATCAGACTTTTTTCGTAGGCCTAAAAATGTAGGTCAGGGGAATCAATCTGTTTCGTGTCTAGCACTGCCTCCCCCGGGGGCCGACGGCGCCGACGGAGATCGGGCGAGTCCGGATGTCTATTTCAAGTTTGTGGTAATAGGGCGAAGGTTCCCTTACACAGTCCTTGAAGAAGTAAAACCAACACGAAGGGAAAGATAGAAAGGTGCATTTATCATGGGGCTGTAGAAAGGTGTATTTTCTTGGAGATGATCGTAGTGATCATGAGATGCCTCGTAAGGGTATTTTTGATTCTTCTTGGTGGTTGTAGATGACAGAAGGGGCTGAAGACATGACTACAACTCTGAGGAGCGAGCTGGCGGCCCTCCAGTACAAAAGGGATAGCCTATTAATACAGGTACGATAATCATTAATAATATTATAATATAATTTATTCATATTATGAATATAATGCACGTACCTATCTAAAAACATTTTAGCAATGTAGCAGATTATTACTCAAAGATTGAAAATTTTCCTTGGGGGTAGTCTACTTCAATCATATCATGTTTGAATTTTCAGTAGGAACGCTCAAGAATTACTTTTAATTCGGCTGTTAAAATGAAGCTTGAACCAACTAATTATATGCATTCACTATCAAAGATAATAAACCAAAACGATGTGGCATTCAATTAAATTATTTGACTTCACCATCGGTTTGGCGTAAAAAACCTTTAAAATGAGGTGCCACTTTTTGGAATTTATGGATAATTCCCCCCCCCCCCCCCAAAAAAAAACTCCCCTAACCCCCTTAGATTCTGCCCATCTACGAACTTGGCCTTTCGATTGCCAAGAAAGATTTTTTGTGCAAATTTGAGCTTTTTATTTCTCGATTCCATCGAGAGTTATCGTCTACATAAATTCTACATATAAACATTCCGTTATCGGATTAAAGCAGATAAACTGTAAAGAACATCTCAAATGTCTAAAATCTTTAAATAAAATCCATAAACTGAGGTATTACTCAAAAAAGGAGTCACAATTTGTTATAAAACCAGTAAAATGGAAATATTTAACATAACACCAGTTATTTCTTCGAAAATTTGCTCTTATAGCCATGCTGCATGATTGGATTTTCTAATTATTTTTGACGTTTAGTTGCAAGAGACTAAAGCTCAGCTTCGGAAACGGGATGAGAAGGCCATTCAGCTGGAGTCTGAAATAGAGCAGCTGAAGGAGCAAGCAGCCAGACAGAATGTCGTTATTGCCTCACTACGAAAAAGAGTTCAGGTAAATGAATGTACTGGATAAATATTACGTTATAACATTATGAAATTCGAACCTTGAAAGCCACCAATCTCTTATTGTTATCAATAATGTTTGTTATCATGAGATCACATCGGAAAACCTACTCATTTTAACCGATAATAGCAAGGATACTGTTCGCTATGGGTGCACCTGTATCAATTAAATATCGGTTCCTGTGTTTAGAATACCAATTACAATTAAAGCGTTGGGCATTTTTGTCAATAAGGAATTGGAAGAGCGGGAAAGGAGCCTATCGGCGAGTCATGGGAGGGCGGAGATGACACTCAACACTCTGCAGCGTGAAAACAGATACCACGAAGACCACGCTACTGAATTAGGAAGAAAGGTTAGTTGTTTTCCCATTTATTTCATTTTGTTGTAATGAGGGAACTTCTAATGAAGTGTTGTTAAAAAAAACTCCCAAATGGCTAATAAGGGTTCTGTATGAACCAAGTACTCGCAAGTTAACTATTTTCCTTCTTCGTACTTGTGGTAATGACAAGTGACCGTTTTTCAGATAAGCACATTAGAACTGGAGCTGAATAATGAAGAAAAGAATAAATTACTCGTTCAGAAGAACATGAATGAGCTTGTCAGGCAGTTGGAGTCAACATTAGGCATTGAGAGCAGTGGCAGTGGATGCCACGCCCACGTTGTTCAGGTACCTATAACTTGTATATTTGACCTGCTACAACTGAACAGTACACAGTACGACAGGAGTGAGATATGATTTACGAGATATGCCGTCTCTACGAAATAGGAAACGTCCAGATTGCGAGGGAGGTGCAGCAACCTTGAGAGTAGTTTGAGTCGCGTGGAAGAAGAGCTCAGGAATTGCAGGAACGCCCTGAGCAGAGCGACAGCTGACAGAGATACGCTGCAGAATCAAGCTGCCAATCATTTGGTGGAAATCGACCGGCTCAAACAAGTAAAATTTATATCAATCCCTACAAACACGAGTACGTGTCATCGGCAAGGTGCATGTGAATTTTCAGCACAGTTTTTATTGAAATTTGTATTTGTACCGTGGATTTGTTAATTTCGGTTATTGTAAAAATTACAGGAAAGAGAAAAGTTGATACTTCAACAGCACATGTACGAGAGAGATTTGGTTGACTTGAGAGAGAAGCTGAGTGTTGCTCAAAGGAGTCTGAATGTCACGACCGGGGACATCCAAGTTCAAGACGTCACTATCCGTGGCCTGAGAGGTGATTTTGCCTGTTGAAAAGAATATCATATTTGATATGCACAATGTTCGTAATACGGGTTAGGAATGATTTTGATGAGTTCATGGACAATTGGCTCAATTTTCTTCATATGTTAGAATTATCAAGGAACATCCGCAAGCCTTAGTTAAACTGTGAAGAGATCGGCTTGATTCAAAATCAATGATCGAACAATGAGTTGAGGCGGTAATTCGCGTAAACATTTTTACAGACGATTTGAGGACGAAGGAAGAGAAGGCTCTGAGGTTGGAAACGGAGTTGAAGCATTTGCTGGAGTCCTTGGCCATACTTCTCAGCTCACCCGTTCGATTTGTGGAAAGCAACGAGTGCAGTATCAAAGAAAAAGTCAGAGACTTGTTGAACGAGGCTAAAGACAAATCTGCGGTACGTACCTGAAGACTAACGAAGATCCGCCCTGTCGGAGCACATTAATGGATTGTTGAGTGTTGGGTTCTATGCTGTGTTGGCGTCAGGTAACAACTTTTTTCGGTTCCAGCAAGTGGAGAGTTTGCACGAACGTGTGTTGACGTTGAAGGACCAAGTTGGACGGCTCGAGGAGCAAAGAGCTGAAGACGTGAGGCGCCTGAAGGACCTCCAGGAGGATAAACTCGTTGCGGAAAGCAGACTTCACAAAGCTGAAGTCGAGCTCAGTACAACCAACGCGCTGAAGGAGGGTCTTCGCCGGGACAAGGCTATTGTGAGTACACAACTGGATTAATGTACTGAAGTACTGTAATTTTATGAATTTCTGACAAAAATAAAACTTAATAAATTCAATTTCCCTTCAGTTCGTTACATTCTTGGAGAGATTGGCGAGGGCACTGAACATGGAAGAAATTTCTCGTGAGGTTGGGGTTGAACTTCACACGGAGTCCATGCTTCTTAGAGCTGAACAGCTGTCTCGACTGGAGAGTGACAAAATTGCTGATAAGGTGAGAATACAACATACGACTACTCGCATAAACACTTTCAGTTACTACTACAAAACCATTTTTAAGGTTTAATGATATTTCAAAGCTTAGCTTAAGATCAGAAGGTGTGTACCATTTAATTGAATCATACAGGAGGAGGAGGATCGGTCGAGTTAATCGTGTAACTAAGATCAACATCTAATTAACCGCTCTGTTCCTAGTGTGAATTTACCATGTTGTCTTGGTGTGCTCTGCTACCTCCCGCTTGGATTTACGACAAGAAATCACTTTCCCCAAACTTGTAAATACAAACAATCTTTTCATGTGGCTTTTGTCTTATTGTATGACGAGTTTTCCGTTGTTTTGTTTTTGTGTGTTTGCATGTGAGCAGCTCTTGTTGTATGGTTCGTACCCCAGGTTAAGAAGGGACAGATTCTTTTACGATCTTCCACTGAGAGAAGTAAGAAAAATATGAAACGTAGGAGGATTAGTACTTAGTGAGCATGCCTAGAGAATGTAGAAACAACTCGTAGACGTAACTCTACAAACAGCTAGATCAGGATGGTACGACTGGAAGAGGTACGCTGCAGTGTTAATCTATGGTACGTATTAGGTTTTTAAACACGAGTATCAATCAAAGAGTTTTGATGGAAGCGTAAACAATTCGTAGAACATTCAGTGGATAATGCAAGTTAGTCAAGTCGAAACGTAGTGTAAATTGAATCAAAGGAATGAATTAGCTATCAAATCCACATCACTTGTACCCTAATTAAATACTTCACCTAAGCACATGCCCATTTATTCATGTATGTAGTATACAATAGAATTCAATTATTAAAATCTAATATTCACAAATACGTGCAATACATACATTACAATCATGTGTGTATATTTGTGGAGTATTGTGTTCCACAGAAGAAACCAACGCCGGACACTACCATTTCGCTCAGCACTAAGGGCGTTCATATTGCAGATCATATTTAGAGAAGGCGTTACCTTTGTGAATCTTCTGAGTCCAGTCTGTACCCCCAATGCTGTAGGTACCTACTTGGGGTAGTAATTTGGTTCAGCATTTGTTGGTCGGATTTTATGTGTCGCAAAATTCATTGCATCCACATAAAACCGGCTCAATTTAACGAATATTGCCAGGATAACACCCCTTTTGAAACAATTTTAGTTGTTTATGTGTGTATAATATGGACAACAGACTGTCTTTACACAATAAAGGTTTTTATTATTATTATTATTCTGGGTCCTGTCCAAGGCCAACTCCACGTTATGGAACTAAGTTCCAGAAGCATAAAATGAGTAATATTCCTTTATTTATTAATCACGTCATTCGTCGATTATATCCACGTATGGTATCCCTCTTCAGCTTTCACGTGTTGGGCTCTGAGGCGAGTCGATAATTTATTCCGGACCAAGCGGAACAGACTCGTAGGTGAAGTTCAACTCATCTGAACTTTGGCAAGCGTGGAATGTTGATCGCCGATGAATTATTGGTCGATTAGAGCTCACTCAACTGTTATCTACGTATAGTTCATAACTCATTAATAAACTTTGAACGTTTTGAAAACCCAAGCTTAAAGGTGACTATTCAATGGCTTTCTATGAGTATGAATGTAGGAGTACCTATGCGAGTTATTATTAACAAGGTATCAAAACTTGTACAGCACTGAAGGCCTTTGATTGAGTCTGATTCAGTACATTTAATGTGCTGTACAAAGTGCAATAAATAGTTATATCTAGCTGTCGGGTACGTAGCTGACGGGCAGAACTCGGGGTGTGTCCATCTACCTTTGTTACCTGTCGCTTTACGGATTATACCTCTTACATGCCCCTTTACAAACCCTTATAATGTTAAGGGTTTTTATATCAAGGTTTTTATATTTCGGCTTCCCTATAAAGCCCTATGCATCGGATCCCACGGAAACATTTAAATACGGGAGAAGGGTTCAATCCATTGAGCCGTTTTTGCGTGATTGAAGGACAGACAAACAAACAGACAGACAGACACCAAATTCAAAATCGGCATTGTTCGACTCCATTTCACGCGAAACGAATAACTATAGTGAAATTTTTCGAAAATACCCAAGGAACACAAAAATCGTCTTTAAATTTACTTATATAGATTAGCACATTCATCACCAAATAGTGTCAAGTTGAGCAGTGCATAGAGTTGAACGATTGTAAACTACTCATCATTTAAATATTTTGCTCAACTTTCAGCACTCAGTAGCTATAAGCCCAAGGATGATCTCCCAACTCCTTGATGAGCCCTCACTCCGTTATCCCCCACAGCCCTTTGAGTTAAGGTTGATCGCGTTTACTGCTTTACTATTCAAATGTGCTTCGTAATAACTGAAGACATCAAAAGCGTTTTCCGCTCTCGAGGTCCGAGGATCCCATGAATGCAATTTACATGTCTATAAATTCAAGTGGAATTTATCTAGAGTTGTAACCACTTGAAATCTGTAAGAACTATCCCAATCCAAATCTTCCTCTTACCCCTCAACCGTTCTCAAGGCCAATAAATGTTCATTGAAACAAGAGTTTTGAATAAGCAGAGGGCTGAAATTTAGGGAGTGCAATCAAATATGAGCCCTATATTCAGTATAGCATCAGTATTATAATTATACTGATAATTATTATAACTGGAACCTCGAGATTATTGAGTTAGTATCAAACTAATCAATATTTAAGTCAGTGTTGCCAAATCGAGGTACCAACGGTTGTTATTTCGGAGCGAAAGTTGTTATGCCCAATTACTGTAGTAATGTGTTTATTTTACCAGCTTGATATTCTGTACGACTAGTCTTCTTTCCTGTATCGTATAAATGAAAGGATATTAACCATTATCTGGTTCCTCTTTGGGAGAACCACTGATGCGACATAGTTACCTGTATATCGGGGACTTTTGTACTTCCAGCCTAGCAGAAATGTCTACGTACATATCAGACTAGAAAAACGAATCATTGAATGGAATTTGTATAAATCGTTGCTAAATTATTTAGCCTAAATACCATACTGAAAATAGTTGCCTTTTCATTCTTAGTATCTGAAATACTCAATAAGAAATTGGGTGGTTGATTGGTGTAGTCGGCTGTAGTCTACCAGCTTCAGAGACGCGTGAGGAACTTGAGAGATCAACTGCAGAGACGCGACCTCCACCTGGACCTACTACGGCGGAAACTGACGCTTCAAGAAGACAGTCAAAGGACCAAGAGTTTTCTTCAGGCTGAAAGGGACGAAGCTAATTTGAGGTAGTGACAATATTTATCAATAATAGGACAATTGTTTATGTCGGAAATATTGTGTCGCTGAGAGGGTTATTATTTATTGAATCTGGAACTGGTTCATCAGACAAAAAGGATCGATGATGCGGTTCATGATCTGTTAACTAACGTGCCATCAACCTTCCTCCATTCACCTGATTCTCAACAAAAACACTCTGAATGCTTACAGTTATACGCTTTTCCGTTTCATTTTCAGGATGAAGAAATTGAACAAACAAGTCGACCGACTGCAAGCTCAACTAAATGAAGCCAGATCACTCTCCAGGGACCTAAAAGTTCAGCTTTCAGAATGCGGGGATTACAAAGTAAGTTATTCTTTGAAATCTTTATATTGGACAATAATATTTACCACAATTTCCACCAGGTTACTCAATTTATTATCTGAATTAAAAACTTGACTAATTGCAGATAACTGAGTATTCGAACTTTATTTCCAAATACAGCACCGTAAAACGGAAGTGTAACATTTAATAACATAATAGCGAATTATTTTTCAACTCTTGGATAAGATCGCTTGAGCAAATACGACTGGAACCAAATCAAAATATGTTTCCAACTGAAGGAAGTGACTTCCATCTTAATGACTGATAATCCCAAATTCTCCAAAATTTAATATTGAGATTGATTATGGTTGATATTCTCCAAATTACACTGTTTATTGTCCGAATCTGGATTAAGAAAGCGGAGAATAACTAAGGAGCCCAAACCTTTGTTTGATGTTGCTTTAAAAATGTACATAAGCATGCGCATTCTGTATAGCTCGCCGAAAACAAAGATATGTTCGCTTGACCAACAGACTTGATGTTAACTAGCCTTTCTTAAGTTTATTCAAATGTATCCTACAACTAGTTGTTGATAGTTCTACAACATCAGTACCTACATGACCACTGGAAAGTTATGGTAAACTGAACCGTACTTTTATTTCGGGAGGGGGATGTCATGAGGTTCTTAACCTAACCTAACCTAAGTGTAGGGAATCACTGACAGTAACTGAATTTCTACTCCTGCTTGTACTACAGTAGTCAGGAATTTCGTTAAGGGGGAGGTTCTGGGGGCACCTGGACCCCCCCCCCCCCTCCAACGACTGGTTGTACATGGCCAAATTTTTTTTATACACGACTTTTTGCACAGCAAAGACGTCCATGTTCGAACTAAGCCAATTGAGTAACCCCTCGAATTTTGGGAGGTGTCACCGACGAAAAGTTAGCGGCCATTGGGCCAGACAACTGCTATACTTTTGCCGATTTTCGGCTCTTACCCCTCTCCCCCTGAATTCGGCATTGAACTGCACTTGGACTAGATGTCATGATACACGTTTACCAAAGAAAAATATTCTTTTCCCCGTTTTTAGATGACTGCGATTGAGAGAGGTCGGAAAATAGACGAGCTGCAAAAGCGTTTGGCTGAGTCAGAAATGCTACGAAATAGGTGTAGTAGGAAAGTGAACCTCTTGAAAGATCAGGTAAGAAAACGTTTCTTACATGGAAAACATAAAAAGAATCTAATACTGAATAGAATTTAATATTATGGAAGCCCTTAAGCCGTAAATATTGGAATGTCTAGGTGAACCACCGAAAAAACGCGTTTTTGAGAACGTAAAACACTTGATAACTCTTGCTCGTCCACATGAATTAACTTACTTTTACTTTCTTTGTCTCTATTTTAATTATTTTTCATCATTTAAAATTGAATTGAATTTAAAGGTTTTTAATAATTTTTAATGAGTACGTAAAAATGCCGTACAGAGAAGGGAGCTTCTAACAAGTTTTGTTAAAGATGTGTGATAGATTATTCTGGAGTAAATTGGTGTGAATTTAAACAATACACATGACATTTTTCATCGTGTGCGACATTTAGGTAAGAGTGACAGGAGTGAGTGCAGAAGAAATTCGAATGGTGGGCGAAGGCGTAGCGTCTAACTTGAGAGAAGATATCGCTTCGCTCCGAGTGTCACTTGCTGACGCTACCACTGAGAGAAACACAGTAAAGAAATAATATTGACATCATAAATCTTCTGAATTGTTTGCATGATACTACTAACACGTGCTCTCTGAAGGTACCGGCGTACACGTTGGTTTTAGTGAGCGAAGGCCCTAGAATGTTCATGAATACGACTAAAACATGTTTGTGCACGTAGAATTTCCATCGAAAAACGATTACATTCAATCACTATTAATTAAAATGAAATGTATACATTTTATTATTAAATCTACAATTGGATTACACGATTCATCTAGTTTTTTCGAGCATTGGAGTTTGGAATAAGGATTTCTAGTTGAGATTTGCACGAGACTAGTCAGCATGAAAACTTGAATAGTTTTGCATGGATATCGCCTCGAAGTTACATAAATAACTCATGTTCATTGTTTGTACATACATATTTTCAGCTAAATTGGGCGAGTAGATCATCATATTGGGGTATCCGTGGGATACATTTAGTTGTAGTAGTTCTCAGAAAGAGTAGCTCTAGGTTTTCCAGAAGGATTCCTGTATTGAAGGATTCCTTCGCTTACGAGCGTTATTGGCCAATTAAGTTAATACTTTGTAATGGCTCAATTTTTCATTCCTCTTGCTCTATCCAATTGAGCTAATATAAATGGTAACGTGTAATTGCTTCGACAATCAAGTCCCCTGTTGTTCCATCTAAATGATGCAGGTTAAAACACTTCGAGGACGTTTCGATAAACTCTCAGAACACCTCTGACGACACTTTTTCCTCTCTTTTACTTGCCGATAGGTTCTAGGCACTTATACCAAGTACCATTACGGTGGAGTTTTCGGCTTTTGCAAAAGTACGTTTTATGGTGGAGAGTGTGACGGTTCTCGACTTTTTGATAGAATCACTTGAGATGGGGGCGGATCCGCTGAAACGGATCCGTTAGCCCTTTTGAAGCTGGGCGATAATGTTCATTCATGGAGAGGGGATTCACATTCCTCGTGTGGGGATTCGGTGAACTAAGCAGTATGGGGTGCCAGTTTACCACCTACTTGTCAAAATATTGATTGGTGAAAGAGCTGATGTCGAACTCATTGGTCGAAACCAATGTAGTTCTGGGGCGACAGTGGTGTACGTGTAAGCGTACGTTTCACGTCCTTCGTATCAAGTACAAGTAGGTGTGTCACTTCGGGATGCGTGATGAAATACACTGAGCAGAGAACCGCTGGCCCAAGCGTTGCTTCCCGGCCCAGACTCGCATGGTTCCAGTGACCATTCACAAATTTTTATGTGAATTCAGAGTTAACTGTCTGATGTAGTGAGATTTGGTGTGAAATCCCAATCATGAACCCCTCAAATGTGATATTTGAAGTTTGAAGGAATCTAACCGCCACAAATTGTAATTCTCATTTGGTCACTCAACCACGGAAGTCTTAATCAAACCCTCGGTACCCATTTCAGTCTGATTATTACTTTTTGATGTTCTGTTGCAGCTTTCAAGTCTCCGCGGCACGATATGCAACATCGTTGGTCTTCCTTCGGCCTGCGCGGACTACGAAATCATCTCCAGGGTGACCAAAATGGCCAACGCCCACCGCGAATTCACCAAAGTCTCGCGTCGCTACGACGAACTCCCGGCAGTGACGTCGGCGCCTTCGCCAAGATACGAGCCACCTTACATTGACACCGTTCTCGATGACTTGGACTCGGATTTGAACAGTATTTATAACAAGAGGCCCGCGAGAACGACGTTGTTACCTTGAGCTCAGCATGACTAAGTGAGCTCATAATTTGATTTGTCATCGCGCTTTTCCTTGAAGTTGAAGATAAGAGCAGTTTGCAAGTCTACGGTTCCAATTCCATTTGGGAGCCTGTGACACGGGATATGGAGGATATCTTACAAATCTTCTAATGTGAAACCCAGAACACTTCATACGAATAGTAGATGGTCTGGGTGCATATCGCAGTCAAGAAAACAATAATCCACAGCTTCCTCCTATTTCAGTGCCTACTGTGTTCTATAAATCTTGCTCTTTTAATGCTATAAGAAAAGTATCCATGCTTTTGCCTCAGAAGATGAAAATTGAGGAAAAACAATAAAATATTCTAAAATAAATATAGTAACAAATCACCGAGGCAAATTCACTAATCGCTGGAAATCTAAAAGAATCAGCTATAACCTATACATGAAGACAATCATGAAATATTCAGTTACCTACTAAGAAATGAATTGATTGATGAAGCCGTTTTCACGAGTTACGAGCTCTTCATTGTTGGGCGGGTGCTTGCCCCACGTTGGCTATTTTCGTGGACACTCTCCGTGTTTTTTGTTCGGTCGAGTTAATCATGACCGCTTCGGACGGTCAACCAGACCATTCAAAGTTGTATTGAAATGGCCACGTCGCCCTGTGTAAAACAAAACCCAACTCGGACCTTCAAAGTTCCATCGTTGCTTTAAAGAACTGGATCAAAACTTCGGACCTTCGCGATGGACACTCAAATCTGCAGCATAAGTCTCTACCCCGGCGATGAAATCAGAGGTTGATTTCATTACCTCACAAATGTTCGTTGTTGCTTAAAAACTTCCTTATCTCACTGATTGTGATGTGTTCATAAATTGTGTTCAAAATGTTCTTCTAATGGTCAAGCTTTCATTTCATCACAGAAATGACTACATGAAATTTTCCTCCAGGAGGAACAGGAGTTGATTTATTACTTCCCGAAAGTCAACCATGTGAAATAGCTCAGTTTTGTTGAGGCTAAGGCATGTGTATCCTATTACTTTTTAACCAAAATTCTTATGAAAAATAACATTTTCCAAATATGGTAGGTACTTACAACCTGACTATTTTCATTGTTGATTACACAAAATTTTCAAAATCATTCGAAAAAACAAACACAATAAGGTTTCCAGTACAATGGGAACGAGAAGGTGTAAGTAAAATTATTTGTACCCATTCAATCAAGTATAAGTAGTAACTACGTAGGACCACCCGATAGTGTAAGCACGATCTCAGAAATACCTGTGTATATTAAGTGGTATAATTTCAACTTCATGACGGAATTGGTGTTGGTAGAATAGATTGATAAGTGGACTAATACAACAATTTACCGGTTACATAAATAAAGAACGAGGCAATAATTTGATGTTCTTGCTACACAACCGGATTTTACAACATTTTTTAGGTTTGTTTATTATATTGATTAATAAAATTTTTATTCTATAATGTTAAGCATTATTTTGTGTCGTTTAGTTTTTATGAGCTTATTTTTCAACAGTTGAATATACCTAATGCATTATCACGCTTGCCTTTTCTCTTAATCGATATTCGTTGTGCTGACTTGGAACTAGTTTCCAAAATCTTGTTTGTTTACTCATTTATTCCTTTTTTGGTCTTTGATTGTAATGTTGACTGTATTTCATATTATAGGTGCAAGATTTTTGGCCCAACCGTTACGTATTTTTGTTCATGTTTAAAGGAATAATTTGAATTATGAATTGGTTTATTGCAAATGTTGATATTAGCTTATGTTTAGATAAGCCAAATGTTATAGCGTTCTGCTTTAATTTTTTAACCAGCACTGTATGTGCACTAATTCAATTGTTGTTTTTGTTCAAGTTTATCGATTCCTATTGTGATATGGCTTATTATATTTCAACTAAGCGATAATAATGTAATTAAAACTGGATCTCATTTATCGTCATAAAGCACTGTTATTATTTTACTGTATTTTATTTTTTTCATCTCCTAAATTGACCTCGGAATATCTCTAAAACCTACCTAGCATAAAAATACCTAGCGCGAGCCAAAATTGGGCTGTTTTTCTCAAACCGTCCAAATTGTAATGTGACCCGAAAATTATATCTCTTAAACTGTTTAAAAAAGTTTTGTTTGGCATATTTAAAGGTTTTATAAAATAAATAAATAAATTTGATCGAGAATTTTGACATTTACCAGTAACGTTTTGGCGCAGAACACATTTGTAGGCTGCAACATCTTTTATTATGGACCATTCCAACCTTTTCGGAGAACATCCTCAGATGAAGGTCTACCTAATTACAGGTCACATTTTTCTCTTTGCTTCTGCGTCTCCTAAATTAGCTTTTTCACTTTTTATGTGCCCATTACAAATGTGCCTCCGGTTTATTGCCCATTAAAAATGTTAGGTGGCCATTCGTAAGGCGGGACCGTTTACAAGGTGGAACGAAAATCGTGGTCCATAAATGCTTTTGGAATCGTACAGATGCGCAAAACCAATTTAGCTATTGGAATTGCTCCAAGGAACATGCATGTTAGAAGAAATGTCAGATTCGAGTTCGTTTCAACGCATTACTGGCGAGGAAGCACACCACTGGCTTTGGTTCTTCATTACAAGCTTCAAACTCTATGAATTATTTCGATGTTGTCACAAGACTTGTCACTTAGTGAACTCGTATTAAGCCAGTTAAATTTGAGATCAACTTGACAAAATCAACAAAGACTGTGGAGGATACTTACTTGGTGAATGATTAATTCAATAATATGAACGGTTCAGAGGGCAATTAAATAATAAATTCTTTATTTCAAATTATTCTTCATATTAAAATTAATTGGTAGGTACGAGTGGAAACCCATAAATTATATAAATACAGATAAATTATAATTAATACGATTGTTTAATGAATAATTCATATAAATGATGTTTCCGTCGGCCCAGACTTTAGTAGAAAAATTTACGAGATAATCACTGAGCTAGCTCTAGGTCTCACCTTCTCGAACTAACACAACACGATATTTTTGCTCATTGTTCAATTACTCGTATTTCCTGTAAGTAAGAGAGTTGCAAGGGTACAGCATACCTACAGAGCAGTAATCTACCGAAAATAATAAACACCACTATATTTGCAATGTTTCTGATTTTGAAATATTTAATTCTTGTTTCGAACTTCAATGATTCCTTGAGCCGACTTGGAATGTAATAAATCTAAGTATAAGTGCTGGACCGAAGTTTCCCCCACGTACACCAACTGTTAGCGAATTTTCGAAGAAAGGAAGCTATTGTTCTTGGTCTAACATTTTTAAAACTCGAATTTCCGAATTTTTGAATACCAAAATCGTTTTTAGACCATCCTGAATTTACTGCCAAACAACACAAAAAATCATATACCTATATATACGTTCATGTATGTGTCATACCAGACGTTAACTCTCGGTAGAATTGAGATAGAAAATTCAAATTTGCATAAACATTTGACCTGGCAACCGAAAGGATGCTCGTAGTTGGGCAGATTTCGGGTCACTCTAAGAGATGTTTAGGGAAGTTTTAGTGGGGGGGGGGGGGGGGGGTTTGCCCATAAATTCCAAAAACGAACCAGTGACTTTTGTGTTTTTTAGAGCTGAACTCGATGGCGAAGTGAGAATTTCGATATCTTATTCCGAAACTAGAGGACTTTGAAGATGAAGAAACGTGGTTGATACTCGTACTTGAGATGTTCTTCATGGTTCACCTGCTCTGATCTGATAACGGAATGAGATATCGCAATTCTGACTTCACCATCGTGTTCAGCGTTGAAAAATCTATAAAGTGTGGTGTGACTCGGCGACAAACAAAATTTGTTATAAAACCTGTTCAATGAAAACATTTTACATAAAACCAGTTATTTCTTCAAAATTCGCTCTTATAGCCATGCTGCATGACTGTGGGTTTTTTTCGTCATGAGTTCTACGGAGGCTCATTCTATTGTGTTGTCTTTGAACATTCACTTCGCACGGTTTCCCCTTCACGATCACGACCGAATTGATTTCTCCCTTCTGCCTTTTAATCGGATTAACAGGATCGTCTAGTAGGTTGATAATTTCTAAAATCGAACAGGACTCGCCTCCATAGATTTCCATTCGTTGACTTGTCTCCTGTATAAATTGAAAGTTGTACCGTAAAGAGTTCCAGTAACGTGAAATATTCCTCCCGACCCATCAAAAATACCGGTGTCTGCTTACCCGTCTACTACACCTTCCCACCAGTGATAGTTTACAACGGGCAAACCATAAAAAACCAGACTAGGTCTACCTCTACCTGCTAGCTCTTTATAGAAACAACTCAGGAATGTGGGTTAGACTTTAGTGCATTGTACCTACTATGAGTCATTCCCCAAAGCCCTACAGAAAAACGGACAGTCCCCAAGAGTCAGGTTGGCTGGGAGAAACAATGAGATTTCTATAAGCCTTGGGGATTGGTGAAGAACAACTGCAATTAATTTACTATTTCAATTTGATTCAATTTATTCCACAATATGTATGTACCTGAAGGGCGGGTTGTGGGGATCAGGGGGAGTTATAGCTGTTTCTTGTTCTGTAGATCTTCATGTTCAGTGTTGATAAGGTGATGCAGTTTAGGTTGTGTGTGGGGTTATTAATGAATAATTCAGCCTTGTATAGTTTTAATGCATCTACATTTTATGATAATAATTTATCATTAATAATTAAATTCAATAGGTTACCTATTTAATTGTCTAATTTTTTTTTCAGCTGACCAACCTTCAAGAATTATAGATAGATATTCGGTAGTTTCTAGGGATTGTTTTATAATTAGTTGAATGTTGTTCACTGGAAAATAGGGTGTGCGTGTAAATGAGAGAAGTCTTCATGACGGAACCAGGGGCCATCATCTGTTGGTAGCTTCTGTTATATGTTGCCAATATTGACGATTTCCAGGGGTAGTGCTGGCTACTCAACAAATACGGTTGTTAGTTATGACGGGTCGAACATCCTTTTTGAGGCTAACCAAATTGCCGAGACTCCGAGCCTCATACGTATGGCATCGTTAACGTTTCCATCAGAACGCTCGAGTGGGAATTGAGGGCCCAACGTACGTCTGTAGATGAGCGTACGTCCCAAGGAGATTGCGATCTCTCGGGTTCAAACTGAATAAGTAATTTGAGGCACATCGTTAGCGTCGATGTGAGAGAACCTAACCTGAATATCAACGCAGCGCCAGGGTCGCGTCTTTATGAAAGCCGCCTTCGCAGACATAACCAAACATGAGGTTTTCCAGAGTCGTTATGCGCAAATCTGATAGCGTATAAGGGCAACTTTCACCGCAGACCTAAATACGAGAAGAAAACGAAGACGAAAAAAATAAACAGAAAAAAAACCCATTGAAAACTGACTGGACAAATAACTTACCTACTAAGTTCCTGTCCAATTTCCATCTATATTCCTCCCCTACCAATGTATTTCATGGATTCTCATTTGTTTCTACCAATGGTGGTAATTTAAATCAAGAAGTATTCAAGAAAAAATGTCCCACATTCCTTCCAGTAGATAAGAAAATTACAACAGAACAAACAATTCCATGTAGGTATGGTAGGAATCTGCTGTTTCTTTATACTTACGTTAAAACTCCAGGGCGATTTTCACATTCGCTAACAGTTTATCAAATTTGGCGTGAGATACAACCAAATAGTAGTATTTCAGCTAGTAGTTCACATCCTGTGACTTCTCTCGATTTTCACGCTTCCTTAACATTGTTAACATACCTTGAACTGAACTAATCATTAAGCTACGTTTCCATTCCTACAAGTCGCGGGGACTTGTGCCGGGCACATGTCCCCGGCACATGTAGCACGGTTTTGTTTTACTGTTTCCATTTCCTTGAGACATGTCCCTGAGACATGAGAGATGTTGGGTAAAAATAAAAATACTCAGTCCCTGTTCGACACTGTGCTGAGCAGGTGCGTTTATTGTGTTGGTACAAATATGGAAAAAGTCGTAGCTGCCTCCGCCTTTGTGGTTATTGCGGGTGCATACTGTGAACTCAAGAAAAAAAGGATCTTAGGATGTCCAAACGTTCAAATTATCCCAATATTTCATTAATATATTACTATTAAACCATGCTATTAAATTAACTGAGACGGATATCGATTTGAAGAATATTTGATAAAGAAACAAACAGATAAAGCCAAGTAAGAAATTAAATATGGATTTTATACTATTATTTTATACCTCCACGGTTAATAGCGGTTACTTTGTTTACATTGATAAGAGGGTCGGCCATGTACGTCCTGGAGTTCAGTTGAAATTGGCTTCAAGAAAATCAACTATCGCTCCCTCCACTCCCTTCCTAGCTCCATGGTCAGAAGGATGTAAACAGTGGTCTGCGCATTCGCAAGTCCCGGGCACAAGTCGGAGGCCGTTTCCATTCTCCGGGCACAAGTCGCGGGCACATGTTTTGTCGCGCAGTCGGCTGCAACATTTTTGTCGAGGGCACTTGTGACGCGACGTGTGCCAGACCGTTTCCATTCTGCAACTTGTGCCGGGCACATGTGCCCGGCACAAGTTGCAGAGAGTTTTGTTGTAATGGAAACGGGGCTTTACTGTTGTCCTAGCACCTGCTGTAAGAAATTAGCTCGTCGTCAGTTTTCGCTTCTTTTAACAAGCCTCATAGAGGGCTTCAAAAACATTGAAAGAGGTTGAGTACCCCAGCACCTAACTGTCCAGACACGGAAGGTTGAGCAATCGTCTCGAGTCAAAACGCTTCTCCTAACCCCAAATAGTCTCCTTCTCACGAGATTCCGCTTCACTGGGCTCTTCTACAGTCGGAAAAGGAAACTCCCTCCAAAGTGAACTGGTTAAACAAATCCCCTTTGTCTTTGTAGGGTTCCAAATGTTAATAGGGTTTACATTCGTTCCGGCTGTTGTAAGTCGTCCTAGAAACTTTCAGTGGGTCACCCTGGTTTTTGGGAACAAACGACAATTCGACCATTGAGCAGTAGGTAGTATACTGTAATATAGTAAGTACCTTTATTATGACTGTGATCTGATCTAGCTTATTTACATTCATTCGAGACTTTTGGTGTTACAAGGATAAATATGAAAGTCATAACAGAGGAGGGTACAGAGCCCCCCCCCCCCCACTCTTCGGTACAAGAAAGGTTTTTATTAACGATAAGTGAATTTACGCTGCATTTGATAGGAAAGATTCTAAAAGAACCGATTACGTTTAATCGTTATAAAAATAATGTAGGAAAATCATTGGAGGAAGTAGTATTCATCTAGATTACATTCACGTATGTTAATATACGTAGAGGCCTACTTTTAGTGCGAATTAATGCCGGATAATGAAAGGAGGTTGGTAACACTATGTCTATGTGTTAATATAGTTGCGTTATTGTTCAAAAAGTCGGCAAAACCCCAGTAAAGTTCCTGGACTGAGGATAAGGCAAAAATTGAGAGAATAGGTAATGAATTAATTAATTATTTGAATTTGGATTTCTTTTCATTTAAATCCATTTGTCCCAATTTAAGAGACAGTCAGTTAGTTTATAAAGAAGTATACTTCTTCTTAGCAATATTCTAGGAAGGCCAAAAACAATCCTAGAATATTGCTTAAATATAACAATAAAACAAAGCACACAATGTACCATTAAAGCTTTGTTTTATTGTTATACTAGCTCTCGTGCCCGTCACTGACGGGCAGAACTCGGGGTGTGTCCATCTACCTCAAATTCAAAATCGGCATGGTTCGACTCCATTTCACGCGAAACGAATAACTGTAGTGAAAATTTTCGAAAATACCCAAGGATCACGAAAATCGTCTTTAAATTTAGTTATATAGAAGATATACTAGCTGTACTAGCAATACTAGCTGTCGGGCCCGTCGCTGACGGGCAGAACTCGGGGTGTTTTGTGTTTAAAAACCTCCCTTGCTTGAGAATCTGCCCTTGATTCATAAGGGATAATATTGGTCCTTAATCTGTACTATTCTTGAAAAAGGCGAGAATAACGGTCGATTAGAACAGGAGGTGTGAGTGTTTCAACGACTTCATGCTTTCGCGTAGACTGTAGAGTTGCTGTAAAATTAAATTCATAGGATACGGCGAGGGACTCAACCTGTATGAGCCATGAAATGTAAACCAGTACATTTGCATGTCACTTCTTCGTACATCCTCCCCCCCCCCTCCACCCGATTTGATTGTTCTCTCCATGAGGTGTGGAAGGACCGCACAAGGAAAAGGGTAGATACATGGAAACAATATCACTGTCAGCGGAAATGACTAATCCATGGATTATGCCGGATTTGGGTTAGTGGATTTCGATCTTCTCTCATTGTAGTTTAGAGGCATAATAACTTGATTTTGTGTAAAATTTGGAATTCTGCAAGCGGCTCCCAAAATCGTCCTCCTGACCCAACAGAGCTGATCATACGTACCCCTCAATCATCACCTCCACTTCTAATAAAATCGATAAACGTCGGATTGGGGAAACAAACACGTTCAATAAGTGGCACCGAACGTTGTCTGCATATTTCGCGGCTTAAGGAAACGACCGCGTAACGGAGATTTATCGACATTGAGAAGAAGTAGGTCAGTGATAACTTCCCTTAGCGTCCACCAGTCAACCTTGTCTGCAACTAAATGTTCCCTCTTCCGAACAGTTTCTTTCTAAATACTCTTTATTAGAACTAACAACCTCACGGTGTCTTTAAGTGGGGAAGCCATTGAGAAATTCCTGTTCAACACGACTATCAAACGCAGTTGTTTTCTCTTGGTGAACGTCCTTGTTGTTTTAAGACCTCTTAAGACTTCTTAAGACCTCTTAGCTTTTTTCTAACCATTAGTATGCCTTACTAATGAAATAACAGCAGATGCTATTTCCGCATTCATCGGCACATAACTGCACCGTTCATTCAATCTGTTAGTGACAATTCTTTAAAATTCCGCGTAGGTACGAAATAGCGATACGCCAGACTATTATTGATGTTTTTTAGACCACCCCGAGCGTTGTACTACCAGCCGAGAGATCGAAAAAAAGCGTAAATCAAACGGTGGAACTCCAGGGCAATTTCAACACTCGAACACCGCTGGTTTGATCATCACGTGGTTTTCTGACATCGAGTTTCTTGTTCTGAGGTACTGCTTGTGCCTACAAAAAGATCGTTAATTCGAAAATTTATTGGAAGGTACTTCTCGATATAAATAAACAAATTATATAGATAAATAATTATTTTGTATAAGTTTAAACCAGGCGAGGCCATCACTGTGCTACCGAACTTCCATCTTCTCGTACCAACTCCAAATACGAGGCTCTGTACTCCAAACTCGTATTTAGGCTCTGTACTCCAATTATTTCGTATAGTTATGGGACCTACAAGGATATTGGATGCATAACAGCGATCTTACTGAAAATAATAAACCATCGTGAAAAATTTGCGTTTCTCTAGATCAGTCTTTTACCAGTCACGAGTGGTGTGGCGTTGTGACATTGGACTGTATGGCCTTGTATAGCTATAGATTTTTAAACGATCGGCTTCCAACTCAATGCATAAACGTTTTCAAAGACGTTGAAATGCATCATCGACTCCCAGCCAAGTTGGTGAGTATTTCTCGTAAATTTCTCACAAATATTCCATCCCACTTCACAGACTTAGTGGCACCTCCGCCATAAGGTTGGAAGAGCAGTTTGGCGCATGTTATCATATATTCATTTACTCTTATTATATTAGGTATATTAAGTATGATACTTGTACTTATAAACTTGAAATACTTTTACAGTTTCTCTTCAGAAGAGATCAGGTGGATATTCGAAAACGCATTACCATCCATATGTACCTCCAAACTACAATGGAAGAATTTCAACCACGTTTCCAACTCTGGAGGAACGAATCCGGAAAGAATGATGGAATTGAGGTGCAGCTCGAGTTTCTAAGGTCCTTCCGCTGGGGAATTCACGTTCCCTGTACACGCGTACATCCTTTGATCTACTAGAATCTATCTCAGTTACCTACTCATTCGGTGTCCAATCACGTAGTTTCACAGTTTGAAACGATGCCTTCCCCAATCCACCTGCTGGAAAGAAGAAACCTGGTATTGAGGATAGCAGTAACAAAACATTTTGAAAGCTCAAGAATTTCTTCTTACTGGATTTTCTGGCGCTGATTTTTCTGCGCTTTCCATTTCCCATCATTCATCACCTCCTGAAGTTCCCTTAACCTATAACACATTGGGGACCCACTTTTTAACGATACGACATAGGAGATTCAAATTGTTCCAAGCTCTGACAGCTGAACACTGCTCACCAACCTGAATTTCACCCGCGCCCATATGTTTTCCTCCAAACTGTGTTACAACTCGGTCTTAAACTCGCGCCCAAGTTTAACGCCTTTCATAAGCAGAAACTTCAAGATAATTCGTTGCACAACAAAAGTTTGGACGACGATCAAAATTATGTGGAGTTAGGCGTAGGTATCATTCCAACGTTTCGCTAAGTCGCCCGATCCATTCTTTGTTCTTTGAAGGCAAAGAACTCGTTTATCGTTTATATCGAACACCATTATGATATAATACATAATACATTATGAATCTATACTTCAATTTGAATATACAATTCAGTTGGATGCGACTATATCCTCGTTCTTCTTGACATTTCAACTTTAAACTTAACTTTTAACCGAGCTGTTGGTCGTAAACGGTCGCGAGAAGAACATTTGATTCAGCACAGAAAATCATTCAAACAATTCCACTTCTAGTTTTGAGTTGAAAACTGAGAATTTTGACTTAACATCTCTCAGCGTGATGCGCTGGTCCAGCAATGTTGTGGGCTGGTTCCTTCAGGACTCTCTTTCAAGGGCGCAGGTCCAACAATAGCACCAACTTCAGGATCGAAGTGACAGGAAGCACGTGCGTTTAAGGGTCTGTGGTTCGCAGTGATCTTCTGTTGTACAGTCTTAATAATTATTAATTATTAAGAATTATTCTTAAGTCGTTTTGAAGGATCTCATTGCTTACAAACCAAGGAGCGTCGTGTATAGCAGCTTTTTGCTTATAGTCCAGCTTTAATGTAAGATTTTAAAAATTTTCAAAATGTTTCGTAAAATGGTTGGGCGTTTTAATTTTCTTTGGTAACTCCATAAGTTGATTTTTGAACAGTGATTGAACGCTGGAACAATACTAAGTCATGGATACTGAGTCTCCTGCAGATATTTGTACAAGCCTTCATAAGCCAGTGGTTCCCCCAGAAACGAGTATACCGATATTCATATTTATCTACGCCCGCACTTACCCAACATGGAAAACGAACGCCAAACCGCCGACCAACTTCCGCAAAATCGCGACAGTCACCGGACTCCTTGGCTCAGTGAACTGTTTACCATTGTCACCACTGCCCAGTTACATGTTTCACAAAGAAAACTCCGAAGTCTTCGGATGTCCGCGGACGGTCAACCGTTCATCGGCCGAACCGCAGTCGACGAACAAAGAAGTCGCGGCCACCCATCGCGAGTGGACACTTTTTTTCCGGTGTCACGATTTCACATTTTAACAAAACACCTGACCCCCCACTCGCCTCTAAAAAGCAGAAGAAATATAAAATGAAATAGCTAGTTTTTTTCCTCATCTTTCTCTCGCGCATTTTTTTCCTCCTTCTTTCCCCGTCAACTTCTCCTCCGTGGCCACTCACAGGTGATTTGAGTTCATATAGAGTCCGTTGAAAGATTCTTCTCTATGCAAAAACGAGCCAACCTCATAGCTGCCTAGGCATTGACATTCCGGAGTTTCATATTATAACATTTTCATAAATTTTCATTTTCTATATATTTTTTCACCTGTTAATTTTATATATTTTTTTCACTTGTTAATTTTATTTACGAATTTTATAATTTATGTTACAAATAAATAAATATATGAAAGACGACTATCAAAAACGAAAAGTCCTATTTCCAAATGAATTATTAATACACTGTAGACCGGTTTTGGCTGTACACCGCAACTTAGTGTTGTCACAGGACGGTGGTGAGCTTCTTTCTTTCTACTGATTTAAAAACATAGTATTAAATATGTTTAAAATATGTTTAAAATTTCTACAAATTTTGTAGAAATGCCTAATTCGAAGTAAATTTGGGGAAGAAATGGGTGCCTTATTTATTTATTTATTTATTTTGTGTAAGCGATGATTCCTAATTTTATTGTTATTTTGTTTTGTTTAAGGTATTAAGGTGTTCGAAACTGTGTTTTACTCCAACTCTCACGGATCATAATAATATTATATTATATTATATTATAATCATATTATGGTTATGTTGACGGTGACAGTTGGACACTCATCTCACACTACTACCCCTAGACATGAATTGATTTGATTTTTAATCACTCATGGATTTGTAGTGGAGAAGTAATAACCTATTGGTAACCATGAGGGCAATAACTGCAGTGTGAGCTCAAATTAATTGTTTTATATATTTTTCATAAAATATAAACATATTTTCCCTTCTATGCTGAGAGCTACTGTGGGTGCATAAGGGATATCGTACGGAGAAAATAATATTGTGCGTACGGCTCCTGCTTAGAAATACACATCTAGAGTAATCCATGGATTAGTATAGGAATAAAGGTCATCTTGAAGCCTTGCGCCTTCGGGTAGCAACTTCAAAATACAATCTACATTTATATCTCTTAAAAAGAGATTATGATGATGATGGGCAGCCAAGGTCGAACGATTCTGCGTTGAATGTATTAGGCCAGGGCCCCACTACATTTGAAAAGTCTGTGCCTTCGCGTAGCAGGAGATCATCCGACCTGATATCGAGTGGGGACAGGATGACTGGGGCAGTGACGGATATCGCGCAATGCTGTATGAAGGCTCTTGTAACCTCGTAACCGAATTGAAACGGGACCACCAAGCGCTGAATGAGTTGAATTGAAGGGTTGTGTAGGTTTAAGATGTGCAGTAGTTGCCGTATTCGATTGCCCTAATTCGAGGGGTGTGTTATCAAGAAGAACACAGAACTCAACCGCACACACCTTTGGAACCATGAAAATATTGAACAATCTCTTTAAATACTCAGCCGATATTTGGGATCCCTACTGCACTTGTCAAACTCTCAAATGCAAGAGATGCCAAGGTGAGGTTGATTCGCCGGTTATATTTCCTGCACTATTACTAGTTGGCACTTGAAAATAAATTCTTGCCGCTATTTCGAAGACCCCTATGACACATCTGTTGTCTCATGAGAATCGTTGCCTCATTATTAGAAATCCCTACATTAGAATAATATATTATTGAAGTAGGTTTTCATCCCGGTCGGAACTCGGCGAAAAGCTTTTACAGCTCCCTAATGTATTAAAATAAATTACTTTTTATAAAGCGACCTAAACATTTTGCGTGGGGTTATCTATTTTTCAGGTCATCGATTTCGGATCATCATTTCATGAATCAAAATTGGCTCATCATTTCAAGAACTGAAATTGTGAAACACCAGGCAGTATTTACAGATCTGCAGTGTGATTCTGAATAAGATAGGATTTGGTAGTGTACTTCAACCGAATCGGTACTAGTTTAGGTAGAAACGCCTCACTTTTTCGCAAGTCCATGACCCCAGGTTTCGTTTCAGAAATTTTCAGAAATTATCTGGTTTTATATTTCTTGATCCCTTTGATTTCCGTGAGAATACCACGAAGTTGTTACTAGGCGTTAACGTACCTACTAAAATACGAACTGCGCCAAAAAGGCCTTGTACAGGGTGGGACTGGTACAACTTCCTGAGAATAGTCCTCTTCTCAGGAAGTTGTCCCAGTCTCAAATGGGAGTAAATCCAAATTTAAGGTTGGATTTGAAAAGACCACAATATCAATCAATCAGTTTATTCACAATATTGCCTGGTAGGCTAATGTGGGGAGGGAGTGGTGTTTGTGTTAGTAATATGTTGCTTGGATTGTGTCTTGATGTGTTTATGGGAGTGTTGCGTCTGAGTTGTTGTCCCTCAGCTGTCTCCTCTTCAGCCTACGACTTTCGGTTGACTTTTGAAAAGCCACAATATCGATTCTTGACACAACGGTTCATTATCTTCTTTGTACAGATCACCGTTCTGTCTAGATCACTAGGTCTAAATGTCTAGATCCTAAATGTTAGATTAATTATTATTATCAATTATCACTAATTATTAACAATTTTATCAAGTATCTAGTGAAAATTATTATAATTTATTGTTAGGTATTAATAATTTGTATTTATTATTAATAATAATTATTATTAATTATGATTAATTAATACGATCAATTATCAATTATCAATTATCAATTATCAATTATCAATTATCACTAATTATTAACAATTTTATCAAGTACCTACCTAGTGAAAATTATTATAATTTATTGTTAGGTATTAATAATTTGTATTTATTATTAATTATGATTAATTAATACGATATAATTCTGGGGTTTTTAATACGACGTCGGTAATAATTTTTCTATAAAAGAAGTACCTACCAACAAACATTCGAAATTACCTTCATTTCCGTAGCACGAAACGCACCTCAGAACAACCAACTCGACATCACTTAAGCCATATGATGTTCCAAAGAGCTTGTTAGTATGAAAATGGACCTGTATTTCAACAGTTTGATTCACGATCGGGTTGTGAGGCACAATCTTTGAGCCCTCATTGTGAACGAACGGCTGGTCGTACAAAGCTGCGGATGGTCTTAAAAAATTCTACGGAACAAACTCTATCGGAATATGAAATAAAAAACATACCGTTCTATATGAATTTTTCGAGATATGGAATTTTCAAAATTTCAAAATTCGTTTTGAACCCCTTCCCCTTGACCTAGGGTTATGAAAAGTTTCGAGGACCATTGTGGGGTTGGTCGAAACCCATAAAAAAAATTTCGTAATTTTAACTCAACGCTAACTGGGCAAAGTGGCGCGGACGGCGGACGGCGTACGCCGTACGCCGTACGGCGTACGCCGTCCGCGCCACTTTGCCCAGTTAGCGTTGAGTTAAAATTACGAAATTTTTTTTATGGGTTTCGACCAACCCCACAATGGTCCTCGAAACTTTTCATAACCCTAGGTCAAGGGGAAGGGGTTCAAAACGAATTTTGAAATTTTGAAAATTTCATATCTCGGAAAATTCATACAGAACGGTATGTTTTTTATTTCATATTTAGATAGAGTTTGTTCCGTAGAATTTTTTAAGACCATCCGCAGCTCTGTACGACCAGCCGTTCGTTCACAATGACGGCTCAAAGATTGTGCCTCACTACAGGATCGTGAATCAAACTGTTGAAATACAGGTCCATTTTCATACTAACAAGCTCTTTGGAACATCATATGGCTTAAGTGATGCCGAGTTTGTTGTTCTGAGGTGCGTTTCGTGCTACGGAAATGAAGGTAATTTTAATGTTTGTTGGTAGGTACTTCTTTTATAGAAAAATTATTACCGACGTAGTATTAAAAACCCCAGAATTATATCGTATTAATTAATCATAATTAATAATAATTATTATTAATAATAAATACAAATTATTAATACCTAACAATAAATTATAATAATTTTCACTAGATACTTGATAAAAGTTTTAATAATTAGTGATAATTGCTAATAATAATTAATCTAACATTTAGGATCTAGACATTTAGACCTAGTGATCTAGACAGAAGGGTGATCTGTACAAAGAAGATAATGAACCGATGTGTAATTTTAACTCAACGCTAACTGGGCAAAGTGGCGCGGACGGTGGACGGCGTACGGCGTACGGCGTCCGCGCCACTTTGCCCAGTTAGCGTTGAGCTAAAATTACGAAATTTGGTTTCTGGGTTTTGACCAGCCCCACAATGGTCCTCGAAACTTTTCATAACCCTAGGTCAAGGGGAAGGGGTTCAAAACGAATTTTGAAATTTTGAAAATTCCATATCTCGAAAAATTCATATAGAACGGTATGTTTTTTATTTCATATTTAGATAGAGTTTGTTAGAGACCATCCGCAGCTTTGTACGACCAGCCGTTCGTTCACAATGACGGCTCAAAGATTGTGCCTCACAACACGATCGTGACTCAAACTGTTGAAATACGGGTCCATTTTCATACTAACAAGCTCTTTGGAACATCATATGGCTTAAGTGATGTCGAGTTTGTTGTTCTGAGGTGCGTTTCGTGCTACTGAAATGAAGGTAATTTCGAATGTTTGTTGGTAGGTACTTCTTTTATAGAAAAATTATTACCGACGTAGTATTAAAAACCCCAGAGTTATATCGTATTAATTAATCATAATTAATAATAATAATTATTAATAATAAATACAAATTATTAATACCTAACAATAAATTATAATAATTTTCTCTAGGTACTTGATAAAATTGTTAATAATTAGTGATAATTGATAATAATAATTAATCTAACATTGAGGATCTTGACATTTAGACCTAGTGATCTAGACAGAAGGGTGATCTGCACAAGGAAGATAATAAACCGTTGTGTCAAGAATTTGCAGAGTTTTTATGGGTCGCTTCGTCTTGATCAGGGTACTGTGGGGGATATAGTCCTAGTCCAGCAGAGTGGGTGCGGTATTCAATTTCTAGGGAAATGAGAAGGGAAAATGTTGCGGAGGCTCGTGAACTGACAAAAAAACAGCAGATAATATAATCAGATGTACAAAAGAATACCACAACTAGGGAGAAGGGGAGGGCTGTATAATAAATTGTTAATTGTAGTTTGAAAAAAAATTTTTTTTTGTAAACAGAATATGGTTACCGGATCGAGGTGTTCAATTTTTACGGAAATAAGAAGGGAATATGTTGCGGACGCTCGTGAAGTGACAAAAAACAGCAGATAATATAATCAGATGTACAAAAGAATACCACAACTAGGTATTCTTGCTCAGCTCAAGTTGAGCTGAAGTTGCCGCACTTGACCGAAAATGTTCTACTGTTTAGGTAGGATTGTTACAATACTACTACTACAGTAGTAGTAGGTGTCTGGAAGGTGACACTACATTATAATATTTATTTAGTTAGGTATTTAGTATGCGAAATAAAAAGGCTCCAGGATATGACTTGATTGCGGTAGGGATTGTAAAAAGGCTTCAACGAAAAGTTAGGGCGTTTCTGTTGAGCCTCTACAATGCTCTGCTCCGATTGGCTACTATAGTTACTGTAGGTATTCGGGGTATACCCCGAAGTATGGAAGCACGCTGTCGTCGGAAGCCAGGAAAGCCGCAGCAATATCCAGAATCCTATCGGCCCATTAGTTTACTACCGGTGTTTGGGAAATTATTGGACAAGATTCTGTTGGCGCGAATCAACAAGGTCCTCAATATGTCCCCCCCTGAATCCCAGATTTCCAATTTGGGTTTCGGGCTCAACATTCAACAACCCAGCAGGTTCACAGAGTGGTCGACTACATTGAAAAAGGCTATGAAGAAAGGAAGTACACGGGTGCAGTGTTCTTGGACGTGCAGCGGCTTTTGACAAGGTTTGACAATCAAGCGGAAGGAATTTTTGCCCAACTCCCTGTTTTTGCTGACGAAGTCATTCCTCAGCAACTGCACTTTCAGGGTAAGGGTTGGGTACAAGTTCTCGTCATTCAAGAGGGCAAGTGCAGGAGTTCCTCAAGGCTCGCCGCTGTCCCCTGCTGTACAGTCTTAACTGTCACGACTTCCATGTCTCCTCGGCAATAATCAATGCTCAATCTGCAGATGCTACTGTTATTCAGGCAGCAGGGGACACAGTGCGAGAGGCGGAGGGATATTTGCAACATCATCTTGATGAAAGGAGCCGATGGTGTTGAACATGGAAAGTTAGCAAAATCATCATTCTCCGCCGAGGATCCCTCTCGAACCTCAACCTCGCCCGGGACTCAATACCACACAAATCTGAAGTGAGATACTTAGGGCTGCTGCTGGACCGTCGACTAACATGGAGAGGTCACGTCAACCGCACTGTGAGCGAGATGAAGCGGCGTGATACCAGCTATGGCCGGTAACATTGATTATAGAGTTATTGGCGCACCGAGGTTTTTAGGCGTACTCATACTCGACAATACCCCTAGTGCTCCGATTCCAACAAAATAAATATTTTGGGAGTATGGGACCATAATGTACCAACTTTACAACCTTGAGTTGCAAATATATCCTCTATCAACAGAATGCCAAATATAATACACTCTCTGATATTGGAAAATTGGCTAGTCGGCTCTAGGAATCACAAGGCCCTTATATTGTCGCCATTGTGAAAGCAACTCATAAATCCTACACTGCTCCAATATTGGTGGTTTTGTATATTGATAAAAAATTACTCAAAACATCCAATTAGCATAACAATATAGGCATGTCCTCTTAAATTTATTTGGACCCCGAATTAGGCCAATTTAAGATAAACTGGCCCACCAGACAAAATGTCCATTTAATTGGTGCACTCCATGAAAGAGCTGTGGGACACTCCAACCCTCAAGTCGCAGCGATCTCGGGCCCTCCACCAACCGAAAGTCGTAGGCTGAGGGACAACAACTCCGACGCAACACTCCCATAAACACATCAAGACACAATCCAAGCAACATATTACTAACACAAACACCACTCCCTCCCCACATTAGCCTACCAGGCAATATTGTGAATAAACTGATTGATTTATTTATTCCATACTTCCCCTTGATCCCCACAACCAGCCCTTGAGGTATATATTGTGAAATCAATTGATTGATTGATTTATTCCACAATTTTTTTTTTTTTTTTTTTTTTTTTTAGAGACATTAAATCAATCAATCAATTTTTTCCACAATTTTTACCTCAAGGGCTGGTTGTGGGGATCAAGGGGAAGTATGGGACTGTAATTTTCATTGGTCGCTTCGTCTTGATCAGGGTACTATGGGGGATTTAGTCCTAGTCCGGCAGAGTGGGTGCGTTGTCCCTCAGGACTCTTCTCCTTAACCTACGTTCACCATTAGGCGGCGCTGGACCAGCAATGTGCGCAACTTCTGGATTCGGATGGTCAGTGGCTCTTGACTGCAGGACTCCATAGCACTTTCTGATCCGCTCCTGCACCGTCCCTACTCCCAAGTCGTTGTGGAGCACATCGTTCCGTACAAACCATGGGGCGCCACAAATTAGCCGAAATATCTTGTTTTGCTGGATTTGAATTTTGTTCACTGAGGTGGCACATGCCGAACCCCAGAGTTCGCACCCATAAGCCCAAACCGGTTCGATAAGCGACGTGTATAGCAGCTTCTTGTTTGCCAGATCCAGCTTTGATTTGGGGTTCAACATTGGCCAAAGCTGGTAGACACGCCGCTTTATCTCGTTCACTACGCGGTTGATGTGTGGCCTCCAGGTAAGTCGGCGGTCCAAAAACAGTCCCAGATACCGCACTTCTGGCTTATGGGGAATAATGTTGCCTGACAAACGCACATTGGTGCAGGAGCCTCGCCTAAGAGTGAAGGTCGCCAATGTTGATTTTGTGGGGTTGATACCCACCCTCCATTTCTGGCACCACTGGTCGACTGTATCAAGGTGTTCTTGTAGGCACTGTTCCACTTCTGCAATTGTTGTACCTGCGGCAAGAATACCCGTGTCGTCCGCAAACTGTGCAGTCATCGTAACTGGTGAGAGGGGGAAGTCATGGCAGTAAAGACTATATAGCAGAGGGGATAGTGGTGAGCCTTGAGGTACTCCTGCATACACAGCCTTGAACGAGGAAAACTCTTGCCCAACTTTAACCCTAAAGGTGCGGTTAGAGAGAAATGACTGGATGAGGAGGAAAAGGGAATTTGTCAAGAATTCTTTAAGCTTCAGCAGCAGCCCATCGTGCCACACTTTGTCAAACGCAGCTTGGACATCTAGAAACACCGCTCCGGTAAACTTCTTTTCCTCGTAACCCTTGGCAATATAGTCCACTACCCTGTGAACTTGCTGCGTTGTCGAGTGCTGAGCCCGAAACCCAAATTGAAAATCTGGGATTCGGGGGGACACATTGAGGACCTTGTTGACTCTGGTCAACAAGATCCTGTCAAAGATTTTCCCTAGTGTGGACAATAGGCTTATGGGTCTATAAGATGCAGGATGCTGCTGTGGCTTTCCTGGCTTCCCTGCCACAATTACTACAGCATGCTTCCATACTTCAGGATAATATCCAAGTCTCAGTAGTGCGTTGTACAGGCTTAGTAGAAACGCCTTTCCCTTGCGTGGTAGTCGCTTCACCATCCCTACTGTAATTAGATCATATCCAGGGGCTTTTTTATTTTTCATGCGTTTAAGGGCATCCTGCATCTCTTCTGGGCTTATTGGAGAAGGGGGTAGGGACATTTGGAGTGGGGCCTCCAATTCCTCACGAACCGCGGATTTCCACTCTTCCCCTCCATCGCAATCGGGATTTGGTTTAAAAACCTGCTCAAAATGCTTTGCAAGAAGCTCGGCTTTTCTTGCGTCCTCCACCACCCATCTTCCTTCCTCATCTTTCAATGGAGGCGAGTGTCTTGATTTCGCATTTTGAAACAAGTTGGACATTCTCCATATCTGATGCCTCCCTGGGCCATTGATTGTTTCTAGATGTGCAGCAAACTTCTGATTCCTCAAGGTTTCCATAGCTGAGCGTACTCTGCGGCTTGCTGAATTGAAGCGCCTTCGGTTTTCTGGATGCCTCGTTCTCTGCCAACGTCGCCTTGCTGAATTTTGCCATTGCAAAAGGGATTGAACATGAGAGGGTGTGCGATAGCATGGATTTCTATGTTCCATTGGTTCACTGCTGCTCCAGATGCTGTTGTGGACCGTTTGGACTAGGTGATCAATGGAAGCATCAACATCTTCCACACAGGATAACGGCAGGGACATATCTATTTGGTCTGAAAATTCTAGCCCAAACAGCTCCCAGTTGACTGGTCCTTGGTTCAGCTTGGGAGGTGACAGCCTCACACCTATATCTGCATCCTTGCCCGAGAGGAGAATGGGATCGTGATCCGAGCTCAGCTCGTGCATTCCCTCCACAACCAGGGCTGTCGGGACATTTTTTAGAATAAATATATCCAATATATCTGGAAGCAACCTCTGCGATGTTGGCCAGAATGTCGGCGAATCAGGTGCCTTTACCGATACTCCCTGCTGAGTTACTAGGCTGAGTAACATTCTACCTCGGTAGTTGGTAGAACGGCAACCCCATTCAACTGCCTTGGCATTAAAATCCCCTCCTAGTATCCCTCTTGGTCCTAACTCTTGGAAAACCTCCGAAAGGTGGTCCCAAGACAAACGTTTAGAGGGTGTGCAGTAGCAGCTTCCAACAACAACAGTATAACCTTTCACTGTAATAGAAACAAAAGATTTAGTCCTAGTCCAGCAGAGTGGGTGCGTTGTCCCTCAGGACTCTTCTCCTTAACCTACGTTCACCATGAGGCGGAGCTGGCCCAGCAATGTGCGCAACTTCCTGGTTTGGATGGTCAGTGGCTCTTGTCTGCAGGACTCCATAGCCAGATCTGCAGGAATCTTGCGCCAGATCTGCGGTGCACCTTGGTTTGTCTGTAATGAGACGTTGCACCGCGATCTTAAATTAGAATCGGTGCAAGACCGTATTTTTGCAGCGTACAGCGCCTTGCGGACAAGAGCATCAGGACACGGCAACCCGGAAGTGGAGGCGATCGCGGGACCAGCGCTATATGAAAGAAAACGCCTCAAGAGAAGAGCGCTGCGGAACAACGTCCGAGAAGATTCAGAAGTGGACGCCACATGACCAGCTCCCCTCCTACACCATCACGCACACACACCCAACTTAAACACCTTACACGCTTGAACCATAGTCGCCTGATGGGCAATATTATGTAAATGAAACATTGATTGATTGATTTATTTATTTACAATATTGCCTGGTAGGTTAATGTGGGGAGGGAGTGTCAGTAATATTTTTGTGTCAGTCAGTATGGGGAATTCGTCGCTCGGTAGAACACGGCTGTCCCACCTCAGTCATGCAGACCACGAGTAGAGTGGAGCATTGACCAATAGAACAACGGTCTAGCGTCACTTGCTGCGTAGTTCAATCATGCAATATTGTCACGTAGAACTCGCTTCATCAACCTACGACCATCGTAGGGAGATGGTCCAGCAATTGCAGCCACTTCTGGATTTTCGTGTTCCGTGGTGCGGGTGCGCAGTCTTGTATAACAGCTCCTGATGGTATCTTGTACTGTCTCCAAGCACAGGTCAGAGTGGAGGGTGTCGTTTCTCACTCAGATCTTGTTCTGCTCCACCTGAACCTTCTTCACTGTCGAATCGCATGCTGAACCCCAAATTTCGCATCCATAAGTCCAAACTGGTTTGATCAGAGTGTTATATAATAACCTCTTGTTTTTAAGGTTCAGTTTGGACTTACCATTGATCATAGGCCATAGCATGTGAACCCGCCGTTTCATCTCCTGCGTTATTCTTTTAACGTGCGGCTTCCACGTCAGCCGGCGGTCTAGCAACAAGCCTAGGTACTTGACTTCTGACGCTCGGGGGATGCCATTGCCGTTGTTTAATCTTGCTACGTCGAGTTGTCAAGTAGAACTCGCCTCTTCAACCTACGACCATCGTAGGGAGCTGGTCCAGCAGTTGCAGCCACTTGGCTCTTGATGGCGTCTTGTACTGTCTCCAAGCACAGGTCAGAACAGTGGAGCAGAACAAGATCTTGAGGATTCTCAATAACGCTCCCTGGTTCGTCAGAAATGCGAATAGACACGGCACAGGATCAAATCGCGGGACAAATAACATTATGAATTGCATAATAAGATATTTTGCCTTATTGTGCCATATTAAAAATTTTAATGTCTATAGCAAACTAACCAAATTACTATTATTTGGTAGTAATCTTTCAGAAAATTTAATAACTCGAGGTATCGGTTGTAATAATGATTAGGGAGGGGAGATTAGGCTGATTCATAAAAATAAATTTTTTTCATTTCATCATAAATTTTTGTTGATGCCCAAGTGAAGAATCTACCGCCTCTTTCGTCCTACAGGTTGCTCAACCTCAAATTAACCTTAGTGGTCGCCATAATTGCGTTAATAGGAAGGGCCAAGGGCACCCATGTTGAAATACCTCTCCACGCTTTGGAAATAACGTTTGTTGTTCTAAAGTTTATACAGATTTTCAGGAAGATTGTATCAAGGAACACCTTTCCCATAAGAATGGGCATGAATTTCTGTATAATCTGTACAAGTCCTGTACCTAATGACCCAATGAAACCAGATTCAATCAATCAATGTTTTATTTACATAATATTGCCCATCAGGCGACTATGGTGCAAGCGTGTAAGGTGTTTAACCAGATTAAGACCAGTCAATGGAACTCGAGATTAATTAGCATGATTAAATTTTCTCTCGTAGTAGGACCACGTTTATATTAGAGAATTAAATTCTCTAATTTTGATGAATTTGTGTAGACATAATGCACGAACATGGGGATGTTTTTATGATGCAAATAATTATGATCCTGCGTCCAACGCCATTCTGCCACTGTAACTATTGATTGGATTTACTATGATACACCTACATTATACATAACCAATGTGGCGACGATGATCCCAATTGGTATTTCCTAGAGCTCCAAGTTCTCTAGGGGATGGGATGTTAATAATAGCGAATGAGCGAGAGTGAATTACTTCACTCCTATGCATGTTCGAATTGATTGCGGTCTCCCATTTACTCCTCTAATCAACCACGCTACTCATCTGCATATTCTGATTCTCAATATTCTATGTCGACGTTATCCCAACTCCCTCCAGTGTTTGATGCCAATCCCTTGGTCATTTCTGAATTTCACTTGTCGTGGTCGTTGAATTTACATCCAAATGAATTTATTGGTTAGAGGATTTATCAACCTCAGCTCTACAAATTATAGAAGACTGCCACTGAACACGTTCGAAACCTCTTACCGTTCACAACCCCTATTCAATATTCGGATTCTACGTGATTCTCCCTTGAACCAACAAATTGTTGAGGAAGCAAGAGGTCAAAAGTTTCTAATGATTCATTATTTAAAATATTGAACATTTCGTTTAAAAGTCGAGTTCCAAAGTGGTTTTATGCTCCCATCAAGAAATCTGGCAGTTCGAATAGAATTACGAAATAGAATTACGAATTTCGAATAGAATTACGAAATCGATGGTTCGGGTAGAAGTTTAATCTTGATGCTGATCGCTAAGAGGGATGCTGAGGACGTTATGAAGATCTTCAAAATCTCAAAAATAAATCATTCAACTTGAATATACAAATCGCACAACATCGACATAATTTCCATCAAGTTGATAAATTTATGTCATCGCACTGTAGTTAGACGATGATGAAATAATGAATTTTTCATTCATGTTGCTCATATTTGATACATTTTATAGCGTGATTTATTTTGCTAAGGTGAAGTTTTAGAATCTCAGAAGTCTATTAGAAGTAAGTATCCCCTACGATAACAAATATTTAGGACTCGCAGATAACACTGATGGGCCCATGTTGCTGATTAAATCGTGAATTTATCCGACGGCTTTTCCGAAAAAAGGCCGTTCATTAGTCATTCAATTTACCTCCGCTAATGGCCTCTGAGCAAACCCTGTTTGTCCGTGTAATTATCGGGGTTGATAAGACGCCTGGTCACGGGCGAGGACATTTGCATAATAAATTGAGCTCCTCGTTTTTTGTTGTTTTTGTTTTGCTGTCCTTGTGCGTTTCTGAGTTAACTGTTTTCAATGATGAACGTTGGTGTCGGGCAGAGGAAAACAAAATTTCATTTTGTTAATAATTAACAATTATTGTCATCCAAATTTTTTGTCATCCAACCCTTCAATCGGCTGGAGAGCTCGAATCGTTCAATGAATTCGTTTTATTGTTACACTCAGGGACTCCTGGGTTTTGCAGAGAATTTGCCGAGTTTTCTAGTTGGTACTTGTACATATCTGTTTATGATGATGGAAGAAGGGGGGAAAACAGTTATCGTTTCGTTTCAATTCCATATTAATTAATATTATTTAATTCAATCGAAACCACGGTGAAACTCATGAGCATCTCTCTTCTAACCAAAATTATCAAAAGATTGATCGTTATGCGAAATGATCGCTTATTTATTAAGAGTGTAATATAGTTCGTGGTCGTGTAGTGGTCGTTTGGGCTTTGGTAGTCAGGTTCTTGAAGGACGTTCTGCTCAATGAGGCGGAAATTTAATGATGGAGCTGTTGTAAAAATTTTAGTAACGCCTGCGTTAATTTTCGGTGGGTGACATTGGAATTCGCGGTTGGTGAGAAACTCATTGCCGACAGAGTCGACAACAATGCGTAAGACCAAAGCAATATTTGTCTTTTGCCGAAATTACATTATAATGTGTACATCAGAAAGGTACAATAACGTACGTTCCTAATAGGGACAAATACGTAGGTAAGCTATAAATGGGTTAGTAGGTAATACGGGTTGTATTTCTTCGGAATATGAGGTTTTGGAAAATTCAGTTGAATAACTGCATTTCTGTAGATAACTTCAAGAGAGATAAAAATATCGGAGAATGATAACGAAGGGCTAAATGGCCTCATGTCCACAATCTCTTGTGTACCAGGTGTACACACCATTGTTGTAGGTTTGTAGGTTTTGGGTATCGCATTCCTGTGTAGCTTTATGAACCAACCTTAGTATTCTTTTGGAAATATCAAAACAATCAAAACTATCACACCAATTTCATTACTAATTACCATCCTAAAATTGCACGTTAGTAGACTTCACTGGCTCGATATTATTTATTTCAGTTTGAAGGAGTAGTGACGCTCACACGATCCTGGTTTATTACTGTTTTAGGACCAGGGCGTCGTAACTTCTGGGATGGGCGGTTTACTTCTGCTGCGTCCTGAGCGAAATAGCCACTACGGCTCTGGGCCTTGTTTCGCTGAACATAATGGTGTTTCACCCTTCAGTCATTCTTACCAAAAAACCTCAGCCGCAAAAAGGAATGATATCCATTTTGCCCGCCAGCCACATATATAGGATGCTCAGTGCTTCGCACCTCGCTGTTGAGTGTGCATATAGAAACCTGATCCTCCTACCCCTAACCTCCACCGTCAATGTTTTCCTGTTCCCTGTCACCTTCCCACAACCCCCTCTCACCCTTAGTCACCCTCGGTTTCACCTAATATGTTTCCTCTGTTACACCAGCAGGGAGCTTTACGCTTCTTTCAATGCTGTTGGCGGGAGCTTTTTGCCAGATGAACAAGCCTGAATTGAAGCATTACTTCATTACATTTGTACCACCGCTGATTACTCGTGACCACCAGTAATACTTATGTTAGCTTGTTCATCTGGCAAAAAGCTCCCGCCAACAGCATTGAAAGAAGCGTAAAGCTCCCTGCTGGTGTAACAGAGGAAACATATTAGGTGAAACCGAGGGTGACTAAGGGTGAGAGGGGGTTGTGGGAAGGTGACAGGGAACAGGAAAACATTGACGGTGGAGGTTAGGGGTAGGAGGATCAGGTTTCTATATGCACACTCAACAGCGAGGTGCGAAGCACTGAGCATCCTATATATGTGGCTGGCGGGCAAAATGGATATCATTCCTTTTTGCGGCTGAGGTTTTTTGGCGGGCCAGTTTTTACAACGGAGTTGTTTTTGGGGGGATATCACATCTTTTTGCATGGCTAGTTTTCGAGTGGTACTTATACAATACGGTTCAACAACTTATACAATACAAAAGTACCTACGAGGTAACTAGTAAATGTTTTCCTAAATGAAGTTTTATCCTAGTCAAAATTTAGTAAAACTCGGCGCTTCGCGCCTCGCCAGGGGGGCAAGCCCCCCTGGACCCCCCGGATCTTTTCTCTTCTATACTTTGTATAGAACGAGGTATTTGCTATGCAAAACATGAATAATGTTTTTGCGTCCCGTTTCCCCTTTTCCTTATCCCTTTTCTTTGTCTGTATGGAAAATATTAAGAAATGTGCGGAAAATTTATTAGTTTTTTTATTTACTCAGGGCTGTATCTCAGCTTCTTCGATATTTACAGTGGTTTTGGCAGTATATAATTTATGCATAAATTAAAGGCTTTCCAACGAATGGAGAACGATTTTTGTCCGTTGAAAACTAAAGAAGTTTCATTTCCCTAGAAACGGCTCGGTTGTACGTGAAAATCATTAAAAATCTTCGTGACATAATTTCGTGACTTAAACTTCGTTACGCTTTTCAACTCTGGTAGGCCACCGCAAAAACATTATTCATGTTAAAATTAGTACGCCTACTAATTTGCCTTTTTGTTTCTTGTTTTTGTGACAAGAATAATTATATTTTGGAAATTATTGTTTGTTATCTGAAATGTGTTTGAAAAATAAGTAGTTTTAAAATTTTTGCGAATTGGTTGAATATTAGTTTTAAAATTTTCGATTAATTAAAACAATCAACAATTTAAAAACAATTATTAAAATTTAATACAATTATTCTTATTATTAAATTTAATAAAATAGAAAGAATTAGAAATTTGAATAAATTTGAATTAGAAATTTTTTGAAAATTGGTTGCATTTTTTCTTGGGGATTGTGCAAATTTTTGTTGTTGAGAATCATTACAATAATTGTAATTATTGGTGTCGAAGAGAAAGAGGAAAGAGAAAGTTTGCAACTGGTAAAACGCACGTTTTTATACCAAAAATCGCGAATAACTCGAGAACCGTTGGGAAAAGTGCCAAAGTGCGCTACCCTCATTCGAAAGCCCATAAAATTTCCTATCGATCATTAATCAGGCGCCACTTTACGACAATTTTTCTGACCACCGTTCAACTTTGATGTTTTCGGAAATTAGCCAAATCAGTAGATGTGGAATTTATTCACGTATTTTTGGCTGTGGATTAGTCAAATCGATTGAGATTTAGTTCAAAATTATCGAGCATATTCTAGACAACCTAGCGGACATTTTAAGACCAACCGCACCAATTTTCATCAATATTTGCGGCAGTTGTTGTTGAAAATAGAAAAATCACCATAACTCCTTTATTTTTCCCCTTAGGAAGCATTTTTTGATCTCAAATTAAGCAGTTTGAGAAGCTGAACACAACTAAAAAAGAAAATCTGAAAAAGCTTCAATTTTGAAGGAGTTATGACCATTTGAAATTCCTAAAAAACACTATTTCCCCCCTAATTGGGGGGGAAATGGGGGGAGGGAGAAAAAATGGTCAAAAGGCACTCCCTTGGAGCATAACAAACGTGTGTGCAAAATTTCAGCTCGATCCGATTTGTCTGCTGGGCTGTAGCCCCGTCAATGAACAACAACAACAACAACAACGAGAAGAAGAAGAAGAAGAAGAAGAAGAAGAAGAAGAACACGAAAAACGTGAAAAATAGTGGTTTTAAAATTGTTATACCCCCGACACCTGATGTTCCCAAGAGCTGAAATTTGTTTTACGTCCTCACGTGCCCCTGGAGAGTTGGTGTACAAAAAATCAACTCTCGAGACACTCAGGGGACCGAGCTACGGGATGGTGAAAACCCGAACTTGTTCCGTCGCGTAATCAGTGTCTCAGTCGCTTCGGTTTTCAGGGCTTCGGTTTTCTTGGCGGGCGGGACGCTCCCGCGTCCCTAGATTGAGTGGAGACCGTGAAGAGAGTTTACCAGCTGGCACTCTAAAACATTTTACATGGCCCGTGATGCAGCTCGTATATTCTTAGCTTACGCCGCAAATTACCCAGGCGTTGTTCGGAAACTTTTGAGCGGAAACTTAGTGGATTTTCCTTGTACGCCCACGAAATTTCAACAGGAAGTTTACTGGTTACAAGTCCGAATAAGATTCCTTCTGCTCTTGCCCAACAATCAGTTCTCAAGGACACTCGTCTATTCACATATTCATCTGTTCAAATATTAGTCACCTCTTCTTGACTAAGGTCGTGGAAATAATGGGAATTTCTTGGAACTACAGCATCAATTATTTATAGTTTTTGTTGAAATTTGTTTTGTGTTACTTGTGATTTGTTCATTCTGGGATCAGACACACGATTTTCAGGTATTTGTCAAGCGGAATCACGCGGTGGTGTCCAATTTTGATTTGGCCCCATCCTACCTTTCATAACTAACTAAATGACAATGCAGAAGTCAGAGTGATTATATTATGAATGAATTGATTTAATTCAATCGAGAGCTTAACCAAAATAGTCCCCACAATTGAATGTAGACAATAACTGCTGTGTCACACTACTGTAAACCGAGACTTCTTCCCGCTTGGGTTTGTAGCCCTGAAGAAGGCGAAATTACCCGAAACGTTGCCTAATGAACGTGCTTAATTGACGATCCGTATCCAATCAGTTAACGCGATGGAATTGTCGCTTTTCAATCAAAGCGACCATTTGTTCCGGTAAGTTGTCCTCCTCCTCAGTGTAAATAAACGCATTCAGTGTTTGTCATCTCCCCGATGCATCCTGACTCGTTGAGTAGGCAAGCACCGTCACGTATTGTAATGCAAAGATCCAGTGTATAGATATTCCACTCGTCGTCTAAGCCATGCCCTCTGCATATTTGTATTTGTGTACAATGTTTCGGTGAATCAGATGTCAAGGTTTGTGCTCCTCCTCAAAATTAAGAAAATCTGTATTTGAACAGCCGTAGGTATGTAAGAAAGGGCGCTGCCGTTTAGCTTTTTCGTATGTTTGTAAATAGAAGAAAGAATTGAGTCTCTACAAGTGAATACCTTTCACTTCCCTTCTTGGATCGAAGAACCTTCATAGTTCATTCGTATCAATATGACTCCATTGCAACGTAATTACGGATGCCATAAATTTTGGTTTATTATCTTCGATAATGAACCATTGGAATCGCCCAAAGAAAAAAAAATTTTAACCCCCCCTCAAAATTTGTTGGTTTACGTTTCAAGATACGTAGATTCAGAAAATCGAATAAAAAAAAATCCGTCCGTCCGCCGTACGCCGTACGCCGTCCGCCGTACGCCGTACGCCGTACGCCGTCCGCCGTACGCCGTCCGCCGTCCGCGCCACTTTGCCCAGATAGCGTTGAGTTAAAATTACGAAATTTTTTTTATGGGTTTCGACCAACCCCACAATGGTCCTCGAAACTTTTCATAACCCTAGGTCAAGGGGAAGGGGTTCAAAACGAATTTTGAAATTTTGAAAATTTCATATCTCGAAAAATTCATATAGAACGGTATGTTTTTTATTTCATATTTAGATAGAGTTTGTTCCGTAGAATTTTTTAAGACCATCCGCAGCTTTGTACGACCAGCCGTTCGTTCACAATGACGGCTCAAAGATTGTGCCTCACTACAGGATCGTGAATAAAACTGTTGAAATACAGGTCCATTTTCATACTAACAAGCTCTTTGGAACATCATATGGGTTAAGTGATGTCGAGTTTGTTGTTCTGAGGTGCGTTTCGTGCTACGGAAATGAAGGTAATTTCGAATGTTTGTTGGTAGGTAATTCTTTTATAGAAACTGTATTACCGACGTAGTATTAAAAACCCCAGAATTATATAGTATTAATTAATAATAATTAATAATAATAATTATAAATAATAAATACAAATTATTAATACCTAACAATAAATTATAATAATTTTCACTAGGTACTTGATAAAATTGTTAATAATTAGTGATAATTGATAATAATAATTAATCTAACATTTAGGATCTAGACATTTAGACCTAGTGATCTAGACAGAAGGGTGATCTGTACAAAGAAGATAATGAACCGTTGTGTCAAGAATTTGCAGAGTTTTTTATCGGTTCTCTGACTGGCACTCCCAGGGAAATGCATTCTAAAGCGAATGGATAAAATGGAAAAGATGAAGCAACTCTACGCCATAAGGCAATAAATGTGAAGAATCATCAGGCAGTAACTTCGTGCCGCTCGTTTAAAATTACTGAAATTGACCAGAAGGGGAACTAAATAGATTACATTTATGTGTGATGTAGATTATATTTGGTTCACTTGCTTCGGCCACCGAACAAGAATTTGCATTCATTTGCAAAATAATTAGCAGAGTTTTTCCTAGATGTTTGTTAACTTATTTGATTTCAATAAATTAGTAGAGACTGAGATTTTGAACTAGGTAAGACTTCTTAGTTGGAATATTTATATTATGTTGAAGAATCGTTGAATTTCATATTTGAAATTTTTTATATACTCGTACAAGGGTTAACCAGATGGCTTCATGCAAGGGATAAGTCATATTGGAATGAGGTGTGTTTTTCCGTTCAGTGCCTACAAGGAACCATGCACATATCTAACCAACGAATATGGTATCGTGTATCGGCTTCTGCCTTCCTTCAGAAATGAGTGTCGTACTCAAGCAATCGGAGGATATGAATTCCATCTCCGGTTGTATTTAACAGGTTCTACTGACATTTTCAGCGGTCTACCAATATTTTTTGGATTGCGGCTGTATGGTGTTCAAAGTGATTGGAGCAGCAGTACACCCCACCAGCCCTTACACAAACTTAAAATCCTGTAAATAATTTTTAAAAATAGACTTGCGGGTATACCAGTTTCATTTATGTCGTTGGATACGAGGAAGTTATGCTTGTGGCTTTGTTTATTGCCGCCACATAAAACTTCTTTTATATGGAGGTAGATGAAATGAGGTAGGTGTTGGTCATATTCAACAGTCGAAGCTACATCCTTGGCGGATTCATAAGAGATGATGATGCTGATGGTAGATGGTATGTACAGAAACAAATAACGAGTGCGTGGAGAGGGTGCATCTGACTATTCTTCCCATCCTAACACCCCCTTGGCCTATCGTTACTATTATTAGTTCACGCTCTCGTAGCGTGACTGCACTCGCTACAAGCCCTCACTTCAAAACCCCCCATTCACTTCGACAATTATAATGACATATTCCACATTGTGGAACATGTTATTAAATTTGATACTGGTACATACTTTATACCCCACAGTCTCTGATGTTATTAATACAAATAAATAATGTCCTGTGCAACGTTATTAATATTACCTACGTTACGTGCCTTCAAGCTCTTTCGAATGAAGTTGTTTAATCCTCAGACAACTTTCACCCTTTACTCCTCTCATTTTTTAGTGCCAATAAGCGATTCAGAGTTGTATTGTCACGAGTCGTCTCCATCATGCGTCTTGACTTCTAACTTCACTTTCTGTTGGAGAGCGATTTAGTACCTCTTCAAAGCTGCGTTGTCAAAGTTGGAAGCGGACATTATGTAACGTTATTTTCCAAAGAGGATGAAAACGTTCGAAACTCTTTCTAGACACGATAGAGAAAGCTGAGTTCATAAATAAGCGCTTAAATTTTTATTTATCATGTGGAAGACTTAGCTGATGAGCGATAAAAATGAAAGTTTTTGGTGGAAAACCCTGGTATGCCACAGTTTTCACCCCAATTTATAACAGACAACGAATAGTGGATAATACCTACCCAATATTGTGGTTAGTAGATTCGGTACCTCGGCTACCCTTTTCACGTAAAGGGAAATTATGTTGTTGACTAGGTACCCCTAAATGCTTCTTTCTTCATACAGAGATATGTCGAGTCCCTTTCAAGTTCGTCACAAAGTCCTTTTGAGGCTCGATGTAAATGCCAGTATTGTAGGTTGAATACGATACAAATTAGTCGCAAATCGTATGTCTACCTTGTTACTCAGACCCTGCAGTATCACGTTAACCAGCGTTGACGTTCACGGTACAGTTTACACTTTTCCGCATTCGACACCTCATGAGCCAACAATAAAACCAAAAGCGTTGAACATTCATTCACGATGTTTTATTATTTTTATTACTTTCGAGTCCCACAATTGTACGAAACCCTTGGAGTAACGAAGCAAAATATTGAGTGTTCGTTCGAGTGGGTCCAGATAGTTTTCTCCGAGGGAGGGTAGTCGGTAAATGGCTCAGCGATGCATCGTCGATTTTGCAACTCGATTCCGAGCCGACCTACTTTATGGGTTACTTGGGTTTATTAGTTGGATTTGTGGAATTATGGGTTATTTTTAGCGATCTACTTGTACATTAGCAGTACCTAACTGCAAGAAGAACAACCGAATTCCCGAAGTACCACGAAAAGTATCTTGGAGCCCTTTAACATGTTCTATTAAAATTATGGTCTATTTGAATGATGCCAACCGAACCAAGAATGGTATTCATCAACCCAGACTTTTCCTATGTAATCAATATAAATTAAACTAATGCTACCCTGTGCAACGCCTTGTTAATCCAGCTTGTTCACTGTGAAAATGCAATAACATAGTTACAAATCTGTTGATAGCTTCCAATGTGTTTGTCAGGATTCCTCAGACACAACCGTCTCGAGTCTTCGATTCTACGATTAGTAGAACTCCAACGAATCTCAACCTTCCTCAGTTATTTCAAGTCAAATAAGGCGACTGACTATCGCTGTGGATGTGTTTATCACTTCTGTAAAATTAGCGCTTGGATAAATGTGACACGACTATCTTTCATTTTTCCCATGTCACGCCCGTCAAACGTGCTCAGAACCTAACGACTCGGAATGCCCGCATCCCAAGTACAGAGCCGTGCCCGAGGTTTTCCTCGCTCGTTATTATTGTTTACCGACAGGCGTCCGATCGCTGACGAGGTGAAAACAATTTCGTCAAATTTCGAAACATTGACCCAGAAAAATGAAAACCCCCCAACTGGCGCAAGTGGAAATGGGATGACCCGTCATATTTCCCTACACATCTCATTAATAACATTATCGTAACACTAGGCACATGAAAAATAACCAATTACACTAGGCACATGAAAAATAACCAATATCAGGTGAGATATATAACATTTTAAATTTGATGCTCCCCAAGTTCAAAATGCACTAATCTCTTCAGCGTAATCAATATCGCGTGGACAATATTGAGTGTAAATTTTTGCAACAGACAACCTAAAATCAAGCAATTCTATATTAATGTTGGAGGGGTGAGGAATAGTCATGGCCACTGAAAATGTTTGACCACAATTGCTAATCTGCTATTTTTACAATACAGTAGGACTAAATCCCAAGAATCTAAGAATATCCTTAAGTTTCACTCGAATCATTAAGACGGATACTATTGAAAATTTTCCCCCTTCCCCTACCGTAGTTTAACTTTCATGTTAAACTACTCTTGATGTATTCATCACATTCGACTATGTACCTATTTATCATAAAATTAGGTTTTTGCTGTAGAGAGGCAGTTTATCCCCACTCTCACGCTCAACACTCCCCCTCGATCTCGATTTTAGGAATAGATTTTGAAGTGTTATACAAATCTAATAGAATAATCTAGGAAGTATACTCGGACATTATCAGAACATAAGTGATCTTTTATTCACAACGTTGGCACAACTCCTAGCAACCATATGATTCATGGATGACATCTGATTGTGGGTAATAATAATAATGTGTATCCAGCTACTCAACACTACAGATTTCATGTTCGATTACTTACCATGTATCACTCAAGTTTGGATCTTTCGTTTACCTACCTGTTTTGTGCAAACCTACATACATACAGACAGAGAAAATGTACATCGTTTCTTCAGTAACTTATAAACAGCATGAAACCGAAAGATTTATATGAATTCCTCCAGTGGAACCTAAGTCTTACCAAACTCAGGGCCTGAACCCATGTATTTTCTTCCACGAGAAACACCGTTACCAGATTGGCGGATGTCATACTCGCACACGTTAAATTACTTAGCCGTCCTCATTAATCTTGAAACAAAAGTTCCAATAATTTGAACAAGGGCTTCATTAGACACCTCATTCATTGAGTTGATTAATCTTTGAGACGCTGTCAAGGTGAATGAACTCCTCTCTGCAGAACGGCTAATTAAAATTGGACGGAGGTTACGGCACTCTTAGACTTTCAAGATGAAATATCATGTGGTAGCTTTGAACATAGTTGGTCACATTTTGGGAATTTACTATTATTATTCATTCATACATATTTTTATGAACAACTTGTGCAAACAAAAGTTGTACACAAATCAAAACCAAACAAGATGACATCTTACATTCTACTTCTTATCAGACTCCAAATTATGTTAATATTTTACAGTCTCACTATGACGATCAATTTAGTAAATAGGGGAGTAATTTGGGAGAAAAGTAAATTTTGTGGGTGGTACTAAGTTGGTTGTCGATTTCGATGTAATTTTCTGCGCTGAAAATTATTGAGTGGTTAAAGCTGATATTTGGACTCCACCAGTAACAGGTTCGTTTGAGCTTCTGAAACAGCGCTTGTGACGTCAATTATTAAGAGAAACGAGCATCGATACCGTGTAAATCAATAATTCATCAGACAAACCTCACGAGCTAATTGAGATAACTTTGCACATCATGAACTCGTTGTCATGATAATTCATTGACAAACGTTTCAGTTGAACAACGTGATTCGTGAAGTTAGAAAAACTCTGCATCTTCTACCTCTGCACCGGGAGAAAGTCATTCGATCCGGATGATGGAAAGAAGGAAGAGAGAAATAGCTTTTAATACTCAAAACGCCTTGACGAATGCGATCCACTATCGATGTAGATTGATAGTAAAGGGGGGAAAACCTATCACGAAGGCCCAAGGTGGCTATCGGAGGTTTACTGTCCTGGACAATGGAGAAAGTCACGAAGGAGTGGAAAAAAGTTGGATCGAATGGGAGGGGCTGTTGGGAAAACTCGTTGATCGCTTTGGCTTCTTTCATCTTCGCTATGAGTAACTAAGCGATCATTTGGTAGTATAAGTAATGAGTTCTCTTGCGAATATGTAAACAGTTACATCGAGACAACAAAGAGTGATACTATGATGACATCGATTTCTCAATATGGATAAAAGAAGTACAAACTAAATTTAAAAATATCTACAGGTTGAGTAATGCTCATTCAACAGCAGGGACTACTACAGCAATGGGCCAACATGAAATGGGTTTAATGATTATATATTTATTCATAAAGATCAAAAATACAAAACACTAATGGATACTAATGTCGACTCTGAAGAGATACACAAAATCTGAAATTTTGATCAATAGAATTCTCTCGTGGGATGAAAAATACTGAGGACTATTAAGATTCGTGTGCACGAATGGCGCTGTAAATTGATAGTTTCTACGTGACTTTGAGAAGCGTTGATCTTCCACACTGCTCATCTCAATGGAATATTACTGTTGAATCACTTGGCCATTTGCGTTTTTTTGCTCGAGGTTCGACTTGCTAATCCGCTTGTTGTTTTCTCTCGCTCGGCGAACCTTGAACAAATCGTAGCTAGCGGCTCACCACTTCACACTCAGCCCTCGGTAATGATCCTTCATGTTCAAGCCCTCAACTGGTAAATTCCCGACGATTTCCCTTCAAAACACTCTCCGTCATTCGAACGATATCGCCCTCTTTAGGAGACGTTCCAAATCCTCCCTGATTGGTGTGTTTTGTTGAAAAAAAATATATATACCTATATATACGAGTATATCGCCTTGAGTAGTAAATGCACTGTAAGAAGGTTCCTAGATCTCAAAACGTGACTGTTGAACATTGCTATCCTAATATGGGGAAAGAAGATCACGAATAACACACAAGTCCCCATACCGGGAAGGACAGAAGCCGTAAATATAGGAGCGTTCTGGTATTTTCATGTAATTTTGTTCAAACTTCTGCAGTTCAGAGTATGATTATTCCACCTATTCAGCCAGTATTGGCGAATTGCTACCACAAAAGAAGAATGTGATTACTGTGAATTTAAGTGAATCAAGCCATTCGCGACACTATGCCTTTTTAAGAATTGCCAAGAATTTCAAATTCAGCTTGCGGATCATCCAAACTGTTTATAACCCTCAGTTGTGGTCGAAACGCCATAGTTCGAGAACCTAATTAGAAAGAGTGATATCCCCCCTCCCCCCTTCCATAGAACAGTGCAACGAATAATGAAATGTTGTCGAAAATTTTGCAACCTTTTCTCCTCGGTCGATTTCAATGTTTCATTATTGCAAATAATGAACCAAAACATAACTCCTTCTAAAGTTTAACATATACACACTTCAAGTTTCAAGCTTGTCATTACTTTGCTGGTTTGTATCATGATTTCGTCTCAACGAGTATATTTCTCCCTAATTTTCGTTGCACCCTACGGCGAAACACCTGTTCAAATTGCTCGGTTGTAATTGGTTAGTAATGGTCTCAGAAAGGGAGCACTTATCCGTACATGGTGTAATTTCTCGACCCTGTATTCTGCTCGTTGAGCAACGTGCGAAGCTGCTTGGGTTCCACGAGTAACTTTGACCCACATTGCGCCATCCGACAATATGTTTTATTTATTGTAGAAAGTGACCGCATGTATTCGTCGATTTGATCTTCACATTGGACACAGACTGTTGAACACGCGCACAATACATTTACCATGACGGCTTATCAACGGATCGGGCACCCGGCTTGGATTTATTTATTCGGCGGTTTCATTTCTGAATAAAGTGAAATTATACTCTGAGTCCGATATTAGCGCATACACTTACATATTATATAGGTACTTATACATTGAAACATTCGAATTAAATATTCAACAGCTGAATATCATAAATATCTCACCCGTTCCTCAAATCTTTTTCATATTGCTTGACTCATGAATCCTCATGAGTTAACGGTGATAAAGTTATGACCTAAGTACAGATGTGATCACACAGTGCGGGGGTGCATCATGCAGTGCAGATGTGCATCCAGCCCAAAAAACTCCGATTTCAGATGAACTTTAAGGTCTTAAAACCGTTCAAAAACCTGTGATTTTCAATGTTGTGAATAGGATCTTGGAATTCCATAGAAAATGAACATTTCTCACTATGCAAGAAGAATGTTGGTCTTCCACTTCCACAATTACTGAATTTATTTCAGATAGCTCTCGGGTCAAAATAATAGGTAGGGCTCTTATAACAACAGGGTTGTTTTGGGGGATAAGGAGTTGAGTGCTTCACCTCCTGTATAGCTGCGTTCTGTGCTTCTAAGTGTTTATTTGTAGAAACTGGCTTTGATACTTACTTTCCGTTGCATGACGTTGCGAACCCCCTTGCTACTCCTCTTCATGAAGACACCACGTTTATCACTCATTTCCTGGGTTAGCGGTATCCTTGGAAGGATGTCGTAGGCCGTCGTTTCCTCGAGTGAAATATTCTTAAGCGGTCATGCGACTTGTTATCGGGTGCCGGTGATCTGCCCCAGTAAGCGAACCCGGGGCGGCATCTTAGTCGTTACAATCGGCCACTCTCAACAATCGGCCACTTTGACTGTCCCCGTATGAAGGCGGTTAGTTCAACGTACGTGCAATCTTTTGGCGGATAAAACGGGGTCAGGGAGGAAACATTAAGCGCATGAAATCTTGTTTGAGTTTAGAGGCTTTGGACCAATTCGTTATCTCCATCCCACTGAATCCTTACTGTAGAAACACTCACTTAAATTTTGTTCATTACTATTGAATTGGGTAAGAGAAAACTGTATAGCTGCATTAAAATACTCTGACTAGAGTGCAGGAATGAAACTGTGAGTGGAGGGAGTAACAGCTCCATAATGCAGGGCAATTTACGAGTACCACTGTACCATCATTCACGTTTCCCATGGTAGGTGTCAATATTGTAACCTAAACTTATACTATTCTGTGCAACGCTCGGGTCACACTGCTTGTAATACCATTAATATGTATAGTTCTACTATATAATTCGTCTACGTAGTACCTAGTCATTAGAGTTCAAACGGATGTATGTCCCTTACGGAGAATAAGAATAATAAATATTCAAAACCACCATTATCTTAATATTATGTATTGTAAAAGGGGAATTATGAGGTTAACCATCTTCATATCCCCTTGAGCGGTAGGAGTTGTAAGTATTTATTTTCTGCATTGAGTCTCAATAACTGGGAACTGGGTGAATCACTCCTATTGTACTTGAGTATTATTGTACAAAGGTGTAGACACATGTTCCACCAGCTACGTCATGTCTATTTAAGTGAATCTTCCCGATCTTGAACTCGAACCGGTAGGAAACGGCAAACGTCTTCCGCGCTCCTAAATTCCTCCTCTGCCGGGTTCCGTATCCTTGGGCTTGACAGGACAACACATCTAGCCACCGATCCGTGAAGTCGTTGTCCAACTGGGTCACCAAGGGAGGAAAAACGACAGGTGACTGACCATTACCTCTGGGTCACTTGGTTTCCACGATTTCGCTTGATGAATTGTGTGAAAATGCGTAGATTCCTGTTGCGAATCGAGGGAACATCAAAAACATGCGTCGAGACCACAAGTGATTCTTATAACAGTTTGGTATTGCCCGTAGCTCCCTCGGACCTGGGGTATTAAACTGCTGCTGTGAATCAGTGAATTGGAGCGACCTCGGACGGGGTATTCGTTAGATATCAGTTCATATTCATACGGATCACGTTTGCGCAGGCGCATTTTCTACATCTGTTTCATTTTGCACAAAATATCTGGGAACTGTCCAACTACATAAATAACGACGAAAAACCCCATGTAAAATTATTAAGTAAAATCGAGTATGAGCCTTACAAGGGTGTTACATTCGCTCACGTAAAAAAAAAAAAAAAATTTATTGTACTCTCTGAGTATTGATTGGTATACCAATATACCTATTGATATACCCCATTGTGGGGTAGTACCTATGTATGTCCTTTACTGAGAATAAAAATAATAAATATTCAAAACCACCATTATGTTATGTATTATGTATTGTAAACGGGGAATTGTGAGGTTAACTATCTACTCATAAATTGTGATTTCTCCGAGTTCAATTTCATTTCATCTCCAACTGCGCTTATGCCGACCCGTCGGCTGTACGTGGCATCGCATTTATCAATAGCAAAACGAACGTCTCTAACGATCTGTAATAACAGCTGTCCCTGAACCACCCGATCAGCCTTCACGCTCCTCCAGGACCCTCAGTGTGTTCTCGCAGGAGAAATCTACGAGTATATCGGTGATGCTGTGAAGTCGGAAGTTTGGATCGGGGCTTCGAACGATCTCCATACAATGGAAACGTGTCAGGATGATAACTTAATTGGTGAATATTACCGGGGAAAACCAGCGAATTGGCTATTAGCAGGTTGAATGGAACCATGTTTTTTTTCTGGGCCTCGCGTGACTGTTGAAAATTAACTGTGTAGGAAAATTCAGGAAACATTGACTGCACTTGTATTGTGGAAGATGGGTTTTTATTTACCACAAAAATGACTCTATTGAGCCATTTTTGTGGTACATACTAATTTACTAATTTTCTTGGCACAAATACCTTGCAGCGTTTCCAAAATTTTTAGCACAGGTGTAGGTCTACATCACTGTTTTGGAGCATTCTGAATACAACACTGCGAGGTTTTCTATAAATGGCAGTTGCCTAGTTCCAGTTGTTTAGTGGTCACCGCTACCAAACGTATTGATACCAAGACGTAATGCCACAAATTACGTCACACAGACCCCCAAACCGGAAAGTTCAATCCAGGGTGAGTGCGGTACATGATTTTCAATGGGGATATGTTCCGCCGATGTCTGAGATTAGGATTCCGATCGAACCCGTGTACAGGCTTTGTGGCCGTAGTCTATAGTTTGTTGTTGTGTGGCATGGAAAGGTAGGAGTAAATTACCGCTCTACGAATACTGGTGATATGTGGGGCCCCGTAATGTGTAACACCGTATAACACCAACTGTTGGGTTAACTAAAGATTGACCGTTTGCAAACGTTGACAGCTCCTATGCACTGGCATTGAGAAATCTTGCGCAGATCTGGCGGTTTTTGTATTCAGCCCATTTCATAATAGATCACTTGACACAGCTACATAACTGAAAGTTCTGCCATTGTATATACAGGGTGTCTCAACTTACATCCGAAGGACTTCAGAGATCAATTCTACAACTAATTTGCAACAAAAAGCGTTTCCTTGAATTTTTGAAAAAATCCACTCTAAATGCCACTTTTTCCAATTTTAAGATTTTTGACATTTTATGTCAAAACTTTGCTACATAAACTCGAAAATGTAACGCGGGAATGCAACGCGGGACATGCAACGGAGAAATGTAACGCGGGTTTCTGATGATTTTCGCTTACAACCGATCCGTTGCTACGGAACTTTATCTTCGCCAGTTATCATCGTACAAAAATCGTTCACCACTCGTTGGATAGCTCTCGATTTACCTAACCATATTACGTTAACCACTGCGGAGTGCGTGGCCGACAAGCTGCGGTATGAGCGTGATTGTTTAAATAATTGTTTACACACTGGTGATCATTCTCAATAATTTATATTGTCAATACGAATGCAAGCTTCATATAAGTTTCTGATGGGAGGGGGCGCAAAGACATAAAATGTCCCTCGTGGTTGCGTACTTGTACGAAAGCTGTACCCACCGTTTGTGTTTGTCTCCTTAATTCACCTCATCCACGGGCCTCTCAGATAATATGACGTCGCAACACAAGCGACCAACTACGTCAAAAGATATGACGTCAAACAGGTGCCGCCAAGAACACCTCACAGGATATGACGTACGTGGACCGGCAGGGGTGGATGACGTCAGACAAGTGGCCGGCAAGAACACCTCACAGGATATGACGTACGTGGACTGGCAGGGGGGTGGATGACGTCAGACAAGTGGCCGGCAAGAACACCTCACAGGATATGATGACGTACGTGGACCGGCAGGGGGTGGATGACGTCAGACAAGTGGCCGGCAAGAACACCTCACAGGCTATGACGTACGTGGACCCGCAGGGGGTGGATGACGTCATACAAGTGGCCGGCAAGAACACCTCACAGGATATGAGCTGTACCCACCGTTTGTGTTTGTCTCCTTAATTCACCTCATCCACGGGCCTCTCAGATAATATGACGTCGAAACACAAGCGACCAACTACGTCAAAACATATGACGTCAAACAGGTGCCGCCAAGAACACCTCACAGGATATGACGTACGTGGACCGGCAGGGGTGGATGACGTCAGACAAGTGGCCGGCAAGAACACCTCACAGGATATGACGTACGTGGACCGGCAGGGGGTGGATGACGTCAGACAAGTGGTCGGCAAGAACACCTCACAGGATAATATCATATTATGACGTACGTGGACCGGCAGGAATGAATGACGTACGTGGACCGGCAGGAATGGATGACGTCAGAGGGGTCAAGGGGAGCCAAATATTTTAAACCTCCATTTCTTTCTTACTAATATTAATAATTTGTATTCAGCCCATTTCATAATAGATCACTTGACACAGCTACATAACTGAAATTTCAGACATTGTATATACAAGGTGTCTCAACTTAGATCCGAAGGACTTCAGAGATCAATTCTACAACAGTTACTAATTTGCAACAAAAAGTGTTTCCTTGAATTTTAAGATTTTTTTCGTGGTTTCGACCTTAATTCATTAAAATGGCCATAATTTCCTTAATCCGTCAAATAAATTCAAATGAAATGATACCGTTGAGAAAAGCGTTAAATCACCCATCTCCCCGATGCACAATCAAAATTTTTTGAGCGGGGTAATGCTTAGAATACGAGACCAAAGTGCAAATTTAGAGCTTTTTCTATCTATTTCTATCTACTTCTTTTCTATTTGAATTTATTTGACGGATTTAAGAAGTTACGGCCATTTTAATGACTTAAAGTCGAAATCACGAAAAAATCCTAAAAGTGGAAAGAGTGGCATTTGGAGTGCATTAGGCATTTGTGGTAAATTAGTTGCAGAATTGATACCTGAAGTCCTTCGGATTTAAGTCTAGACACCATGTATACCTACTCGCAAATATTTGAGGAAATTATTTTGCGTGGCTCTTGATGTCAAATAGGTAATTTAGTAAATGGAGTACATCCAATATTTTCCTCCAATACCAAGAACATTTAACCTCCAACAACATGTTTGTTCACAGTCTTGTAGATTTTCCATCCATGGAATTCAGTTACTTCCCTGTCGTCGTCCATTGCCCCAATCATTCCGGCCGCTCCGTCTAATGAGATACTTCAAATCTAACCGACAAATCTCGGTCACTCGGAGGAGCAGTGAGTACTTTGTTCACCGTGAGAATCGCCGTCAATAACCGAAACAAAATACTAGCGCCCTGGGAAAACTGTTGTTCCGGAAACGGGGAGAGAAACAATCTACCGCCTCAACCTTTTTAGCGTTGTCGTTTTGGTCTCGAAATACACCAATTGTATTCCAAGCTTCTTTTATGTTGGAAACAACTTCTGTAAATTAGTCAATAATTACTACCCGTCTGAAGCATCGCGCTATCAAGATTGAACCAAAAGGAAATAAGTGCGGATTTTACAAAATTCAAGTAATATTATTTTGTGTTGATTGTTTGAAAGTCTCAAAGCTTCAACAACAGCCCAACTCCTCATTGTAAATTAGTCCGGATTCGAGTTTGTTAGTGCATTACCCTCTGTATTCTCACGACGGTTGTATTGCATAGGATATTGAGTAATATTTTTCCGTGACCTACTGTCATCTATTCTGCCTTTATTTCATTTTCTGAACCGCTCCCAAACATCCGAGTAAACGAAGTGCGGGCCTCCACGTTGCACGGGCAGTTCCCACTGGGTTGGAAAATTGGCGGAACGGCTCTTATGGAAAAAAATAACGCGGTAACGGCGTTATATTGTGAAGTTCAGTTGGCAGCTGAGTTGGGTCTGTTCCCATAATTAAAGGAGCCTCCTTAAAGCTCGAAACAATGAGAATTCCCGCATGAAGAATGAGACTTGTCGCGCTCAGTGAAGGTTCTGGATCTTCCACCACCTTCTCGCTATAACTGTGCGATGCGAATCGTACGCCGGACATGGGATTTTTCTCGAGTTCGTTATTCCATCACCATTGTGGCGGTTTCATTAAGACGTCAGTGTAATAATTCATCTACTTGCAAAACACATACTGGTCAAACCCACTGAGAAAATAAATGATTGTTCAAAGTCCAGTAATTCGACTTGGGTGAAGTCGAACACACATGACAACGAAAGACGTTGTTTTTCAATCAGATTTTGATATTTCAGTTTTCGTTTCACGGGCATTCACGAGTTTTCACATTGGCGCATGCGAGACAGAACTATTCACCAGTGAGATTTAGATGAAGCTTTTTATAATACCATCAGTGGACGATACTGAACTATCCTCCAAAATTTTCATGTTGATACACCAGACTTCAATGATTTCAGTTCTTGCTAAATACAATAATCTTCCCTTCCTCCTATAGATAATGATAATGCAAAATGAGCCTTGCATGAATGAGATACCTACCCTGCATCAAAATACCAGCTATATCCAAGGCTGGTACGACTTATAAGTCGGGTGTCTTGGTCATGCTCGAAAATGTTTGAGCATTTTAAAATACCTTCATTAGTTTATCTTGAAGTCCAACAAACATTGTTAACTCGATAAACATTGATTTAAACAATATACTCGTAGTTGAACGCTCAATGTTGAAGTCAGCTAGGCTTGAATCTGGTGTCGTCTACTCTTGTTTGTGACGATTCTTTTATGACTATTACGTCTTAATCTGAAAGGAGGCGAAACTAAGTGGAAAATGGGTGAAAAACAAGATTAGTGGTTGAATATCAAATGTATTATATTGAAGAAGTAGTCGTAATAGGAAAATATGAAGTAGGAAAATCTCCCCAACTCAACTTGTGGTAGTCCAGTCGTAGATTGGTGAAGTCGTCTCGGATTGATGATGATGTCGGTTGAATAACACTGGTGGTTGAAGAAGCAGGGTGATGATCTGGGGTTGTCCAGTCGTAGATTGGTGAAGTCGTCTCTAGTTGATGATGATGTTGTCGGTTGAATAATACTGATGGTTGAAGAAGTAGGGTGATGATCTGATGAGTAGAAGAAATGATTTGAAATGTAAAATGAAAATGTAGAATAATTTGAAGATGAGCAGTTCGATGGTTTTCGGTTGAAGCCCAGAAAACGAAGTGAAGCGACGAGCGAAAATCAGTCTTCCCTTTTCCGAAGTTTTTCGTGAATCCAGAATCTAGATTCCAGATGCTTCTCAAAAACAAAAGTCACTCGGCGCTTGCGCTGGAGTGGCGACATTAGCGATGTAGGTAACTGAGTCGATTTACGTCTTCCCACCCACTTCGTACCGCTTCACCTCCAGTCCAATAATTATTATGAGCCCTTCACACGTTATAATAAATAAATAAGTGGGTACCCAAACTAAATAATACATCTTTTATTTGTAGTAATTTACATTATACAAAAACGATGGTACCTACTAGATGAGAGGCACCTCACTTTGGTTCCACGCTTTAATTGATGTTTCAGATACCCACTAACATCATTACGATAAAATGCTGATTGAGCGTCGGCTAGGTGATGGTGAACCGTCGAGAAAAACTTGCAGTGAGCTTCTTGATGCTGATTTAGAGGTTCCTTAGGCTCAATCGGGCGATAAAAACAACATCCGTTCCACCTTATCGAGCCTCCTCATTGAAATCGTTTCTTTCGATTCCACACGGCCTTCTTCCGAAGTTAGATACGCCAAATCTTATCAACTCGCTAATGCTGCGCTTCACGACGCAGGTCAAATGCCGGATGATAGAGAGATCGAGGTAACTAATGCGTGAGCCGTACCTAATGAGTCAGACACGAATACACTTGTGAGTTCCTAGACAGACAGTAATCCTCCATGATCACATTTCAGAGAAGATGATAAGAAGAACACCGATTGATGGATATCGATTGGTTGTTTAATGAGAGGTTCGTTAACCCTTTCCTACATAACCCTTTCCCTCTGTCTTCACCAATCAACGTGTTCAAAGACGTACAATTTATAGAGAAAAATCCTAAATTCTTGCATCTACTTTCAAAAACTACCTACCTATAGCACAGCTACTTTTGGTTTATTATCTTCGATAATGAACCATTGGAATCGCCCAAAGAAAATTTTTTTTTAACCCCCCCTCAAAATTTGATGGTTTACGTTTCAAGATATGTAGATTCAGAAAATCGAATAAAAAAAAATCCGTCCGTCCGCCGTACGCCGTACGCCGTCCGCGCCACTTTGCCCAGTTAGCGTTGATTTGCATAACCATTTCTCCCACGTTTTCCAACAGGTGTAGCTTAGAAACGTATACTATAGTGCAGCATGGAAGTATACAGTCAATTCTAGATCAAAGTATGCCGAAATTAATTTCGGTTCGGGAACCGACTCGCATGGTGTAGAAACGTGCACTAAAAATTTAGTTGTGTATGTGATTTTGATTTCCAAAAAATATTGAACCAAAAAAGGAAAATCGTAGAATCCATAACATCTGCCTGACGTATCCTGGTTAATTCCTACTCTCTCCTAACATTTACGAACTTACATTTGAAAAAAATTAGATTTTGATCAGTGGGTAACGTACTTGCTAATCGTACTTGTATTTGCTATGTTGTTACCACCACGCCAAAAATGCCAATCTGCCTTTTTAGTCATTTTTGTTTTAGTGCATCTACTGATGCGAGAAACGAATTTCTTATTTTTCCAAAAATCCACTGGGAATTACTTATGTTGCTCTGGCATGGTGCGTCCAACTCAGTAGTAAGTACCTACCCAACAGTACACTAAAACAACAATTACCAAAGAAGCTCTGGCATGGTGCGCTCAACTCAGTAGTATCTAAAAGTGCACTAAAACAAAAATTACCAAAAACGTAGATTGGCCCTTTTGGCGCTGTGGTAACGATATCTGACTACTATCGGATCTCAATATGAGCGGCCAATAGACCGTCAGACAGCAACGGCGCCCAGGATGATCCTCCGACCGCACTTGTAACGGGAGCATCTCTGTGATGTACGGTCCGTTTCAGGATGCTGCGTCATCTATCCATCCTTCGCTGGCTATTAACTGGAACATAAACTTGATCATTTAAGCGTGCGTTCATTGTAGTTATTCATGATGAAGTGTAGCAACTAAAAGGAAGAATATTACGTCAACAAGTCTCAAGGCAGTACATCATGATCAATATAACGATACCCGATTAAACGGGAACGTCTTCTCAGTAAGATTGGCAACATTCTCATCATTGTTGGTTCCTTCTCCCCAAAGCATCTAACAATATATACGGCCAGTAAAGCCGAATTGTGATTTTTCCGTCAACACTATACAAAATCCCTTCTGATTTTCCAATAGGTACTAGGTGGATCATCACATCCCTTCTCATTTACTATGCTGACGAACGTAGGAGCCAAAGGACATTTAACGCTTCTACGCTTCCATATTGAGCCATTCCCCGCAAACTTTTCCAAGTTTTTGTTTTCTCAAAAAACTGCCTTCAGCAGTTTCTCAGCGTTGCGAAGAATTCTGGTGGAAGACGCCGGTAGTGAAGCAAGAAGCCGAGGTTTTATGTTAATTTCTGGAGAGAGGAAAAAATAAATAAACCAATATGAGAGCCGCTCTAACACAGCTTGGCTTTGCCACGGGTTACGATTATGACTCTTGCAACAGTACTTCTCTAGGGTTTCGAATGTCTCGGCTAATGTACGAGGCGTTGAGCAGATGTGGAAGATTAGAAAAGAGATTTTGTACATTTTTCTTTGCGAGATCGAGAAAAACTACTGGAAACCGGGCCACTGGGTTACCAAATAGGGTTCTTTGTTGTAGCGATACGCTAATCTGCGATATGATAATAAAGAGACAATGGTCAGTCTTTTATTTGGAGGGTTTCAGTACATGGTATTTTATAAGTTCGTACCATGCAAACTTTAAACGTACAATGGTAGATAATCACAAGTAATCATAGGTTTTTAATGGTGATACTCTAGTGATTATGGCTTAAAAGGAGCCATAACTATGTCATAAAAACCATGAGTATGGGAAGAAATATGGAATATTGGATTCCCATGTACCATTACAATATTGTATAGCGGCATACAGTAATATAATATTGTAAAATATAGTATAATAATAGAAGAAATCATATTTCTTCCCATTATTATACATATTCACACCCACATCCATGGTAAATGTATCAATAGAACCATTGGACTGTGCAACGAGTTAGCTATACATGCTCTATTGCAACAATCAATACAATGTCTTCTCTAAGTTCTGTTTAGGGGGCTGTATTACTTGAGTATTTGAGTTGAGCATGAGCAGAAAGAACATGATGTAGACATTTTGCTCTGCATTACCTACATGATTTCACGCCAGAGACTGGTGTATTTGTTGAGTAGTGTCAGGTAGAATGTAAGAAACGTCATTATCCAGAATAAGGGTATTGGAATGTAGTTGGATTAGAATGGTCAGGTGCGGTTGTGAACGAGGAACAAATTCGTGGAAGCAACGTGATCTCAATGCTAATTCTCTTCGTCTATTTTATACCTTTGGGATGTATCATCACGAGGAATAATCGGGACCTAGTTCACCTTGTGTTTTACCTTAAGCTGCGCGGCATCGCCCAATCAGATTCCAACTTCGTTTCGCTTCCGCTCAGGAAGTGAGCGCGAGAGTTCTCCTTCATGTGATTCCCAGGGTCGACGGGGCAAGCCGCCGTGGTATATACGCGGACACTTTGACCTCTTTCTCGGTGTATTTAGCTGACATTACCAACACAAACAGTAGAGGAGCTTGAAAATGGACTACTAAATTTTAGTCTAGGCTTAGCGCTAAGTAGATGGTAGATATATGAATCGGGGACATGTCCACTCAAATCCACCCCTTTACCAAAACTCCTACCTCCTGAAATTCATGGCCAGTCATTAATTTTGATTCTACTGTATTAGATGAATATGTACCAGTATGTATGTAATCAATATTATAAAGTAGACCGGAGTCCAACATTACTTTCATGTTAGGGTCCGATATTTTTACTCTTGAGTTGCAACCTTCAAAGCTTCACGGAGAGCGGCATCCGCGATGTCATGCAACCGTAAAATCTGAACGCCCTGACCCACCCAACAGCCACGCATCCTCGCAGCCGGAAGGAGCCAGACAACTCAACCGTCTCATGGTGTTCACATTATTTTATAATAACTGTATCGAAGGTTCATAAAAGGGTTGTGGACGTTACGTTAGAGCGTCTTATAAAAACTGGGTATTGTTCCGAGCAGATTATTGTCTCGAACAGATCTATCGTGAAGTATCCTGAATCGGTTGGGATGTGTTCCAAAAATTACTTTCATATTCCCGTAAGTTTCTTTCATGTGAACACCATGCCCAAGACGGCTTATGAAGCAAACCGGTGTTCAAACTGAGCTTAGATGAGTCTACAAAGAGTCATACTTCACCAGGAGCATGACTTATGTTCAGGGGATTCATCAAACCGTTGACATCGATGTACCCAACAAGGTCGACTATAAGGTTCTCCTGGTGAGATCTGCACTCACTGATCTTGACATCTGGTTCCAGGAGATTCCATTGCTGCAGTTTCCCAGATCCCAGAAGCCCTTCCAAGATTGCACAGTTCCATTTGACTCCATTTGCACAGTTCCATCTGTGGGGCTCGTTAGGCCTGTCAACTACAAAATCAGGGTCATGTGAAGGTCCAAATCGAGCAGTTCCTTCTTCATCTTCATCATCAGTCGCAGCCCAATCATTTTCAATATCATAACTCTCAGGTGGTTTAGGGACTGGCATTCATCTGAATGGGAAACAGGATGAATGGCAGATGGAATGTTAAGATAATTCTCTGGTACTTTCTTTTTTGTTGACCATCCTTGCTTCAAGGAGGGTGTCATACAAAAGTGAAATACAATATTAATAATACCTGATAGTATTATAAATTATATAATCACTATAATAAATTCTATTTAAATTCGTGTGAAACAGCGATACGTAAGTAAAAGGATAATTCTTGATGTACCATCCATGCATCTATTTTCCGTCGGTTTTGAGTCGAGTAGGGCCGTTCTTCCAATATGAATAGATCTACTTGTATTTGAAATGAAATCCACTTGCTCACATTTTTTCGTCATTTTTGAGTCGAATATCGGTCGATGGCGTTTCTTCTAAAAGATCTATTGAAATTTCAGAAAAACCACACAATCCAAGTCTCCAATTTTTAAGCTGACTAATATTGGTTCACTTGAAATAATTATACAGTATATCAACTGAAACCTTATCATTGTTATTTTGTTTGTTTCAGACATACGGTGACTGAAATCTTCTGAAGAGCAAATCGGAGAAACAGCAACAGGTACAGCCTCTTTGATTACCAAACCTGCACTTTTAGAAACCACCTCATCTCCAACATTTGTCAATAATAATGTTGAATTAAATTGTACGTAAAACTGTACGTTACCAAATCTTAGTTTGAAAGGATGGGATGGATCTACAACTTGTACTTGTTGAGTTCTCCAAAGTTGTTCGTCATTTTACTTCCACTCTTCATATTTGAGGAATTTTGATTTATAAAAAATTTGGAGAACAACTTTGGAGAACTCAACAAGTACAAGTTGTAGATCCATCCCATCCTTTCAAACTAAGATTTGGTAACGTACAGTTTTATCGAATCAATAATTAAATTAGGTATATTAAATAAGCAAATTTCGCTCTTGTGCTACACTGTGAGGCTTTAGTGTTTTTGGTGTTCGAGTAATTTTAATAACGCACGTACGTATAAGTTGTAAGGTTGGTGAGAGGTTGTTTAATACCCTTCGTTACATCTTTACGTTTGGGTAACACGATCGCTATTGGTAATTTCATCTGCCACCAAGGATCCGCTCTGCACCCACTTCTTGCCGAAAGAGAAGTGATTAATGAAAGCGAGGAAGTCCCGAACATTGTAGAGTGAAGGATGTGGTGAATGACAAACGACAATCCTATGCAGGGAGCCCGTCATCAGAAACCTACATCGTATATTCGGATCTTTTTCTCCACGAGGGACCCTATACCTCCAATCGATTAGTGAAGATCATATCAACCGTCGTTACACAATGGTATCTGAAGAGGAGTTGATAAAGGAGTTTTCCCTCATTGTCATCCTCCGTTCGTGACATTGTTCCTTTTTTTCGGCGTCCGTCAGAAATGAGTGTTGTCGTGGCCTTGATAAAGTTCCATCGTTCTTTCACTTCGCAAACCTCGTTCAACAACAACGGGTCTCAAATCCTGGTTATTCTATCTTCATTCCAAATGTACGATTTGTTTAGGAACTAATAATTGATTCATCAACCTGACCTTTTGTTTCAACAAACGAAATCAATCATGGGTGTGTAAGGATGGGACATCGAGAGAAAGAAAACATCGATACCGATATAATATCGTACGATATTCAGGAAACATCGATGTTCATATCAGAAGTAGGGATGGGTGAAGAAACGAGAAACTAGTTTAAATAACACAAACGGTGGGTACAGCTTTCGTACAAGTACGCAACCACGAGGGACATTTTACTCCCAAACATAACATGTGGGGTGACATAGGCCAATCTTGCCAAAAGATCAAAACGCATGGGAGACCACCTGCACCACTGCAACAATGTCCAGTGGGAGGACCGTTTGACAGAATTGGAGTCGACATTCATGGGCTTCCAGAAACAAAGCGTGGGAATAGGTATGTGTTGGTTATTTCTGATTATTTTACCAAATGGCCTGAGGCAATTGCTATCCCTAATCAAGAGGCAGAAACAGTGGCCAAGGCTCTGGTAGAACATGTTTTCAGTAGGGTTGGAGTACCACGTGAAATACATACCTACAGATCTGGGAACCAATTTTGAAGCAACTGATGGGGTCAACACGCACAAGAGCTACATCTTTGCACTCGCAGTCAGGCGGATTAGTTGAACGCCTGAATCGTACCTTGACAAAGTATTTGGCCGCATATATTAGTCAAAATCAAGACGACTGGGATGAGAAGATAACCTTGTTTCTTATAGCTTACAGATCAAAACCTAATAAACCCCACCTAGAAGTTTCTAGATCCGTTACTGCTTAAGGGCAATTGGAACAACCTCTCTGAGATTCATGTATTAGGGACTATCACATTTCACTATTCACTATTCATGTATTGTATTTACTGTATACAGTTAGTTGGGTCGGTCCAATAAAATAGTGGAGAACAGGGTCCAACATCTTGAAACGTGACGTAACTCAAAGTTGGTCGTTATCAAGTCAAGAGTCAAGAGGTCTCGGCAGTAAACCCCAAGTGCCTCTCAGAGTGGTTTCAACCCTCTTACGCCCCTGTCCTTGCCCTCTCACGGTAGTTTCACGGGCGGTTGCGATCGCCATGATATCCTTAGCTAAACCCACTTCGAAAAGCTCACTTGGATTATCAGCTGAGAAAATATAATCTAACGTGAGTGTAGATAGAGAATACATTGTCCAAGTTGGTTCACAACAACATTACCTGAGTGCAGTGCAGGTCACATTTTGCAGAATGATCTAATTAGGAATCTGTTTGTTACCTCCTCTCACGACGTCTACACAAGATGCGGGCTACTGAGCATCATTGCGTTTACATAATCGTGCAAGTTTCATGCACTTGTAATTAGAAGTTATAATTAAGATTTTTTGCAAGTTCACTACATCACACTGTACTAATTACGGAAACTATTGTTAATTTCACTGTACCAAAGCGGGTTGATGAACTGGAAAGTAGGAAGAGGCGAGAAGACGTTAAATGAACTCATACGAGTTACGAGTTATACGATAAAGTCACGGACGATTTATTCAATAACTTCATCACAGCCCACCTAACCTCCATGTAACTGAGGTGAGCATCCCACGAGATGCCGTTGCGCAACTCAATATGCGTAACTAATAATACCGGTAGATATCGTTAGAAGCGACCTGCCCTTCGTCAGCGCGTCTGCTCGATATTCCTCGCTTTTGCCTGTAACCCGCCCACCCGCTTGGCTCCTAATCCGTGAGATTGGCCGACATCAGCAACGCCCTGGTGGTCGTCCGGTGGGAATCTCAACACAAATTATACACCACGTCTTACGTCTTAGCGTAATCCATAGATTCATTCGACAGTTTGATGGAACTGTCTGTGGCAATCCTGGTATTCTTCACACGCAGAGAAGGGCTTATATGGGGACTTGTTGGAACGGGTATGAAACCATAATGTGGACTAACCTCTCACCTACCCACATTATGGATCTAGATGAAATCGTATAACTTTTTCGTCCATACCCTTTTGCAGAAGAAAGTCGTTAACGAATTCCACATGCGTATTCTAGACCTAGACTATTCCCTCACTAGTGGAGAAATTCGCAAGAGACATACAGATGGCCTGGTCCTCTCATGGTTACATTTATGTAATCAACTTCTCTATGGCAGTGTCTTTGATGTATTCGAGTGGATGACATCGTATTGTATACGCACATTGTATACGTGCGGAATCCTTGTAAACATCATTAATACTGTTCCATTTAGTCCAATTAGTGGCCCCTTTCTTGGGGTAAATAGTCCGTTGAGAGTTGAATTTCACTCGGTGTAATAAGTAGCTTAATTGTGTTCGTTGCTCCAGTTCAACCGAAGATTACAATTTTCAGTGATTTTGCTGGTTATCCTTGGTATTGAATGACGATCTTGTTTTTCATCCGTTGAAGCCTGGCAGGCATTTTCTTCTTCCAATTTGAATGTGATTATAGAGAAAGTTACGATTGTTAAATAACTAAATCCCCCAAATTATCGCACGCGATGATACCAGATGAAGTCGTTCGCTTGAGTACAAAACCTCACAAACTGGCTCCCTGCTGTAAGACCGGGTCGCCAGGACTGGACGCTGGCCAGCTCGATGATCTTGCGTCCCTGAGGTCACCTTTATGTCAAATCACGCAACCCGAAAGAAAGTTGTGGTGAAAAGGTCTTTGCCCTTCTCCGCGCCGAAGAATATTATACGATGAACACCACCTTAGAATGCAAATGAGGGAGCTGGCTCGCCAGAACGTCGGGGTAACGTGATGTGATTGATTTTAAGAAACTTTCCGATCTGCAATGAATTCCGATCACTTTCTCGACACGATAATCTTCTCCTCCGTTTCCTAGTCTTGTAAGCAATTCTGTAGTAAATTCTTAGCACACAAGCAGAACATTATTATTGAGTCACATTAAAATTTAATGGACAAGAGGGTTATCCAGTTCGATCGCTTCTTTACTCACTGAATTTGAAATCACGCCTTAATTAAACTGACGATGAACTACGATGATGCTCAGACAATGAAAATGTTTCGTTAAAATTACGACTATTTAAAATTATTATGATCATCATTTTATAGCAATGAATAATGGGTTGCCAGAGATAACTGGACTAATTAGACTCAAACCTAGCTAGGCAATGTGCCACGGTCGGCCAGCGGATTTTTTGTAATTCGACTTTCTGGGGGTTAAAAAGGCAAACAGTTGGAACAGATCGAAAGTCGTCAACATGATGTTGAATCATACGTCAGCCTGTCGGGTTCATACTGGCCCAGCTGATTCGAACAGCAGACGGTTTTCAGATATCGAGTTAATTAATAATAATTGTTAAAATGATTAATGTACAAAGAAGATGTAAAAGAAGGTGTACAAAAAGAACAAACAAAATGTACAAAGAAGATGTAAATCGTTGTGTCAAGAATTTGCAGAGTTTTTATTTCATGAAACATGTCATAACAAGTTAGGCCTACTCATGCCCAATCTATTGGAGGTACTGGTGTTTAAAAAAAATTAAGCAGTTACAAAAAAATTGCTACGGTTTGCAATGTTTATTTTCAGCTACTTATGATGTTTGTGATCAATTCTAGTTCTTCGTTCAACATGTTTTCTGTCTGTTAGTCCTTTAGGCATTAACCTGCCCTTTAATATTTATTATTTTGTATTCTTTATGTACACAAAGGGTGTGCCCCTGGGACAAAAAATGAGTTGTAAAAACTGTACCTGTCAGGTAAAAATTGAGGTTGTGATTGAATCCATTCAAATTGCTGGAGTATTCATTCTGTCTATTATTCAGTTCTCAATAGTTGACAAAATCTACGGATCTCTGTATAATAGAGAGGTCGTGGAGTAGGTGCCTACCTCTGTTTCTCTGAATTAGCTCGTTCGGAGAAAGTAGGGGACATGGTAATTGTACATGTTTGGGATTATCCTGTCTTGAGTCCTCAGAAGATAGTGTCTGTAGATACTCACCTTCTGTTTCTCACGACCTGTTAGCCCAACCGGGCGCTTGAACACGATGCTAATCGAGAATGGGACGCTTCGTTGTGACGGGTTGAGGAACGATCGCAGAGTTGGCCGTCACTCTTCGCATGTCCCATCACAGATAAGAAATCTTATTATTCAACTCCATTGTTAAGGGATTGCAACTTCGAAATATGATTATGTCATCACACATCCAAACCTTCCTTATCGCGCTATATGAAGGTGTTTTCACGAGTCCGTCGTTAATATATGGGCAATGTGAACTTTTGTGAATGAACCTCGCCTTCCATACTATTGCGAACAAAGTGGGAATATGTCGATCCATTCATTAGTTATTTCTCGTGCTACGAAACGTCTGTGCGAATGAGCGAGGGGTTCATAATAAGAAATATTATTTTGTTCCAATAAAAAATCTAGGAGATTCTAAAGCATACAGTTCCACTATGTTTGAGGGATTCATCGAGATAATGTAGATACTACTCCTTAAGATGAATTCATTAAAAGCCCTTCCACGTTCATAAAAGCCCTTCCTCGGTGTTTTAATTATTTTTCAATCGCACTACATTCATGGTATCACTGCACAATTGTTTGGACACCATTTAAGAAAATGTCAAAAGAAAGGAAATTCAATTATTGACACCCCACTTGCATTTCCTTTCTTTTGACATTTTCTTAAAAGGTGTCCTAACAATTGTGCAACGATTTGATGCAATGGGTCTACAAAAATTATGGGACAAACTCAAGGAATCAATTCTACAGCTAATTTGCAACAAAAAGTGCCACTTAGAATTTTATATTTACTCAATTAAAAACTCTGCAAATTCTTGACACAACGGTTCATTATCTTCTTTGTAGAGATCACCCTTCTGTCTAGATCACTAGGTCTAAATGTCTAGATCCTAAATGTTAGATTAATTATTATTATCAATTATCACTAATTATTAACAATTTTATCAAGTACCTAGTGAAAATTATTATAATTTATTGTTAGGTATTAATAATTCGTATTTACTATTAATAATAATTATTATTAATTATGATTAATTAATACGATATAATTCTGGGGTTTTTAATACTACGTCGGTAATAATTTTTCTATAAAAGAAGGACCTACATTCGAAATTACCTTCATTTCCGTAGCACGAAACGCACCTCAGAACAACAAACTCGACATCACTTAAGCCATATGATGTTCCAAAGAGCTTGTTAGTATGAAAATGGACCTGTATTTCAACAGTTTGAGTCACGATCGTGTTGTGAGGCACAATCTTTGAGCCGTCATTGTAAACGAACGGCTGGTCGTACAAAGCTGCGGAACAAACTCTATCTAAATATGAAATAAAAAACATACCGTTCTATATGAATTTTTCGAGATATGAGATTTTCAAATTTTCAAAATTCGTTTTGAACCCCTTCCCCTTGATCCCCACAGCCCCCACGCGCAATGGCACACCCTTGTTCCTTTCACCATGTGACGTACCAGTTGGCCTTCTACCACCCGTCTGACGTCATACGCTCGTGCGTCATAGGCTCTGACGCACTTGTGGGTCTCCTGCCAGCCGTCTTACGTCATACGCTCGTGCGTCATAGGCTCTGACGTACTTGTTGGCCACCTGCCAGCCGTCTTACGTCATACGCTCGTGCGTCATAGGCTCTGACGCACTTGTTGGTCTCCTGCCAGGCGTCTTACGTCATACGCTCGTGCGTCATAGGCTCTGACGTACTTGTTGGTCACCTGCCAGCCGTATTACGTCATACGCTCGTGCGTCATAGGCTCTGACGCACTTGTTGGTCTCCTGCCAGCCGTCTTACGTCATAGGCTCGTGCGTCATAGGCTCTGACGCACTTGTTGGTCTCCTGACAGCCGTATTACGTCATACGCTCGTGCGTCATAGGCTCTGACGTACTTGTTGGCCTCCTGCTAGCTGTCTTACGTTAAACGCTCGTGCGTCATAGGCTCTGACGCACTTGTTGGTCTCCTGCTAGCCGTCTTACGTCATACGCTTGTGCGTCATAGGCTCTGGCGTACTTGTTGGCCACCTGCCAGCCGTCTTACGTCATACGCTCGTGCGTCATAGGCTCTGACGCACTAGTTATCCTGCCAGCCGTCTTACGTCATACGCTCGTGCGTCATAGGCTCTGACGCACTTGTTGGTCTCCTGCCAGCCGTCTTACGTCATACGCTCGTGCGTCATAGGCTCTGACGCACTTGTTGGTCTCCTGCCAGCCGTATTACGTCATACGCTCGTGCGTCATAGGCTCTGACGTACTTGTTGGCCTCCTGCTAGCTGTCTTACGTCATACGCTCGTGCGTCATAGGCTCTGACGCACTTGTTGGTCTCCTGCCAGCCGTATTACGTCATACGCTCGTGCGTCATAGGCTCTGACGTACTTGTTGGCCTCCTGCTAGCCGTCTTACGTCATACGCTCGTGCGTCATAGGCTCTGACGTACTTGTTGGCCTCCTGCCAGCCGTCTTACATCGTATGCTCGTGCGACATAGGCTCTGACGTACTTGTTGGCCTCCTGCCAGCCGTCTTACGTCTTACGCTTGTGCGTCATAGTCTTTGACGTACTTGTTGGCCGTTCAACGGTTCATTATCTTCTTTGTACAGATCACCCTTCTGTCTAGATCACTAGGTCTAAATGTCTAGATCCTAAATGTTAGAATAATTATTATTATCAATTATCACTAATTATTATCAATTTTATCAAGTACCTAGTAAAAATTATTATAATTTATTGTTAGGTATTAATAATTGGTATTTATTATTAATAATTATTATTATTAATTATGAATAATTAATACGATATAATTCTGGGGTTTTAATTACTACGTCGGTAATAATTTTTCTATAAAAGAAGTACCTACCAACAAACATTCGAAATTACTTTCATTTCCGTAGCACGAAACGCACCTCAGAACAACAAACTCGACATCACTTAAGCCATATGATGTTCCAAAGAGCTTGTTAGTATGAAAATGGACCTGTATTTCAACAGTTTGATTCACGATCGTGTTGTGAGGCACAATCTTTGAGCCGTCATTGTGAACGAACGGCTGGTCGTACAATGCTGCGGATGGTCTTAAAAAATTCTACGGAACAAACTCTATCTGAATATGAAATAAAAAACATACCGTTCTATATGAATTTTTCGAGATGAGATTTTCAAATTTTCAAAATTCGTTTTGAACCCCTTCCCCTTGACCTAGGGTTATGAAAAGTTTCGAGGACCATTGTGGGGTTGGTCGAAACCCATAAAAAAAATTTCGTAATTTTAACTCAACGCTAACTGGGCAAAGTGGCGCGGACGGCGGACGGCGGACGGCGTACGGCGGACGGCGTACGGCGGATGGACGGATTTTTTTTATTCGATTTTCTGAATCTACGTATCTTGAAACGTAAACCAACAAATTTTGAGGGGGGGTTAAAAAAATTTTTTCTTTGGGCGATTCCAATGGTTCATTATCGAAGATAATAAACCAAAACGGACGCGCAAACGAACAGATCGAAAGCCGCTCCTCGCTGCTGAAGCCGATCTTCGCATCAAATTGTTACAGGAGGAGAAGTTTAAAATGAATAAAGTTTCCAATATTCTTTCAAGCCATGATGTTTTAGTACTTTTTATTACATAATATACAAATAACCCTATACATAATAGGCATAAGCATAATTATTACATTATTTGCACTCAAAGTGCCGCCATTTTGACTCATCTGTTCGCCGAATAAAGCCTTGTTCGGAGGTTTCAACGGTCCAATAACTTTATACTCCGAATACATCCTATTCTCCCAATAACTCAACTTGATGAACAGTCATATGAGATCTATTCGTAGAATACGGCTACTCGCCGAATAAGATGGCGCTATTCGTCGAATAAATGCCATTGATGAACCGGCCCTAAATCAATATGTAAAATAAAAGTTGAGTAGTGAGTTGAGTTGAGTATCGGGGTAGTGTTCCAACTCCCTGATATCTTCAAATCTTCAAATTTTGAGCATTGGTCATTTTTTCGTCAGTTAAGACTATCTTAAAATTTTGAATTTTACATCAGGGAGGTAGACAATTTTACGCTCATTTCAACGGTATCCCTAACTTTTATTTTACATATTAATTTAAGGGAGTTGGAGCCGTTTTACTGAGACAAGGTCGAAAACACGAAAAAAATGTTTTTAAATGTTTAAAAGGTTTTTAATTGAGTAATGAAAAAATTCTAGGAGGCACTTTTTGTTAAAAATTAGCTGTAAAATTGATCCCTTGAGTTTGTCCCATAATTTCTGTAGACACCCCGTATAGTGCGATTGAAAAATAATTGAAACACCGTGAGAGCTTCAGGATTTGTATTTGGGGAAGGTGAAATCCAAATAGAATAATAATAATTATTATTATGTTGAGTAGAAGGGTTTGCTCTTCAAGAGGACTGATGAACTGGGGTCAGAAAAAGGAGAGTAAAAAACCGCGAGAGTTGACACAACTAAAGGTTTCTTCTCGCTCGAACCCTTCCACGCTAATGAGACGTAGAAGTGAACAAAAACTTGATTTTCTCTTCCTTCCGCGATTAAATTAAATTTCATCTGTTTTCCGGTAACTTTCATCAAGTAATCTACTTTTCGTCAATTGCCAAGTTTGCTTGCTGTTACTTAGAATTGAAAATCCTGTATTGTAACGGTTAGTAGTCAGGGATTGTAACTGAACAGCATTGATTAGTTCTCTGGCTTATTGAAAAAGTACATGTCCGATATAGGCGACTAGGCTCCGTGTGGTTTCCGCCTTTCATTATTCGAAAACGTTGTAGTATCGGGTTATGTATAATCTACTCGGCTAATTTGATTTCCGACCAAGTATTTGACAGTAGTGATTGTTATCGGTATCACACATAATTCACTCCTTCTTTCTATATGGATAATGTTTCCACTTTGTTGGATACCCCACGTCAGTTACTGAAGCGGGGAGAGAAACGCTCCAGGAAGCGGCTCAATGAGGCCCATCAAATATTGTCTGATACAGATTTCATTTGCTTGTTGATGTGTAAACTGGCTTTCAGCTGTCATAGACGATTTAGTTTCGATTGAGGACAACACACATCATAGAAGTAGGAAGCATGTAACTTAATACCACGTGGAGTATCCCATATAACTAATCGATCACATCTAGTTGGTACATCTAAGCTATATATACACACCCTTTGTATTCGTCAATATGAGATTTTTGTGGGTGTTAGAACAGGCCCATGTTGTCTCTTTCTTCTCTGATTTTGGTTGGCAATGGATTCGTGCAGCAATCGCTCTTCTCAACATTCCGAACCACCTCCTAAGTTTTTGGTTCACTCTAATGTTGGAAAAGAGGGTGGGGGAGAAAGTGGCCGGAACAAGGGTTGACATCAAAAGAGTGTGACCCTTTTTCTCCGGGACATATGGGCGACATGGACATGGAAGAAGAAACCATCCAGGCACAAAACTCCTATACCAGTCTTGTGAACTGTGTCAGTCTAGGCCGTGTTTTGGTCGGCCCATTGTGGGATCTGTCACGCCTTTCGTACACTACGGAGCCCTGATATATATAAAGCGGTGTCTGGAGGAATCTACTTTCGCGCCTCACGAAAGTGAACTCGGGCGGTAAGTGCGATGGTGTGTCACCCAACGAAACACCGTGGATTTAACAGGTGGTTTACTGAGAACGTCGGATTCCGCGGAGGATTTGCGAAATCCTTTGTTATATGTTTGATAATGTATCGTTTTTTTCTCACGTGTTGTTCAAGCTTTATATTTTTTGGTCAACCGCCTCCTAATTTTGGCTTCAACTGTGCGTTTTCCAGTCTTGAGACTCGGATCCTTCGTCACACCCGTAACATAACCGCAACAAAACTCAGGTGGACCAATAATGGACAAGCCCACTAAACACTCCATCAGATTAAGCTGAATAAAATCAGAGTTACGAATTACTTTGACGGCAATGAAATTCACAAGGATAAATCTGTGAAAATGTGCGTCAAATCAGTTGCTGACAAAGTTGGTACCCACCCAATAGTGGAATCCATAGAGCCTATCAATGAACTGAACCTGTAAATTCCAACAAAATCTGTTCAATCCTAACGAGGTTGTGACTAACTTACCAAATTTATCCTAAAAGGTCCGAAAGGCAAGTGGAAATTATATGATGTTGGTATATATCTAATGCGATTTCAATGATACTGCCTCAACAACAGAACGTTGTCATCACTGGTATTTAAGGTGAATTGGATTACTTAGCATTTCCGCCGGTGCATTAGGTAGGTTTGAAGATGCAGGTTAGTCACCTTTGAGGTGTAGGGAAAACCGGAAATACATTCACTAATTATTAGAGGTCGTCCACCTCTACAATAGAGGTCTTTCTGACTATCCTGACGTTTTGCATCAACGCTGAAATTGATGGTCTTCACACCGGAGTGTTGACAGCTCCAGGGCGTGGCCGTTACTCTCCAAAAGGTCAGAACCCCCCTGTATGATTCCGGAATCCGTTCACGAATGATGAAATGAACAATTAGAATTAACATTAATTCAAGTCTTGACAATAAAACCTCTCATATGCATGAGTAGCATAATTGAATAGGTACCTTATGAATGATGATCCGAGAGACTCCTATGGAAAACATTGGATACAAACTTCTTTGTTTGTTTGAATTGGAGTTTGAATATAGTTCGTTTTCTCATTAGGTGGTATTTACTCAATGTTGGCCAAGGCAATGCTGAACAGGGTTATTTTTAATATTTAGAATTTTTGGACTGAGGCAATAATATAATATTATTGTCCTTACAATATTATCTACAATATAAGTACTAGTATTCGATAGAGAAAAGCTACGGTGGATAATGAGAAGAAAAGAAATGGGATGGAACCACTAGCACTTGTTTGGGGGCTCTTCTCGTGATTGTCAAATTATTGAATGACAGTACGTGGTAGACGTGTAGGGATATTGATTTAAAAGAGGCATTATTTTGTTGAGTTCACACCAAGGAACGCTGGAAGTAGTAACACATCCTTTTAGATGTCAGAGAGATGTCTTGTGGTGTAAGTACTTGCCATATGTTGTGAGATGTTTAGAGCTGCACATGTGTTAATATCCAAGAGCCACATGGGGGCATAAGAACCGGGGATCGCGGAAGCAGAGGACTGTAAACGTAAAGAAATATACTCGTATTATGGCGATGTTTGGAAGGGGAGTTGGTTCGACTGGGACCGTACCACGTTCACTCTGTGACCGTATTGTGACAGTAAAACACCAGAAGGAGCATAACTGTGTAGATGCCTCTAGAACTATCACGAGAAATGTATAAAAAGGAATTATTTTATACCTTCCTACATTTTGTAGCGTTAGAATGACGCAAGGGTACCTAAGTCTCTGTTTGGTTCATGGCTATTTTCCATTTCGATAAGTGAACTACTCCATTTTGCCGAATAAATCAGTGGAAGTGGACGGGTAAAGGCTGAATTATGCTGAAACCACACTTTCGTAGCTGTTTTGAATTCATGCGTTCTTGTATCCAAGAAGTAAATTGATTCAGATTACTTCGTCTTATCACCTACCAATTCAATTTCTCAAGCCCCAAGGGATACGGAGCTGATTATCAAAAGTACTCCTTGTGCTCGATCTTGACGGCTTGTGCTTGATCTTAGCTTGGACTAGCTGTAGGTCCCGCCGCTGACGGGCAGAACTCGGGATGGATCCATCCACATAAACCCTATGTCCTTCCCCGATCACGAAAACATTTAAATACGGGAGAAGGGTTCGATCCATTGAGCCGTTTTTGCGTGATTGAAGGACAGGCAAACAGACAGACAGACACCAAATTCAAAATCGGCATGGTTCGATTCCATTTCACGCGGTAGTGGGAGGTGGCTGGCTCAAATCTGAAATGGAGTATAGAAATCTGTATAGAGCAAGGTTACACTATGAAATCTCGAAACGACGGGTGTGCTGCCAATTGGTTTGTACCCAACCTCTACCCCGAGGGGCTACGCTGCAGATTACAGGCCGTACGGCCAGTGGGGTCATGAGTGGGCCATTCATACACCTACATATCTATTCCCGATCCCTGCTGACCTACCCTCATTGTTGAGAAGTCCGCCCTTCAACCGTGCAGAACAGCCCGGGATATATCGGCCAATCTGGTGACCACATATGTGCACATTCAAATCAACACCCGACTCCTTTCTCATTTTTCGATCCAGAATTTCACAACTCAACATCCACGATGTTGTTTGAATTTGCCTACGTATTCCGCGAATATCATCATTTCTTCATCAACATAATTTCTTACATATCTTTGTAACAACAGCCCAAGAAAACGATGAGGTACTCCATATTTACCTAACAGACTCAGGTAGACCCTGCTTAGCTAATTTACTACCCATATTGCTCAGGAAAAATTCTTCGACGGTTATACCTCTTTCCAACATCAAATCCTTACTGCGAGAAAGTTCAGATTATGGGTGTGTCTTTTAGAATGAGAACAAACTCCTTCTAAATAGAGTATCGTTTATGTGACTAGCAAATAAAATAAAATAAAATAAAAATAAAATAAAATAAAAATAAAATACAAAAATACGAATTATTCGTATGAGACCATCTTAAGGAAGCTATAATTCAAATTTCGATAGGTCAAAACGCAACTAAGTAACACATTTTTCCGTAGTTCAACCTCCCTCTAAATGATCTGTTCAGGACAATCAGCTGATCTGACGAGCACTCTATTCCAAAATTTGTGTTCCAAAATCTGTTCCAAAGACCATCATAAGGATAAATTAAGGAAATGAATTATTTATTATTAAATTTATAAATGATCGATTTACTAATTAATAAACGAATAAATTATTAAGATAAATAACCTAAGCAAGAATAAAGGAGAGGCTGTAGCCTTGCCTAAATGAATAAGAAGAACAGGGTGAACAGTAAGCGTGAGGAACAGGGTTTTTGAGGGTATATAACTCGGCTCCCTTCAGACCTAGTGACCCATTGATTAGGGACTTGAACCAGCCAAAATCGGCTGGTTAATTTAATACGTTGATTCATCTCTTTTAATCGCTGATTTATTTAAAACGACGTTGGTGAAAGTCGACATCATTGTTTAACATCTGAGAGGTTGCGTCTTAAACACTGCTTAAAACAGCTGTTTGAAACATTTGTTTTAAACATTTTCAACCCTAGTTTAGATCCAGTACTGGGCAAGCGCAGCCGGTATGACAACGGAGTACAACGTCCGTCCTGGCGCAGTCCCTTTCCTTTATATCAAACATCAGAATCGAAAGTGTGGCTTGAATTAATATGACCAATATTACAAGTAATGTGTTTGTTTATTCTCGTTCATAATATGAACATATTATGTCCATGTCTTACTATCAATTCCCCAGACGTCATCATGATGAAAAGCTGACCCAAGTCAATCGGGTGAAGGTGTGACGTCGGGGGCGTCACGCGCCCTCACAAAAGACGTTATCGAGAAATGAGGATGGGAACTGGGATACCCACAGGTGCTGAGTTAGCGGAGAAAAAAAAACTTTCTCCATTCTGCCGGGATCGTATCGGCATTCATTCTCAACAAAGTAAGCGGGAAGATAAAGACACCTTCCTCGAAAGCTGCTAACTACAATTTGTGGCCAGGAGAGTAGGACCGGCCTCTGTCCACAATGGACTATCGTGTTTGAAGACTAGACTGCCCAGATGATTAATGCTCTTGGGTGTTGATGATTCGTTGCTATCTTCATTGATGATTGCGTCTCGAACGAGAGGGATGCCTAAAGGATTATCAAGCAAAATTTGCTTGATATCTTTGATATCTGTCTAAACTTGATATATGTTTTTAGGGCTGTCGTTATAAAATCTATGTGACGAAACAATGCAACTTATTTTGGAACACTTGCCGGAGTGCTAGAGTCTCAAATTTTTGTATGAAGGCTCCATTTAGAATCTCGTTGTCTGAAGACAGAGATGGGCATAGTTAACTAAAATTTTAGTTGAACTAAATTTTCAAAAACAACTTTAGTTGTTAGTTTTAGTGTCAACTGTTTTCCTAAAACTAAATTATTTGTAGTTGAAGTCCCACTAACCTAGTTGAACTCCTCTCCTTTATTCGTGCTTAATTTATTTATCTTATTAAAATCTATCCTGGGAATCAAAAGGCTAAGTTAGTAGATGGGCAGAATCGGGCCACTCTAATTTTTAAACATGTTTTTTGCCAATCCTGGTCTAATCCGTCTGCTTTCCTTAAGCTGTACCAAAAAATACGATCTCATACGGGAAGTTATTCACGATTTTTACGATTGTACTTGTTACGGTCCTTACGTTACCTCCCCAAACCATTTTCTCGTAATTCTTCACCACTTCTGCAGTAAGAATGAGTTTCAAGTATTTCTCAACTCAATGACTGGCTGAAAGGCGATACGCCAATCACGGTGCTAAGCCCCTACCCAAGCTGATAGTCCATAAACTGGTAGGGCTCTTGTGTCCATGGACGATTTACAACGTTATCTGAACATTGACGGGAACTTGATGGGGGCTAATAGCGCCGACTATATTGAGCAGTCACGGCGCCTACCTCTCAAGTCTCCTAACCCTCCTTTCAAAATGCCCATGAGACAAGAACTATTTCTTACGACGAGGTCAGTAAACTCCGGTGATTACCACCCTGGATCGAGTGTCTCGTTTTCCACGTTCTTACTCTGCTCTAGAACCTTTGGGGGAGACCTGGATGTTATTAAAGGATTTTGAGTCGGTACCAACGCAGCGGGGCTAGTTTCCTTGGGATGGGCCCTCGAGCGCTTCCCTGCTTGTATAATGTCCTCTTCAACTTTAGAAACGAAGCAACAACAAACACAAGACCTTCATGTTTTCTAACCTCGAGGCGACATCCGATATCCTATAGTCTCTTGTTTTACGTCCATTTCACAAGAAATGTGGAGAAAATATGGAAACGTATCGTGTATTGAAACTATACACGTCCCTGTCACGAAACTATCTGCTGCGTCTCTCTTGAACTATAATCGCACATTTCCTGATTTATAATTCCTACTGGTGAAACATTGCTATCCCCCACAGGAAGAATTGTTCAAATTCTTGTGACTCTTGGTACGACATGGTGTAGATCATACGTGGTCAGTAAATAACTACGAATTCAACGACACTGAAACACCTTCCAATGGCTGAGTCGAAGACATACTGATCAACAAGAGTCATATATATATGACTCATATATCTAACTATATACTTCATTTTTAAGACATTGCAAGAATCACAACTGTTTATATATATATTATATATATATAATAGCCGAATGATTTCCGAAAGAAAACAGTTACTATTGATTGTTGAGTAAACTTTGTCTTTTACATGTTCAATGGGGCGCAGTCGTGTTGCTGATTATTTGTTGAATCTCGAGAAAGAAACATGGGTAAAAATCAGTTGTATCATCGTAATGCCACTTGGGAAAATTGACACCGTCAATTCCACTTACCCAAACCCAGAATTATATTGGCGATCACTGTTGAATACAATACCTATCCTTCTCATTCAAATAACTATTCGGGATTATTGAATTATTGAGGTAAAATATTTTTGTTCGATCGAGTAGGTGACCTGATGATCCACTCCGAGTGTGGGATAATCGGTACTAGCACTGTCACGGTCTCGTCAATATCCCAACTAAATTCCTGACCGACTTATGCAGTTCATGGTTTACTTGATGTACCTACCTACCTACATTGGAAATAGTTTATATCAAATATCCAAAATGACCTACATCTCGGAACTATAAACTTCAGCATCAAAAAACGATGTCTGGTTTGAATCAGATGTACTCCGCTGTGAAAATTGAAGTTCTAATGTCGGACTTGGATGCAACCATTCGGAAGGGTTGGTTTTCGAATACTTCCACATTCGCCTATGAAAAACACAAGTCGCGTGCTCCCTCAATTGCCTCCCAAGGTCTTAATAGTTTACGCGCTACGCCGCTCATTAGCCGTTAGTCGCTTCTACCTTAAACACCCATGCCATCAACATATGGCGACGACAATGCGATCCGGCGTTACTACCGACGACGAACGACCTGAGACTCAATTATACTATTTTACATGGTATGTAGACCCTTCAAAATCCACTTGCCGAGAATATCTAATCTATTTTCCAACACCGCCATTCGGTACAGCGTTCTGAAGTTTTAAAACCCTCATGCTCAATGTCATTTGGCTTCATTATGTAATTAATTACTTTCTTCGTGACCTTCATGAACGAATTTCGTTATGTACCTGCTAATTTCGAATACAAAATAAATATAAAATTCGTTGATTAAAAAGAAGTAACCAATATTTGAACAATTTTGATTTAAAATGGTTCGTTAGCTAGCTAAGAAATTTCCTGACCAGGCGTGGCATCCGTGATTCAGTAGAATGGGACAGTCGTGACAGAAAGCAACATTATACAAATTTATACTCGTCCAACTTTCAATGTAAACAATAAATCAAATTAGTAAACTGATGTTGAGTATGTAGATACATCGGTACATGGATATGTAAAAAAAAATGCGTCATTGTTAATTGCTTAGCATTGTGTAAGAGGAATGGGGCCGGTATAATTGCCCATTCCCTTCTAAGTCATATCCATGTCAAAATTTAGAACTCCATTTGAAATTAAATGAAAAATAATTTATTCCTTCTAATATACACAGAACAGAAGAAACCTAATGAATAATAATTATTGTGGAAATACCCCACTTTTTGGAACACAGTTGCACAACAATTCTATTACTATGTTATTTTACAGTATGGGCATGCATTTGCATATAGGCAAATATATACACATTTTATCGAAAAAAATCTTAAAATTTGACTTGACGAGTCAATGAGCAGTTATGTTATTGCGTGAAGAACCCAAGATAAATCCCTGTAGATCAAGACTTTACTTAGTAAAGATTTGTTAGAACCCGAACAAAAGGGTTGTTTTCTTCGCATACTTGAAAAGATAAGAAATTTCTGTGAAATTGAGTTTTCTGCAAAGAAATTATCCCATTTGACGCCGGCAAAAAGAACGGTTTTCTTATGACGGCCTTGTCGTCGATCATCCCGTCTGAATATTATCACTTTGTGTAAATAAAGTCGAAAAAGTTAAGAGATAAGTTGGAGCGTTCGCTTCGGGTTTTTACACCTCCCAGTGTTCGTCCGGACGTTGCGCGGAAGTTTTCAGTGGATCAACCTCAACCTCATGTTTCCATCGGTTGTTACGCTCGCTGAAACAGTCAGATGGTAAGTATTCACGATTTAAAAATTAACCTTAGCCATGAACGGGGGCTTGTAGTTCCACTTATCCCCCAAAATTTTGGAAGCCGGTTGGCTATCCGTTGGATATCTGATAGAGGATGAAGCGGACCTAATTGGACTCCCATTTAGCCGAAGGCTGATTATAGCCCTATGCACACAGGCGAATCAATCTGTATGGTTGTATGAATCATTATCTGGAAAAATCATTCTGTATTCTTTCTTGACCTATCTGCAATGCAAGAAGTATGACGAAATCCACCCTCGGTCACATCATATTACCTAATAAAAGTACGAAGTCAAAGAATTAGGCTACTCGACAACGAACCAGGAGAAGGTAGGTTTCACCAATGATCCATCGAAAACTGAAGGATGAAAGGTATCATTTTAAAGTCGTTTTGTTACGAAGCTTGTTTGTTCAAATCACCTAGTAAATACCATTGTACTCCATACACCATCAGGCTGTCTAGTTGGGTTCAAGTTAGAGGTACCTTCACGTGTAATATATCCAGCCATAGTTTCGAGTTTGAAAGTGAATTGTGACACCAAATAATCTACTCCGTCACGAATTTGAGCCGAATGCCCGACTGCGACACCGGAGGTTGTAATGATGGGATTTGCGCAAGACTCCGCCTTCCCCTTTTCACTTTTCTTTTTGATTTAAAGATTGACATCACGGTCCGCCGGTCAACTTGATCATGTCTTTCTTAACGGGCTACGAATCGAATAGTGGATCTACGGCAGTCATTATTTCAAATCAATAATTGATTTGAAATAATGACTGCCGTAGATCCACTATTATTATTCCAATTTTCTGATACGAGGGACCCAAAAAGTTTAAGAACACACACACATACGACACACAAATTTACCATCTTTTTTACGATTAAATATGTAAAATATTAGAATAACTGAACTCAGAAATACGAGAAAATATTTAATCCTGAAAATGCTCACTCCAAACAATTTAACAAGTTGGCTAATATTTTGAACACCCTTTCGGCATATCGAGTTGACATTATAGTGGGCTGCACTACACTTAGCTGCACGCACTTTTATACAAAAACGTGAAGTATGAAACGGCTTGAGCTCCTCATTTCAATGAGCAATGGTCCTCCGTATCGACCTATGAAAAATGCTTAATTACGTTTTAAACCCTCGATCAGTAATAGCAGTAGTAGCTGTAGGGGTGAAAAACAGGGGTTGCAATGTCAAAAAAGTGTAGTTTTTGTCAAAAAATCCATAATTTTTCGAAGAAGGTGAATGTGCTCCAATCCATTTTCTCTCCATCATGAATCAAAAGTCAATGATCCGCACAATTCTGATATTGAAGAACTGCGGATTAAAATTTATTATAGTTTCTTGAAATCGACTTTCCCGTTCTGAGGTAGTTTGGTGTTTGGTATAACGATCTAAGTACTCAGACAGGCACAGATCGTCATTTGACATTAAAAATTGCTCTTTCAAGTCGGTCAACACCCCGGTTATATCGGTCAATGTTTTCTGCTCGGTGTGTCATCCTGTGGCGTTTTTGTGAGTAAACCAGTTGACGTAAACAAGTGAATGAGTAAATATGAAGAGTAAACATGAACTCGTTGCAGTCAGTGTTCAATTCCACTCATTCAATCAGTCTTGTCTGTGTCCGACAACAGTTCCTAACGAAGTGGTTCACCACTTTTCGGGAAAAAGATGCCAGGATGAATGACAGGCTTTCAACACTACGGTGAGGACTTCACAATTGCAGTGCCGTTATAAACATTTCATTAACATCATGTTGAAAAATAACAAACATCAATAAATTAACTATAAAAAAAAAAGATTTCCCATAACGGAGACCTTTAAGATCATGTTTAGGTATGTCTTTTATTTTCTTATTGAAAAAATAACTCTCTCTCTCCATTTTCCCTATTTTTCCTAATGTTTAATGTCCTCATTATTCTCCAATGTAACAAATCCTATTATCTATATTTATCACACTTGTAGGGTAATGTTAAAAACGAAATCCAAGATCGCACATAATTTATAGTTATTTGGTAAGCTGGGAACAAGTGCTATACAACCACACATACTATATAAAATGTTCATATTTTCTCACCATAAATGAAGTTCCAGTAAAAAAAAAAAAAGTCTGTAAACTCATGGTTATGGAGTAGGTACATGAAAAATATTGCATTTTTTTTTCAAATTAGGTACTCAAATTTTGGACAGGCATAGGACATATCCATGTCAAAATTGATTTTTGATTGACGTTTTTTAAAACCTGACTAAATTCAAGTTTTCAGAATTCGATTTGTTTGCGTTTAAGACCATTGTTCTAATTTGAGCAAAATGAGTTTTATTCAACATTACATGTTGAATAAAATTTGTACTCTCCGTAAACAATGATCACCCGCTAACAGCGATCAAATCCTCTTGGTCCCAACGCGGTCGATATAAGCGGAGACTAATGAACTTGGCTTGTCCAGTAATGCTTGAACGGCAATTACTCTATTGAAGAATGACGTAGGTGACATAGTTACCTGCGTGAATCGGTCTAATTTAGACACTTCGGTTGTGTTGAACATTCATCAATTTTGATGAAACTCGAGGAGCTGATAGTGGTAGACGCGTCTGAAAACATGACGTAGAAATAAGAAACCACCGCATTCTAATTCACCAAGGATACGGTAATGTATCGTTAACGGCGTATTCCATAATCACCGTACGTAATGACACGCGAGCGGTAATTTGATGTGGGCGCTACATCGAGTTTGGAGCTACCCGTTCCTGCAACCTCATCCCCTTAGTTTCAATCGTCGAACCACTTTCCTTTTTCTGTCGTGGAATGCTGACGAGCTCTCACGGGAGCAAGTTGAAATCGAAATTCGATTCTTGCAAACCAGCTCTAGTTCAACGAGTGCCGACGATGATGAAAGAAAGACCTTTCGATGCTCTAATACTTCGCCGAGCTGGTTGAAAGAAAATTAAGTAATTTCATGAACTTGGATTCCAATTGGAATATTAGAAGGGCTTGGTGCAATTTTTGTCGAATTAATTCGTTCCGAAAGTTGTACCCCAGGTGAGGGTTGGCAATACTCGTACCAACTGCAGATTGGATTTGTTTGTTTGAAGAAGACTTGCTGGTGTCGCAGGTACTACGGTGCCAAAAGGCGTCCTTTGTAAAAATGCCTCGAATTTTTATTGAAAATAAATATTTAACTTCGATTAGATATTCGCTCCATCTGAGTGCAGCTAGGCTTAGAACCTTGAAGATTTTTTTGAACTATTTTTCATTCAAAGATTTTTTATTGGAACACAGCTTTGGAATAATTCCAAAGCTGTGTTCCAATAAAAAATTTGTAATTATTACAAACAATTTGCGTTAAGTATAAATGACTCCTTCTACTTTTGGTACCAAAATATTTTTGTCAGTGATGTAAAGCTCCATAAGCCCACTGTACATAAAATACTACCTACTGTGTACTGTGTTTTTTTTTCGCATGTTCCATGAGCTTATTTTACCTGAATCAATCGATACAGTTGTATGATGTTGTATGTTGATATAACAGCTTCGCAGAAATGATGAACAGCTTTTATGATACGGACAGCTCTGATGCCTTGATGAATTATGAGAGGCCTTGACGAAGTACTCCAACTCTTCTGGGTCACGGTTACAATTGATAACCAAATCCGTTCGAACAACGCAAAACATTGGCCAGAACAGCTAATCAGAAAGATAAGCGAGGAAGCTGGAGGTTGAATCATCCATGAAGTCATCCCTCCTTTTCAGTCTCATCATCGCGGCCTGGAACGGGTTATGGAATTAGCTCTCGAACAGAAGGAACCTCTTCAACGCTGCGGGCAAGTTTCGATCGAGCCAAAGTCGACTTTTTGTGAGGTTCTATTATGTACTTCTATTCCTTTGTTCTAATGTAATAACTGGAAAACCTCAAAATGCAGAAATAACTTTTGTCTGGCGCAATGGCATTCCAGAACGAGGCGTTCTGATTCTGTCAGTCTGTTCCTCACCGAAATCAAAGTAAACAAACCTTTATCATGATAATTACTGGTCAACTTTTGGGTATTTTGTACATGAGTACGTACAGGCAAAATTTAATAGAAGTGATTTATCGAAGTTTGCTCATACGAGCATAAATTTAGGACTTCAATATTCTCAATAATTCTTAGGTGATAAAAGCTGCTCAAATTCCACGCCCAAAGTTCTATAATTTCACCATTTATCTTGATAATAATTCATATGGGTCGTCTCTCGGATCTAGGAAGTGTATGTTTACCGGACGTCACGAAACACGTTTTTCAGGTATCTATATCGCGGCTCATATTTGACATGGATCTTTTTGGTGTAGATAATAGAAAGCCCTGAAATTTCAAGTCGCTAGGTCTAAAGGGAGGTGTTGAATCTTGAAAAGCTATAACACTGAAGGAGGCTTTTTCAACTATTTTAGCTTGTATAATTTGTAAGCGATCTTCTCGCCATGGCGCCAAGGGGAGATTTCGAAACGGGAACGGTGCTTGTGAAGTTATGATCCTGCAGGACCTATGTTGGAAGGTTTTTGAAGGATGTCTCAGGCTGTGATTGACTTGAAGTTTTGAAATGCAGAGTTGCCCGCCACTATAGAAGCGCCATGACGTCCAAAGAGAAGTAGGTTATGAGACATTTATCGAGAAATCGAAAAAAATTAATAAATCCTGCTCGCTCATTTTACATGTTCTAACCGCAATGTTTGCATTTTTGCGGTCTATTAGCCTTCCAAAAAGGCCCCCCTCGTCTCATTTTTTTACAAAAAAATTTAGCCACAATTTAAAAAAAAATTATTTTATGAATTTCAAAAATCAGACGATGCAGGGGCTATTTCTTGTTAATGTGGTGAATTTAGAAATTGTTTTCAAAACTGTAAGTCAAAATCCTTCAAAAACCTTCCAAATATCTTTTCCGGTCGCTGTAGAATGATATTAAATATAATTTTTTATACGGAGTGTTTTTTTTGGGGGGGGGGGGGGGATAACGAATTATCAAAGGTCGACTTTACTTCTTGCAATTAGCGCTACCACAGATGAGTGATCGTATGCGGAGAACGTACACGTCTTTCGTCCCAAGCGTTCAACCAGAACGGTTTCGCCCCATCCAGGTCTCTAACTCGACGAAAATATCGCAGAAAAGAAAAAGAGTTACGGCCTAATTATGACATTTTCCGTCGCCCCTGACCCTCTTTGCGGCCGATTCACTGTGGCTCATCAGTTGGACCGAGCCGAGACGTCGCACGTAGCGAAGACATCCAGACCGCATTCTTTCTCTCCGCAAAGAACCCTAACCCTAACCTACAGACCGACTGACGGCCTATTACTACGGCTATAACTGTAACGGCAATGACGGTATTTGTCTTGTGTGTATTTTTTGTCGAGAGGGGCCCCAACTCTCACTTGACGATCATGATAAATGAAGATTTCTTAAAATTCAGTTGACGGTTATTGAGTTGAGTTTAATAGTACTTTCTTCACGAAAGGTACGAGGTAGCTACGTGTGTATTCATCGTCGTATGGAAGGTTTGTAGCTGCCAAAACAATATTAATGGCTACCATTGAGATACCATCATCTCATAAAGTCATTTTACTGTTACCAGTCATCAGATGGTTGTTCAACTGCAAGGACCCTTATCTGTAGTACAAGGTCTGGCAGAAACCTTGAAAAAAGAATAAATAAATTTTGGTCCTAATATTCTTGAGTTTTGAGTTGAATAAAGGGTACATTGCTTGATGAACCCAAGCAATGTTATCTCAAAGAGGTTAGAGAGATTCGTGGCTTCTATTGTTTGAAGAATAACAGTTAAGGCTCGTTACCAACCCTATTGTTCGCACGTTCAATTACTCAAGTGAAACCCGCACTCTCAAATACTCACAATTCACATCTCTCATCATTTGGAGAGAAAGATATCATACAACAATTTTGGTTAGTTATTTGGGTGACTGCAGCCATCGTTCAATTATTGTTCTAACCAATAATTATTGTTAATTGTTCTGCATATCAAGTTGTATTTAAATCTGGGTGATTGGCGCATCGTAATTGGTACCTTAACTGGTTAACCCTCTACATCCTCTTAGGAAATCCAAGGAAGTTGCGAAAGTTGATGTCCTTAGTGGAGAGAATATAAATATAAGCGTAAACTCATTTCGTTCGCCGTTTAAGGTGCGTATCTCGATAGATCGGTTTCAAAATTGGATCAGTCTTTTAATTCGAACGATCAGAACCAATTATTAATTACCCACCCTCCCAATACAAAGTTCTGAGATCTTGACATGGAGATCGATATTCTGATAAATAAGTACAATTTGTCCTGGATTGATCTAGTTCAGCACTGTACTTGACACTACTTTGTGTACTGAGACCCTGCACCCAAACGTGAAAAGGCTTTAATTTGACGGAACGCATTCCCTGTCGGGAAAAATGAAGGAGCATCGTGCATCGTCCGACCATAATAAGAGGGTGGAGGCCCTCAGGTGAACTTTGAGGAATGCGACGGAGAAAGAGAAGTGCACGCGTTATCTCCTCGGGGTATCAGTAGGATGGACTGATGGTGATGTTATGGTGGAAGGTGAGGTGGCCGGTTTCAACTCTGACTCACCCAACGAGTCTCCCGGCTGTCCCGAAGCAATACTTTCTGTGTGAGGCTGGGATACGAGAGTGACGTCACAAGAGAAACTACAGATGTACGACTACTTATTTAAAAACCATCATGCTCGAGTAATCATCCTCAAACATTCGCACTAGTGACCCAGAACTCGACGATCACTGGACCATCAACCTTCAAGGATCCTCCAATGATTCCTGAAATTAGAGGATGTACAAATAAATTTGAGAAATTCTGCTTTACACTACGTATCAGATCATACTTGTTTCGTTGAGAATGCGAACTGCTTGATAGACAAAACAGATGTACCTACACATTGAAATTGAATGGACCACATTCATTTCTTAATTACATTGAATACGCGTTGAACATTACCTGAAGCAGTAATTATAAGACATATCATCATAGCGAATATAAAATTTAATACTCGCCAGCTCTTGTGTCCTCAAGAGTCCCTTTAAAACTGAACTAGCTTTTTAATCTCAAGAGTTCTACGTGCTTGAGTATGGAAATTCAGTGAAAAGCAGACGTCAGGACATTCCGGAAAGTGTCTGTGTTATGAAAGGTTTCTAGTAAATTACAACGGTCCATCGGTGGTACATATTTCGTTCGACTCATCACTACATGCCGCCGTCCTGGCCGTTTGGAGGAGGGTCTTACTTCGGGAGCTTTTAAATCCTCCACAGCCCGAAGTCACGCAACCGGTTCTGGTCGACCAAAAGGGCCAATCCGTCGCCTTCTCCTATCGGTGGATCTTCCGGCACACAACACAAACACGTGAATCAGACCCGTCTGAAACCGTTATTGTCGTCGTTATTTTGAGGATTATTCCGGACATGACGCTCAGCTCGTACTAATGAATTGAAATGTTCAAAACATATGTCGATATTATGCGCCCCCCTCAACCCCCCCCCCCTTCCAGAGCCAAAGTCGGCTATATTATAGAAGTTGTCTGAGTGCAGTTAAGCCTTATTGGCCATTGGGTCATTAAAAATCAGGACATCTTCAAAATTCTTATATGAAAATTTGGATCAGGTGTTTCAATATTATCTTATGATATATTTATGAAGAAAGAAGCGATCTATTTAGAATGATCCACTTTTTCCGAAATTTTGCATTGTTTATCGGTAGTGTGCAAAGGCCGTGGTCACCTATATTAACCATATCAATGGCGGATTCAAGTGGTGGGGGGGGGGGGTTCACGGGCGTCATGAAAAGTGTTATTTAGTACCCTGATTGTCTAAAGTTTTCCCGGTGGGGGGGGGGGAGGGAGTAGACCCTTTTAAATAACTTTTTTTGGCCAAGTCAAAGCTCAGTCGTATCCATAGCATAACTCCAGTGACATTCATATGGTGATACATTATTGCAACAGAAAGAGTTGTAGATGCAGCTGATGGTCAGGGCCTCGGCGGCGGCAGCCCATCGATTCCTTGCATTGCATGAATGAAAGGAGACCTCCTCTGGTGGACATGCAGGACTCATACGGACTAAAGATATGGAGATCCTTCCATTTAGTTCCAGGTTTTAACTTTGAGAAGGATTTCATGGTCAGAATGACCCTTAGGGATGAGTGGACGTGTACGAGACCCCCGGATCGGACTGGAGGCATCGTCATGTTTACAGATGGCTCTACGATGCATGGGAGGTCAGGGGCTGGGGTCAGTGGTATGAGACCTCGCACAGAGCCATCTTAGCCGCTGTGCGTGCATGCTCGTACTATATCCCAAGGAAGGAAGGTACCTACTACTCATATTCTCGGACAGCCGTGCAGCACTGAAAGTCCTGAATTCAACTAAACATCGACTTTTTATTAATCAGTATAACGTTCTTAATGTGAAAATAGTATCAAACATCCAAGGAGACATTTATCAATTACACATACCTACCAAAATAACGCTAAAATATAACGAAACGTAACGAATAACATAAAAAACATGGAAACAATTGGTAGGATACTTTGCCCCAACCTTATCCATGAAGCAATGTTTCATTTTACGTGCAAAGTTATGTTCAGTAGTTTTTCTTCACTTAGCCCATTGAGAAGGTATACAAAACTTCGTATAGATGTCAGGAACGTTAGGCAAATTTTGGTGACGTCACGACAACAAAATATTTTTTAGGAGCAAAGTTATCTATTGTGATAAAGTGTAACAAATTGTAGTAGCAATACACCATTCACACAAAATACACCATAAACACTATGATATTTCGATTTTCGACCACGTAGTTTTAGGCATTGAACATCTCTAAACTGTTAATTCATCGCGATGACATCAGTGGGTGGGACGTTCTCCGCACGTTGAGTTAGCGCGAATGTAAATTTATTCATATGGCGTAGAGTACTCAACAAGGAGCTGGGGAACCTCGAAATTTCGTTATTAGGAATACTGTAGCCTCCAAGTTATTTCCATTGGGAATTGACGTCTACACTTCTACACATAGATCGTTATTCTTCTTGAATCTTCTAGAATCGGATAGTTTTCTGAGCCTTAAGGATCCTCAAATAAAATAGTTCTAGCCAAACTCAAAACTCCAGTATTGACATGGGCATGTCTTACCGCTGGGGGTCAGCTAAATTTACCGCCATGGATGTAGTGATGTGTCAGATAAATCAAGAGCTTTCGAAAATTCGGTGAACGATTTTCGTACGTTGAAAAATGTCGAAGATAAAGTTAAACGTAGCGACTAAGTGGATGTAGAGCACAATGTACAAGGTGAGCAGTAAAGTTAGTATCTGTCGCACGCACACGACGTAGAAACCGCTTCTGTAGTCATCCAGCGAGGATAAAACTGAAGGCTAATTTAAGACATATTCATGTACCGATGTATCTGCATGAAGTGTTGATAGAACATACACTTACAGGCTTTTGCAGTGGGGCTGTCGATGTGCTCGTATATTTGATATGATGGTATGTAACTGCACCCTACCCCATGTTTTACGTTAGGTGTATTGTGGTATACTGATGTGAACTAATTTTATATAATATATTATGGTTTGAGCACCGCAAGCATAATGATTTCGAAGTGTGTCTAATTCTGGTTACAGGGGCGGAATGCCTGATTGGACGGGACAACGGACAGGGTCCCCTGAGGACGGTGAGAGCTCAGCAGCCAGCAGTGCTGGCTCCGACAATTCCACCGAACTAACGGAGAACGAGCGCCTACAAGTCGAGTCTTGTTTTCGCGCACTCAACACACAGGTAAATAATATACGACAAATGTGTCATGAATCAGCTTCACAAACCAATCGAGAACTATTGGGAAATCTATATTCATTGAAAATAATTTTAACGATCTAAAGTCTCTTTTGGTTCATTATTTTTGAATTTACCGAAAACCCAAATTTTCGAGTCTATCTCAAATCTCCGTTAAAGCGCCAACATGACCTATCTCACTTTTCGCTACTTTACAGGAGACACAAAAAGCTGCCTATTTATCTATCCTGGAGTATAATTTGATTTGCCTAAATTTGATAATATATGATCAAATCAAATTATTAGGCAAATCAAATCAAATTATACTCCAGGATAGATATATAGGCAGCTTTTTGTGTCTCCTATAAAGTAGCAAAATGTGAGATCGGTCATGTTGCCGCTTAAACGGCGAAATGTTTGTAAATTGACTTCATGTTTTGCTCCGAGTCTACAACAAATTCAGGTCACTCACGATCATATTGCTTTTCAGATAATCTGACATTCGAAATAAGTTACATTCAAATTCAAACGGTTTGGTGAAATTCAGGAGGTAGTGATATGATTCCTTAGGAATTTGATCAGGGTATGCAGATTTTGTGTCGTAATGGTTTTTATAACGTTGATCCTCCTATATGTTGCAATATGACCTCCTATAGTCTACAATTCACATTTCCCACCTGTATAAGGAAATTAAATCAAACCACTTTCAAGTTTAAATGTCTAAAATAATAATAATTATCAATCGCCACCAATTGTGCTAAAATGAAGATCTCATTTATACTGCTCTTTTCTTTGAGCGAGGATCTAATATAACAGGACCCGAGAGTATAAAAATACCAAAGTTCTGCTATCAATGCCGAAATCAGCATTTTTATGTATGCCCCCCGTAGCTGATGAGCATATTCGTGTGTACCTACTTCTGTTTTTCGTGTCACATCCCTCTCAAATATCAAACAAAACAGGCGGTAAAATCGTTTATGAAAATGTCCAATATTTATTTTAATCGGTTCGTTTACTGTGGCAATTAGGCCTTGTCCTCGTTTCCCCGGTTCCGTCAGTTACTCTTTGAAGGTAGGAAGTTCAATTTACCACTCATTCCTGTTTGTTTCTTGTGTTGATCACTTGTCACGCCACGCCCACCGTTGAGTAATCATACGGCTCGCAATGCCGGTGTAGCGTCATCTTCACTTTTACCATTTTCCAACTCCCGCTTTGATGACAGTTCCCTCGTAGTGACTACTATTCCAAGTTAGGTAATGCTGAGGCAATCATGCATAGGTTTGTTTACTAAAAAAAAAAAAAAAAAAAAAAAAAAAAACCAAAAATTTGCCATCATTCAGGACCTCTAGAGTACCTACTTGAGCCAATCTATACTGAGTTTCTATTTTGACTCTTGCGTCACAACTCTTTTTCATATATAAATATTGATCAATTTCGGAAAAAACCACTAAATTACCAAGAAAAGTCAACAGGTGATTGAGAGAAGTGCGGTATTGCTGTTCGGAAACTTTTGTGATAGGCTCGATTTGTGATCATGGTTCTTGAGTTTGAGACTTTTTTAAAGGTAATAATCCTAAATTATCAATTTGTAGTGTCTTTCATAAGATGATTAAAAACCGAATTAATAGGCCTTTGACAGATCAGTTCAATCTTGTGCTTTAATATACTATAGGTACAGCGAAACTGGTGCGCAGTGATCCTCAAGTGATTCTTGACCTGAATTTTAATCTTGGATCTAGACGAAAATTATTGCATCTACCGAAATTGGTTTATTCAACATGCAACTACTAAAATCTGGAATTTTGTTAGCGGTGAGTTTCACTCATCCTCAAGTGCGTGTTTGCAGTATCGTGTTGATCACACTCGTCGACAGATTCGTACGCGCTCAATAGTTAATCGTATTTCGGCTATCTTCGTTTAGTTTCGGCCACTTTGGCTTTATGCGTTGGCCTAAAGACTTGAATTTACTATCATATTGCAATCTGAGTAAATTGAACCAAATACAAATAAACCAACAAATGTACAAGGTGAGTTTAAAGAAAATAATTTAATTTTAACTAAAGTTTTCAAGTTTTGGAGGAGTGGCCAATGGATTTTATATCGATATCCAATTTCTGTTCTATCGTATGTGGTCCGCCTCAGATTCTGAAGTGTAGGAAGTGGTCCTCAGTAGTGAAAAGGTTGAGAACCACTGCGCTAATGGATTAATGCAGTAGTGGAGAACTGAATCAACTATCTGGATGAAGGTTGATAATGAAATCCTAGTTCAACGGGCGTGTATAGGTGCATACTGAGAGTCGTGCGTTTCCATCTTCCGCAAACTAGCTAATCGTGTTGAGGTGTTGCCAGATGGCTCCGCCGCGAAGGAGTTCGAGGGGCCTTGGATATTGGCGAAGATCCCATGACCCCTGGATCGGCAAGTCAAGGTCTGGAGTCATCTCCTCTCCCTGCCCAACCCCAAGACTCCCATTGGTTAGCCGGGCACTGACTTGTGGATTTACGATGCAGCCTCATAGAGGCCAACCAGCCGCCTCGGTACAACGGAGAATTTTGCCTCCCAAGAAGTTGCACTAAAAATGCTTGAAAGAACGATGAACCACAAGGTATGGAAACGAAGTTCTTTACAAAGCTGCATTTACGCTCAGTTTGTCAAACTTGTGTCGACGTTTTTCACCGATACGCTCCTGCAAAACCATGCGACGTCATTAGCCATTGCACAACGCTGTATTGTGTATGTTGTATTTCTTCAGTTTGACGAAACTGATGAGGAGTACCCACTGCAATGGCTAATGACGTCGCATGGTTTTGCAGGAGCGTATGTCATAATGGTTGATACATGTTTGCTCAGGAAGTCATTAATCTGCCCAGCATTGTTGACATATAACTGGAAAATAATATTATTTTTTCAATAGGGTTTTGACCACTGGATTATGGTTGCACTTGAACGGCACCTTTCAAAAAGATCGTTTCAACAAACGTTGTCTAAGAAAACAGTTCTTGTAAACAGCCGTGGTCTGACGTAACTGTCAAACAATACCAACCTCTGCTGGGAATCTTTGCTTCCTTTCTACCGGTGGAACTGACATTTAACCACACCCTCCTATACTCCTAATGTTGGTGATTGAAACCACTGAGCTAATTTCGAAGAGCTTTAAGATTAGCCATTAGTTTTGGTTTATTATCTTCGATAATGAACCATTGGAATCGCCCAAAGAAAAAATTTTTTTAACCCCCCCTCAAAATTTGTTGGTTTACGTTTCAAGATACGTAGATTCAGAAAATCGAATAAAAAAAAATCCGTCCGTCCGCCGTACGCCGTACGCCGTACGCCGTACGCCGTCCGCCGTCCGCCGTCCGCCGTCCGCCGTACGCCGTCCGCGCCACTTTGCCCAGTTAGCGTTGAGTTAAAATTACGAAATTTTTTTTATGGGTTTCGACCAACCCCACAATGGTCCTCGAAACTTTTCATAACCCTAGGTCAAGGGGAAGGGGTTCAAAACGAATTTTGAAAATTTGAAAATCTCATATCTCGAAAAATTCATATAGAACGGTATGTTTTTTATTTCATATTTAGATAGAGTTTGTTCCGTAGAATTTTTTAAGACCATCCGCAGCTGTGTACACAGCCGTTCGTTCACAATGACGGCTCAAAGATTGTGCCTCACAACACGATCGTGACTCAAATTGTTGAAATACAGGTCCATTTTCATACTAACAAGCTCTTTGGAACATCATATGGCTTAAGTGATGTCGAGTTTGTTGTTCTGAGGTGCGTTTCGTGCTACGGAAATGAAGGTAATTTCGAATGTTTGTTGGTAGGTACTTCTTTTATAGAAAAATTATTACCGACGTAGTTTTAAAAACCCCAGAATTATATCGTATTAATTAATCATGATTAATAATTATTATTACTGATAATGAATACGAATTATTAATACCTAACAATAAATTATAATAATTTTCACTAGGTACTTGATGAAATTGTTAATAATTAGTGATAATTGACAATAATAATTAATCTAACATTTAGGATCTAGACATTTAGACCTAGTGATCTAGACAGAAGGGTGATCTGTACAAAGAAGATAATGAACCGTTGTGTCAAGAATTTGCAGAGTTTTTCTTTTTGGTTTATTATCTTCGATAATGAACCATTGGAATCGCCCAAAGAAAAAATTTTTTTAACCCCCCCTCAAAATTTGTTGGTTTACGTTTCAAGATACGTAGATTCAGAAAATCGAATAAAAAAAAATCCGTCCGTCCGCCGTACGCCGTACGCCGTCCGCCGTCCGCCGTCCGCCGTACGCCGTCCGCGCCACTTTGCCCAGTTAGCGTTGAGTTAAAATTACGAAATTTTTTTTATGGGTTTCGACCAACCCCACAATGGTCCTCGAAACTTTTCATAACCCTAGGTCAAGGGGAAGGGGTTCAAAACGAATTTTGAAAATTTGAAAATCTCATATCTCGAAAAATTCATATAGAACGGTATGTTTTTTATTTCATATTTAGATAGAGTTTGTTCCGTAGAATTTTTTAAGACCATCCGCAGCTTTGTACGACCAGCCGTTCGTTCACAATGAGGGCTCAAAGATTGTGCCTCAAAACACGATCGTGACTCAAACTGTTGAAATACAGGTCCATTTTCATACTAACAAGCTCTTTGGAACATCATATGGCTTAAGTGATGTCGAGTTTGTTGTTCTGAGGTGCGTTTCGTGCTACGGAAATGAAGGTAATTTCGAATGTTTGTTGGTAGGTACTTCTTTTATAGAAAAATTATTACCGACGTAGTATTAAAAACCCCAGAATTATATCGTATTAATTGATCATAATTAATAATAATTATTATTAATAATAAATACGAATTATTAATACCTAACAATAAATTATAATAATTTTCACTAGGTACTTGATAAAATTGTTAATAATTAGTGATAATTGATAATAATAATTAATCTAACATTTAGGATATAGACATTCAGACCTAGTGATCTAGACAGAAGGGTGATCTGTACAAAGAAGATAATGAACCGTTGTGTCAAGAATTTGCAGAGTTTTGTGCAATGGGATCAATACTGGAGTTTTTCAATGCTATCAATTTCAATTATAACATTATTATTATAACCTAAATTCAATTTCAATGTTAAACCCCACAGTTATTTGTGCAGAACGTAGTTACGTAATTACGTTTCACATTTTGCCTCATCGATGAAAATTACCTTCATCATTTTCAACCGCATCTCATTTCCTCTCTATCTCGAGATTCGCCGTATTTACGAGCTTGAGGCTTCAACGCGATTTACTCTCGCTTTCTGTAGTCAGTTCTCAAGATTATTTCCAAATCATTCCAACCTTAAAAAAATGTGTCAAGGGCCTTGAATCCTTCAGAAAGGCTGTTAGGGAAAGATTGTTCTATGGCGAATCATGAGTGATTAGTATCTAACACCATCAACCATTTTCGTAGAGTCATTCAATTTATATTTAGATCTACATCTGGGAAAGAGACGGTAAAATGAGAGCTACATTGAATTTGATATTTCCTGCAGTATTCTGATTATTCGCCTCTCTTTGTGTTGTATGTTAGGGTTGTTGCATTCAGTGATTTCCCTCCTAGATACGAGTACGTTTGAATATCTACAGGACGGACTCCTATTATCAATGCTAACAACGAGATAGGGACTAGAAGAAGTACAAGTAAAAGGCTAAGCTACGAGAAGAAGGCCTGAATGTTTTCGTTTTCGCAATATAAATGTATGGATAATCGTAGGATATAAGCGGATTGTGTGAAATAGGCCTTAGTAAAGCAAATTCCATAGCCGCTCTTTATACGTCACTTGATCGAAGAACAAATCGAACTACAATAATTATTACCCATTAACGTGATCGAGGATCCCAGTGACCTATTACTATTTGAAAGCCACAGGTAGTTCAATAATTAAACTTTAATTGCCGACTATACATTTTTCATTGCAATAGGAGTGTCAGGATCATGAATAGTGAAATCATTAATTTTTTCGATCCTTGACATTCTGTATTTGTCATGAAGAATTGAGGAATAAGGAACGGTATTGCTAATTAAAAATAAAGAAAGGGCACTCGTTATTTTACGGCTTGATGGGTCCGCTTTATTTATCAGCACAATGGTACATACGAGTTCCCATAACGGCTTTTGGTTTATTCTCTTCGCTGGATTTGTTTTGGATACTTTTTGGGAAGGAGCTCGTAATTTGAAGTTGGAGGTACCTATAATTTCTCATTCGCCACTGAATATCACTTTATTGTACAGGATTTAACTCTCTGCATACGCTTTACGTCTTTCTTGATAGTGTAATTGATATTTCTAATCAAGCGTATAATTAGAGAGTATTGCGGTTCTCATCGTTTCGGTCAGTGATCAAATCAGTAGGGAATATGGGCGGGTGAACGTTTGAATATACGATACACACTGTTATCGCGAATTCGTGCGGTTTCGACATTCACTTCCGCACTGTAGCCGCAGGGGTCGTGTCGTGGGGTTCGCCAGGAAAGTATATGACCTTCGTAAAACTCTGACTTCCCTATTAAGCTGTACGTCCCCTTTATCACCACTTATGTACATGCGTTATGGTCAAATACTTTCTTTGATTTGAATAAGAATTTAAGAATACGTGGAAGGTCGTTCAACTCCCATTGTGCGACCTCCTGAAATTATGAAATAGGACTGGAAGGGTTTTGGAATTGGGAAAAACTCCCTACAGCTCTGAAATACGGAAGTGGGGGTTATGTATTTGAGAGGCGTTGGGTGGAAAATTATTCTAATATTAACGTTTTATTATTGGTTGCCATTTTTCAGCTAATTTACGTTTCACAATCAATGCAACATCGAAAGATACTAAAACCGTGCATATAAAAATTTTCACCACTCAAAATTGGTACCCACCAATTTACGTAGAATCCCAAAATCAAAATTGAAAAACCATCCGGCCCGAGTATGATCCTTGCTGTTTTTCATAACCCAAGTCAACAGTAAAGAGTGCGAAACAGGGGTTGATTTATAAATAGGCCATATCTTAAGGAACCTTAAGATGGAACGGTTTAGGTTTTTATACAAATTTGAAAAGACTTAGAGTATTTTCTAAAATCATCCGGAGTTGTTCGTTCAGATTTTTCACGATAAGAAGACACGCACTCTAGGCCAATTTTCATACTGGAGAACAGATGATTCAAACAACACAACAGTTCCTCGTTATAAGAGACGTTTTGATTCCATAGAATGAACGTACTTACCTAATTGTCATTCGTACACTCATTTTATTCACAATTTACACAAAATGTTTATTTAATAAAAATATCACTAGGTGGAAAATTACTCGAATGGACAAATTTATCAACACTCTAGGAATATTCACAATGCAGATTATTCAGATAGTTTCGAACGATTTGGGTAGAAAACGCAATCCCATGAACTTGTAAGTTGAACTAAGACGAAATAAGGAACTGAACTTAAGAATTGGTATATGTTAACAATCTGAGTCAAAGGAACGTATTCGACATCTGTAAGTTACAGCCCTTTGGGTTATTTCTACTCGTTCAAATAAATAGGAAAGATTTAAGGGAAAGGAGTTGATTATTTTGAGAAAGGAGGAACATCGCCGCTTCCTCTTCCTCGATTTTCTACACTCATCATCAGAAAGTTGGAAGTAAACAATTGAAATTAAGTTCCCGCTTAAGGAAACAATAAATTTCGTTTATCCGGGTTCCTGTTAACAAGATGCTGAAATAACTTTCACGATAAATTGTTTGAAGTTAGTTCCTACATTGTAATTGTTGCGCATCTTGATGACAACGAAAATTACACCATATCAGTGCTAAGTCTCTGAACCACTCATCATCCCATGATTTCACAACCAAGCAATCATTTGGAGGATGCAGACAACGCAATAACACCGTTGCCGCACATACGCCTACAACAGGCGTCTTTAAGTACGAGTACATTCGAGACTTAACACAACTTCATCTTCACACAAAAACATGACTATGTGAAATCATTTATTTGATGTTTCCACGAAACACGTCAGAATTGTGGGACTAGAGCCTGATTAGGATACCACGATGTTCTTGCATCACAATCGACAATAATGTCGGAAGAGTTGGGTGTATCGCCTTAGACTCATCTTCGAAGTTTCAAAGGATGAGTATAGTGCGTAATTACTATCCTTTGTTCTATCCAGAGTGGTCTTATGCATCGCGGTGAAATAGTGAAGGTTGTGCTGGTCACGGAATTCGAAACAACGTAATAGGAAGTTTCTACGTTTGGCTTTGGTTGTTCAGGGCCTACTGGTTTGATCCAAAAACAATTCGTGAAAGACCATTTTGGGCCCGAAAATTGACATTGTATGCGGTGTAATTGTAGTTACAAGGATTTGAAGGTAGACAGACGGACAAAGAGGTCTTGTTGAAGAATAGTTACCTTCCTTGATCTATGAAACTTGAAGCGATTAGTAGTTACCGCAAAACGATACTTTGCTTTCTGATAAATTTCTCTGGAACTGAATTGGTAAAATTGGTGTAGGTATTTACGAGTATAATTTTCGACTGGTTTTTGTGTTTTACCCGTCTGAGGCTATTTCCTAGATTAACTAGATAATTATTTTGATTTATGTTAATTATTCGTATTTCCAAGTGCTCAAACGATGAAAAGATTTATTGGACCACCTACCGATTCCCCGATATGTGGGAAGGTGGATCGAAGAGGTCTGAAAGAGAAAACCATTAGCATATCACTGCAGTGTCAAGTCGCGGCATCCTCCCAGATAAGTATTAAATATGACGGATATAAACACAAATCCGGTGAGTCATCACAGCGTCATCAACGAGATAAGATTACTTGCGTTCTTCGACCCTGCTCTTTTGAATATTTTTTCTTTCACCTAATCAGCTCTCTATTCAATACAATAAATACGTGTATTTGTATTTCAAGAGCTTCACTTATGAATTGCCATTTACATGTGGCACCTTACATTGTTCGGGTTATTAGCCGGGGTTCGAATCTTAATGTAAATAATTAATAGTTATTAAATATTAACATTTTACTATTGCTCACAATAAATGACTACAAAACTCTTAATCTACTCAATAAATTACCAAATACATACTATTTATTTGGAGGGTTGTAGGAGGTTTGTTGTGAAGAAAACGGGGGAGAATTCTTTCTGAGTTTTCGGCTTTAATAAGCCATCTTCAGGGGTAGTATTTTTTCCTCGACCCAGTCTATGTTTCTTTCAGAATCAACCACTCGTCAGGGCGGGCGATACATTTCTACTGCACTATTTGTAGCATGTTAACCCATTCAGATACTGGTGAACCTCCTCGACCAACATGTTGATAAATAAGTGTGTAGAGATCGCCGATAAATCGATAACGGATTGCCACGATGATAATATTAATGCCGAGATAAATTGTCAATACCGTGCCTAATAATTAATATTAGATAGTATTTCTTTTTATCTATTTCGGATCATGGTTGAAGGCAGGCGAATAGGAGAGGTTCACGAAGGTACAGGAGACATGGAAGATCAAAATTCTTTACATTCCGCTTCGACGAAATGTGATGCCTTCAGACAAGGGCTCCACACTAATAGAAATAATAGAAAACGAATCACATAAAGAAGTTGGTGCGTAAAAGCGGAGTGAGCACGGAAAAATTGGCTTTTTTATGGATGAACCTCCTACTATCACATACTGCGTGACCAAGTATATTTCCCCGCCATGGAATCGCCGTCGTTTACAGCTTCTGATGGTCTCTAGAGGAAGTCACGAGTGCATTATCATTTACGAGAGTTGCCCCGTGGAAGCTGAATATTTATCAGAGGGCACTGAGTTTTATAAAGGGACCTTCCGATAAATTTATTCACGGAATCTCCTCCAGAGACCCGTGTGAGATGTGATTCCGACGCAAGGGCCATCGCCTTAGCATAATCCCTATCGTTTCGACGTGTTCAAATAAAACTGTTGTTATTCTCTCGTTCGTCCTAACGCTGTTTTGAATACCAACACTCCCAACAGTGACCCGCAAATCCCGTTTAGATAGAACCGCGTAGTATAACCTAATAAATTTTTTTCTTCGGCCAAATTACGTTTGACACATATATATACAAGACAAGTGTACGATTTTGTTTACCCCAAAACCTCTAAACATAGTCACATACATATGGTTAAAATTTGATGTTTACTTCAGAATGCCTCAAAAAGGATAAGTAGGTACTTACTTATCGAGACAAAATCAAATATTGTAAAATTGGATTAAAACTCGGACCTGCGCCGCCCTGGATCCCCCTTCGTCATTTTAAGCCACTCAGCTGATCCAGGGCCTGGGCAACGTCTAAGGAGGCTACATACCAAATTACAGCTTCATAGTGTGAATGGCATAGAAATTAGCTTTAGGAGCCACTTAGCTGATCCAGGCCCTATGCTGCTTAAAGTCCTACGGAAGCCACATGCCAAATAAAAGCTCCATAGTGTGGATAACATGGAAATTAGATTCAGGAGCCACTCACCTGATCATGCTTAAAGTGTAAGTCCTAAGGAGGCTACATGCAAAATTACAGGTTTATAGAGTGTATAACAAAGAAATTATCTTTAGGAGCCACTCAGCTGCTCCAAGGCCTGGGCAGCCTCAAGTCCTAAGGAGGCACACACCAAATTACAGCTTCATATTGTGAATAGCATAGAAATTAGCTGTAGCAGCCACTCAGATGATCCCGGCCCTATGCTGCTTAAAGTTTACCTAAGTCCGAAGAAGGCTACAGACCACACTACATCTTCATAGTGTGATTAGCTTAGAAATTAGCATAGAAATAGATTAACATAACGGACGGACAGACGGTTTCAGCCAGTTAGGTTAGGTTTTTTCCACCTTAAAATTTCATTTTTTTAAATGTTGAATTATTTAAATATGGATGGTTTTTTCATAATTTCGCGGATAGTGTGCAGGATTAGCTCATTGAGCTTTCTGACCGACTTCAGATCGGTAAACTACGTATATGGAAAAATGATGCCACCATTGTATTGAGGCGATTTCTCAGGTGATTTCTCGCCCAAAACCGCCCGCTACAACGGGAAGGTGCTGCTGCGAAGTTCATCGAAATTATCACATAGAGCAGACCAGAGAAAAGGCAGGGCGGACGTAATTGAAAATGACGTAAGAACCAATATCCAATTTGACACGTTCGTAGCTCCATCTTCTTTTGACGTGGACCGGTAGGAAATCGCCCCTTTTCTTCCTTCCAGTCGGGTTAGGCCGAGATTCTGACCCAGTTTCTAAATTGATTACTACTCATCGGTGACCGACTCTTCATCCCTGGCCCGTGGAACGTGTGCTATACTAGCTATTTGTGGGGCCCGAACAATGGGAACGGTGGCCCTCAAAAACGGTGAATAGTATCTGTAATACGTCACAGATGATGAAAGAGGACTAAAAATTGGTCTTTGTTATCAAACAACTCGTTTAAGTCAACCAAAGCTCACAATTAATTTAAGAATAAATAAAGCTACAGTGCGGTCCTTAACTAGTGGATATGAATTTATTGAGAGGGATTTTGAAAAAAACGCAAAAATCCGTGTTTCCTATTTTTTTTTTTTTTTTTTTGCATTATACTGCCTTATTTAAAAATTTTTTCGGCTGGGCCAAAATGGCCCAATGTACACCAACTTCGTTTTTTCAAATATGAACCCCCTTTTCGTATTTTATACTTGGATTCTACGTAAAATTTCATGAAAATTTGACCCCTCAACCGATTTTGTCGGCCGCACAAAACCCACGCTGTGAGACCGCCAAGATTGGACCAAAATTCAGATTTCTCAATGGCACGTCTTCGAGCAACTCAGGAAGATTCGTTAGAATCAGATATTCGGTAAAATGCGAAAAATTGTGATTTATTTGCCACAATGCCCATTTTAGCTGCCGTTAGATTAAAATCAAGTCAGATCGAGAAACAGACAGCACCGCGTCAATCTGCGTCAAAAAATAATAATTTAATTTCATGTGACACACTTGAGAAATGTGAATGTTGGTCCAATCTTGGCAGGCTCACAGCGTGGGTTGTGTGCGACCGAAAAAATCGGTTGAGGGGTCGAATTTTCATGAAATTTTACGTAGAATCCAAGTATAAAATACAAAAAAGGGGTTCATATTTGAAAAAAATTAAGTTGATGTGGATGGGGCCAATTTGGCCCAGTCGGAAAAAAGTTGAGAATAAAGCAGTTGAATGCAGGATATAAGTATTGGAAACAAGAGGGTTTGCGATTTTTCAAAATCCCTCACAATAAAGAATTAAAATCATGTCCACTAGTTAAAGACCACCCTGTATAACCGTAATTCTCGTCAAATAGGGAGGTCATGTCCCCCCGAAAGCCAAAAATTTGCAATATTGCAGCAGTTGACCGGGCAAAGCCCAGCATCATTGCCCAATAGCCACTAACCTTCAAGTGAGATATCTAGACTTTCAAGGTAGTGACAACTCCCAAATTTAAAGGGGCCACTCAATAGGTCCATACTAAAGCTGAATTCGAACATGGACGTGCAAAAAGTGTTTTATAGAAAAAATGTAAAAAGCAAAATCACTCAGATAAATTGATAAGGCAATGTACAAGTAGGAGTTAGGTATACATTTAGTTGTCAGTGATCCCCTCAACTCCATATACAATATTGAACGAGCGACACATACAGTCGTGGAACGGGTCATACTTTTTTTCCGACGCCGGACGTTGTGGTCTCCAATACCGCACCATTGTGCCCAGTAAACTGTTAACTGTTAACATCGCAGTTAGAGCCGTTCCCATGGCTAAAGAACTCCCTTTCTATTCTCATGGTGTCCTACATTGCCATATCGTACTTCACGTAGTGTAAATTACACGTAATCTACGTTCAGTGCTTATTCATCATCTTCACAGATCGCGAGATAGCGGGGTTGTTTTTTTCTCTCCTTCCACTGAAAAATATAAAGACGGTGATAAGTTTTCAGAGTAATAACGTACAACTCTGCAATCCACCCAACGTGGCGTTATGAATCGTCCCCATAAAAACGGGAAAGTTAGGTTATTCTCCAATGGGCGATGTCGGCGATAAAACATCCAGTGACCATTTAAAGCTGTTTATAGCCGCCATTTGTGTTTAATTTGATCTTCAGTCATAAAAGAAGGTCTTAACTTAGAATCGTGTGACTGCACTTCTACTGAGCTCAAACTTTTCTGATCTAATATTTTACCACCATAATATCAACGATTCATCCCAATTATAACACCATAATTATATTATAATAAAATTGGTTATTACTCCTGGTAACCAAAGCTCCTAAACCCCAAAGAATTTCTATTCTGATTTTGAAATCACAATAACAATCGCACTGAGTGAATGGCTTTGACGTCGTTTCAGGTTGTTGTGATTCAAAGCATCCAGTCATCGCCTATTTCGCTGTTTCATTCACCATGTTTCACCTTCACCTCAAAATCAGTTGGCTCACCTCATCCGATGATGCCTTGTTTCTCGATTGATCTCGGCCCCATAATTAGGATGCTGTAGAGATCACTAGTCATTTCGAGTCACAACCAAAGTCGCACTTTGAATGTCAAGAGTCACATAAGGTGAATAAAGGTGAATGAACCAATTTTAGGAACTGGAGCCTTAATTCTCATTTTAGCTTCAAAATTTCATGTACGTTTAGTTGATCATTTTACAGGAGCTCTTAAAATTTTTATTTTTAATGAATTTGTCATGAAAATACATTTAGAAAACGTCGATAACAACCGTTTATTTGTATTACACGTTTTTATGTTTCTCAGTGAGAGATTCTGAGGTGTTACTATGTTTTCGACTCCACCACTTGATCGTGATGATCAGCTAATCGACGACATCATAAAAGAATAAATCATTGGTACATTCCAAATTTGAATAGATATCACTTCGGACACTGTCTATCGTTATGGGGTTTCTTGTTTCATTTTGATTACCAGTATAAGTGATATGCCATTGAGATCCTTTGAAAATGTTTTCAAGGATGGAAAAAGCTTCATTCCAGATCGACACCCTATCAGAATCCTGTCGACCTTTTCACTGAAACAAGGCGTAAATCACCCCTCGACAAAGGAGCCTCGTTGTTCGGAAACCTTTTCGGTGTTGAATATCGCGGATGCCAATCTGTGAAATGTCACCAGAAATCGGATTCTCCTTCGCGTATCGCGTTGCGAAATAGAGGCAAAAGATCGCCGTATCTGTTTGAGGGAATTGATTTCAAAATCGGCAATGCTCTTTCTCGGTATGTGGTACAAAGGCAATGTGTAACAGCATGTGTTCAGCTGACAAACGTGAGTTAGAAGAGAGATTTATAGGCGGAACTCGTAGTTTGGAAGGCGAAATACCAATGACTACAGTCTCGTACATGGCTTTTTGACGGATACATGTACTTAGATGTTTTTGACATTTTATGTCTTTAATCTGGCACATAACTGGAAAAACGTTACACAAAAGCGTTACACGAAATCGTCACGAAAATTTCTGATGATTTTCGCTTACAACCGATTCGTTGCTACGGAACTTTATCTTCGCCAGTTATCATCGTACAAAAATCGTTCACCACTCGTTGGATAGCTCTCGATTTACCTAACCATATTACGTTAACCACTGCGGAGTGCGTGGCCGACAAGCTGCGGTATGAGAGTGATTGTTTAAATAATTGTTTACACACAGGTGATCATTCTCAATAATTTATATTGTCTATACCAGGCCTTCCCAAACTGTGGTCCGCGGACCCCCTAGGGGTCCGCCAACCCTAAGTGGGGGGTCCGCAGCAAATGTAAATTTTGAAGCAAATTATACCTACAGCATAATCTCGGTAGTCCTGCGCTGTTGGACTTCCGAGAATTCCGGTCGTTGATCCGTTTTCAGTTTCGAAAAAGCCAAACAGTCTATCATCAGTTGAATATGAATGTTTGATAGACCTCACTTCAGACTCGACCATGAAATCTGCCCTCAATAATGATACCTACCCCCGATTTTGGCTCCGCATGGAAAATATAAAATTTCAACCCCTCGTAGAGAACGCCAAACGTGCTCTTCTTCCATTTGCCTCAACCTACTTGTGCGAATCCGGGTTTTCTATCTATGCTGGTACCAAATCCAAATACCGAAGCTGCCTTGATGCTGAACCTGACATCCGCCTCCAGCTATGCAAAATTGAACCCGACTTTTCAAAATTGTGCCAGCTGAAACAACCACACTCTTCCCGTTCATCTGACTCAACGTTACCATTTTGCTAAATTCAATTTTTTGTTTCTTACTTTGCACATTTTGTAAATAAAAAGTACGTAAATAAAGTTGAGTAGGTACGTTTTACCTAATGCTTATTTTCATGATGTTATCCCTTTCTCCACCAACTAATATTTGGAACAGTTGGCTAATTGATGAAATTGATTTTTTCCCCCTATCCATATTCAGGTAAGTACCTGATCTCACACCAACTTGAATGACAGGGGTCCGCACTTGAAATTTTTCCGTGAAAGGGGTCCGCTAGTTAAGAAGTTTGGGAAGCACTGGTCTATACGAATGCAAGCTTCATAATGTATGATGAACCCTACAATTAAGTATAACAACTACGCTACTGGGGTAGGTGATGTAGCATTGTTCGAAGGTTCTTGAATCACTTCTTTAAAGACATAAAATGTCCCAATGTGTTGCAGACTCGTATGCAAGCATTTAATTCTCGATTGTATCAACAACAGGATGGAGTTGACAATTCTTTTGACATTTTCATGTCTTTGCTTTGGCACATAAACTGAAACGGGAAAAATTTGTTTCCTTGATTCACCCTTTCCCTCAGATCACGTCAGAACACAAGCGACAGGCGGGCCACTACGTCAGACGCACCTATGACGCACGAGCGTATGACGTCAGACGGCTGGTAGAGGGCAACCAGTACGTCAAAGCCTATGCCGTAAGAGCCTATGACGTCCGACGGCTGGCCGGAGGCCAACTAGTACGTCAGAGCCTATGACGCACGAGCCTATGACGTCAGAGGGCTGGCTGGCTAGGTGATCGGGTTTTAATTGGACGTTTGGAAGCCAATAGGGTAGGGCCACACGCGTGCATTGAAGCCTACACCAGCCACACTCAACCTGCGGCCTTACAGAAAATCAAGCACCTCAAATTGTACTTAAGCACCCAATGACATGTCATTGCTGCAGCAAAGGTCTAAAAGTTGATTAATGAGGAGACTTCTGGATTTGAGAAAAACCAAGAAACTTGTGGAAAATCCCTGGTACTTAGCAACAGATACTGCCACACGACTTCCTACAGGGAACCTATGACCGTGCAAAGTTACTTGATGAGTTGATTCTTTTTTTAAACGCCACAGATTTGGAAGCCGTTTTGAATGAAAAATGGAGGAAAATGGATACATGGAATTTTGGAAATTAGTTCCTGACGATTAAAAACCATTAACTGTGCCCACTTGCTGATGACGTTGTTTATATCGATCGATATAAGTCGACTTATTTTTGCGAATCATCCTATTCCAAAATTAAATGGATATGATATATCTACCTATAATATAGGGCCAGGAAGCGCATTAAAAGTAGCAAGTAGCAATTACAAACCTGATCTATCTTATATGCTTAAAGTTTTGTCACAATATCAGAAATCACATCAATTTGTATAAATATGATTTTTGTAATATTTTTTTTAAATATAGGTACTGAAATTAATTACCAATAGGAATAGATTGAAATGTGCAATAATATTATTAGCCCCTGATCACCTCTGCGGTAACACACTGCAAGTGGTCAATCTATTGCCACACTGTTAGTCATAGGTGTATTCCTTAAAATCTAGTCATCAACCTATTTGTTGTTCCTGCTGTTAAGTAGTCATTTGTTGTTCATTAATGATGTCGGAAGAGGAGCAGAATCCGATGCTGCCGAACGTTGATGCTTATACTCGTAATGTGAATGTCTCTCCAATGATGTAAAAAAAAAAAAAAATAATAATAATATTAATAAATAGATAAATTTTTTAAACATCTATAATAATACTAGTTTCTGTAATAGATAACAAGTAATGATCTAAGATATTTGTATACAATATAGGTAGTATAGATAATATCTATTAAATACATGAATACATTACCTTATACAAATACCTGCTTTATGAACTGCAGCCCGATTCAACTACAGAACATAGCGCTCAATATCGGTTGATTTTAATTTTTTATTTTATTTTTTTAATTAATTTTTTTATTTCTGCCATTCCCTCCGTTGCCTTAGAACGGTGGTAACGCACCTTGGCCCGTTGACCAACGCCATGTCCAGGCCTCAGCCGTAGAGCAAAATCAAGTCGGAGTGTTTGTTCATCTAGTCATTTGTGCCAAGTAGCTCTCTACAGCGTGAAGAGCCTCAGACGATACGGTTGACATTTAAAAGAATAATAATTACGAAAAGCCGTCACCTTGGTAGGCTAGCGATGGGATGAAGCGTAAAATTTAGCCGTGTCACGGCCGAGAGCGCTCGTAGACTATTGCCCTGTCCTGGTAACCTTCCGGATCGACCCTACAACCCCGAACTTCGGAAAATCGCTAGCGGGTGGAGGTTTCAGGAGTCTATTCTTAGAGGGATTTTTCCAGCCAGTTATAGGTCGGGACAAAGGTTGTGTTTATAATAATAATAGCCGTTAATCTCACTCAACTTCCTTAAGCCGGGTAAAGACAGTAAAGACAGTAATGAGAGTTTCGCAAGGAAAACGATCCAAGAATGAGATTCGCGAGTCAACGTGATGTGAATCAAGGGTGAGCGGATAGTTGTCGCGAGGCAACGCACTGATTTGGAAAATTAATGGTTTGTTTGAATATGTTAAATATTATAATCATTTCAAAAACAAATGATGACTTGTAAATGTATTAAAAAAATAAATAAAAAATAATTTAATTGCTTACCTGAACCAGAAATACGTTTTCTTCTTTTTTTCACAATTCGGTTTGGATCTTCTTGGTGTGGATAATAGAAAACCCGGTTTCAAGAGGCTTAGGTCTAAAGGGAGCCGAGTTATATAACTTCAAAAACCCTGGCTTGACGTTTTATTACTACACATCTATGTATTATGAACATAGATGTGTAGTAATAAAAACGTCTCCCCATGGAATCCAAGGAAAGATTTCGAAACGGATACGGTGCTTGTGAAGTGGTTAGGACATCTCTTTAGTTGGAAGGAAAAGGGCGGGCGGGGGAAGTGGATATCATAACTTTTTCGAGGCGGGGTGATTTTTACATGGAGTTTTTCTAGAGGGGAGAAAATATTATTATATCCCCTCTAGAAACACTCCACGTAAATATTATTTACGTATATGTCATTCCAGACTATATCTCTATAGAATTGAGATAAAAAGTTCAAATTCGCACAAAAAATTTGTCTGGCAAACGAAAGACTACGTTCGTAGATGGGCAGAATCGGGCCACACTCTGCGGGGTTTTGGGGAGTTTTAGGAGAGGGGGAAATTACCCGTAAATTCTAAAAATGGACCAGTCTGACAAGTGACACCTCGTATCAAAGGGGTTTTTGGCGCTGAACACGATGGTGAAGTCAGAATTGCGATATCTTATTCCGTTCACAAACTGGGGCACTTTGAGGGTTAAGAGTGGTTGTTAACTCGAGCTGTTCTCCACGGTTCATCTGCTCTAATCTGATAGGTAACTGATCTCATCGTATTTCTGACTTAAATATCGTGTTCAGCGTTCGAAAATCTATACATTGAGGTGTTACTCGGCAAAAAAATGGTTGAATTAGATGTTCCAGATTTATTTATTCATTTCTTCAAAAATTCGCTTTATAGCCATGTTACGTGACTGGTTTAATTTGATGCGATAATATTTATGACTCGCTTTGGTTCGGATTTGTTAATCTACACGACACGAGTATATGATATGAATCACCTTTGATGCGGGCTATTTACTAAATAGTAGTTACCGACTGGTGAGCGGATGAGTGTGAGGCAGTCATGTTGAGGCAAGTGGAGGGGTGAGTCAACGGTCTAAAACATTCGAATTTTGATTCGCGAAACTGCCTCGCGAGGAAAACTCTCATTATCTAAACCTGGCTTTAATCCTGTGGATAATATTCGTAATCACACTAACAGAAACATCACACTAAGTTCATTTTGAGATTTTCAATGAGAACCAGGTACTTAATTAAATGTTCTGAAACAGAATGTGTCAGATAATTTTACGTCTATGCTCCATACGTTATCTGTAACAGTGACGTGGGGCATAGATTTCGTGCCCACCAGGTCTTGTGGAAATGAGCTATTAGGTTGTCCTTATTTGTACTAGCTTATTTCAGTCTTGCAACCTGATTAGCAGAGAATATCACCTTGGCCTTCAGCTGAAAGACCTCAATGTAAATCCATGCCGCCTTTGCAGTTTTGGTTTATTATCTTCGATAATGAACCATTGGAATCGCCCAAAGAAAAAAAATTTTTAACCCCCCCTCAAAATTTGTTGGTTTACGTTTCAAGACACGTAGATTCAGAAAATCGAATAAAAAAAAATCCGTCCGTCCGCCGTACGCCGTCCCCCGTACGCCGTCCCCCGTACGCCGTACGCCGTACGCCGTCCGCCGTCCGCGCCACTTTGCCCAGTTAGCGTTGAGTTAAAATTACGAAATTCGGTTTCTGGGTTTGGACCAGCCCCACAATGGTCCTCGAAACTTTTCATAACCCTAGGTCAAGGGGAAGGGGTTCAAAACGAAATTTAAAATTTCGACAATGTCATATCTCAAAATATTTAACTGAAACGTGTAGTTTTCAGTTCACTTTTGAATGACCTGAAAAATTACGAATCTTTTAAGACCAATTGGATTTTTGTGCGACCAGCCGTTCGTTCACAGTGAGCGCGCAAAGGTTTAGGAAAAACACTAATCTTTCGCGTCGAAAACGGCCGTTATGTGACCCAAACCTCAGACGCCCAGAATAAAACTACCTTTGGTCATCTTCCCGGTAAACTATAGTCTAGAAATTTTAACCGTGAGTCGGGGATAGACCACATTGCAATATTTACTCGGTTTCTCATCTGTAAAATTGTTTAAATAATACCTTTTTGTAATAATACAAATTAAATTTTGATGATGAGCTATTGACTTGAAATTTTAAAAATAGGTCAGAACTGGATCACAGAACTGGATTCACTCGGTTTCTTGTCTGTAAAATTGTTTAAATAATACCTATTTGTTTAAACAAATTAAATTTTTATGATGAGCTAGATACTTGAAATTTTAAATATAGGTCAGAAATGGATGACATTTCAATATTCACTCGGTTTGTATGACATGGTATGAGTATGGTATGGTATATTATTGTATGTATGATTTGGTATAATACAGTATGGTATGATAGGAAAGAAATTCGTATGGTATGGTATGAGTACGGTGAGAATATGGTATGGTGCCGATTTGCAATACAGTCTGGTATAGACAGAAGGGTGATCTGCACAAGGAAGATAATAAACCGTTGTGTCAAGAATTTGCAGAGTTTTTTATATTGTCACTGCATTGTTCATGCCATCATGGATGGAGAACAGTATCTGCCTCACTTTCGTGTAGTTCCTTGACTTGCAGCTCATCCAGTGACGAGGCTACTTTCAGTTGTCTTGCTGTTTGGTGTATGAAGCTCGACCAAAAGCACCTGCCAAATGCTGCAGCAGAATAGAGAGAGAGAGAGAGAGAGAGAGAAAACATGCTTTATTTAAATGATGAAATAAGTATTACAATATAAATAGTATGGAGAGACATGTGAAAATGTTGATCCTATTAGGATCGACAGATGAGTTCGCGACGTTTTAGGTATTTATAAGAGAATGATAGGAACAAAAACGACTAGACAACCATAATAACAATAATTGTTATTAACAATCAACAGTTTTTTACAATAATAAATTAATAACATGACACAAAGTTCTAAAGACTATATTCGGCAATGGCTCTAAAACGGAGCTGCCAGGCTACCCTGCAATATTTGGCCAGTTTTGTATCTGCTCCCACGAGCATATCCTCCCTCCCAAGCACCGCTCGGCCAAACCACTTACGCCTAACCGAAGTATACGCTGTACACTTCGCGGCGAAGTGAAAAGCGTCTTCCAAGGCATTTTCACTGCACATGGGGCAAGACAGACCCTCACAGCCATAAGACCTCTCAGTGGCATAAGGTCACCTCTTAAGTTAAAAAGCCATTTTGACACCCAAAGTGGCCTGTTTTCCAGGAGGTTTTTCACTACTCTCGGGCCGGATCGGAGTTCTCGGTACTGTAGATGCCCTTCAGACACTAAAACTCTACTCCTAAAAATTTCAAACATTTTATCGGAGACCACTTCCAGCGCTTTTGCAAAATCCTGGACCCACATGACAACATCACCATGTTTATTCAGTGATATGCCATACGTATTCATTAGGGAGTCCCAATCCCTTGCCCAAGACACGTTACACCTAAGGCACTCCTTTCCTAATATTTTTGGTAGTCTATGATCTGGCAATTTGAACACTTTCATGATATAGTCAAAATGAGTTTTCAGTGCATACAGGAACAACGGTTTTAGGTCCATTTCCAGGAATTATCTGCTGCAGCAGAATAGATAAGTGATTCAGTGCTGAACAGCAGTGAATAGTCCTGAGTGAACCTATCAAAAGGTAGGAAAGCGCACGTCTTTCCCTTTTCTAGCAGTGGCACTATAACAATTTTTGCTTATGATCATTCAAATTTTTTTGATTTTGTTCTATGGTTTTCCTATTATGGGTCCTCCTTGTAGACCACAGCTTGAAATGATCCCTAATCCCATATGCGGCTATTGATAGCCCTCAGTACCACCTCCAACCGGTAATATTCATAACTACGAGGGGAAAGCTAAGCAGAATTGCGTTCCTCGGTAGTCGGTGGAGAGCTCTTCCCGCTTACATCATTCATTTTAGTTGATCGATTATGCTCTTTCGTGTGGTCACCTCCACTAACGACCCTTTTGCCTCACCTTCCCTTCAAGTTATTCCAATTAATCTCTATTCGTTCAGATTTCTGCTTCTCGGTGTCACCAATTGAACCGAAAACAAAATATTCCAGAGGCTCGAAAAAAACCACTTAGAAATCATCCAGTAATCAAAAGAGGCGATAGGGGCGTGAAAGTCAACATGCAGCCGGTCGGACCGCCCAAATCTCCATAGGCCGTTTTCGTTGACGCATAGAAGAAAGCGAAAGTGACGTCCGCCTTGTAATCGGCGCTCGGATTGATTTTTATGAGGTAGCGTAACCCGTACGACTGCTTAGCTAGTCAGGGTGCATTCGCTATCAAGAACTTGAGTTGCATCACAGGACTTCATTAATTTTGACCCTGGAAGCTTGTTTTTGGGGGCCAGGGTCGAGAGTATTTATTTTCACCTGCTGTATCCCTACACGTCCCATGGTGGCAATTACAATGCATCAGTATGGAAATACAGTAGAAAAGCGCACAATACAAGAGGATGTATCCTCTTGTATTGTGCGCTGTGTATACACCGTGTTTGAAAATCCCTTTGTGAAATTTCACGCTCTATAACACACTAAAAACTTTGTAAAATCTGCAAATTTTATCAAGCTACCATAAGATATAGGTTAAAACTAGGTTTGGTATGAGATTTTTCCAGGATTCAAATCGTTGAAATAATTTCAACTTTGATGCAATCAGTATTGAAATAAGCATATGATTCGATTTCACGGACGTTGGGTGCTGAGTGGAAATTAGGAACAAAATTGCTTTGCTTCACGTGCGTGTTACGGTCAGTTTTACACGCTTAAACATTTACTGGATCGTGAAAAATTAAGACTTTGTTTAGTCTAAAAAAAAAAAAAACCTCCGCCAGTTGTTACACATCGATTCTATCAAGACAGTCGTTTACTATACCGGGCATATCGAATGTCGGCCTTAATTTCTGCGGGTTGTATAAGTGCGTTCGGGCTGGAGAAAGTTGTTGGTATTAGCGTAGGTATAATAAATTATAAAATCGCGTCTACAGGTGTCCTCAGGGCTCAAGACGCCGCCAGCTGTTTGGAATAACTCACGCGAATTTCGCTCGCTGCGCCAGATGAGCGATGTGGCGGATATAAAGAGGATTTGGATAGGCAGATGATGTAAAGCTTATCAGACTATGGCGAATGATTTATAATAGACACAGAAAATGAGAAAGTTGAACGAGCGAGTATGTGGAAGTAGTTTAGAGGTGGCAAATAGGTAACTACTTGCGTATTACAGGGATCGACATCTGTCCCGGGATATCGAGATTAACTGAGTGTGGCTGAACCAAATCTTAAATTTATATTAACAGCGCTCAAAACATTCTGCTTGTATAATTTTGAATTTAACTTATTGTTAACTCAACTATTGGTATTCAATTCTCCTGTGTTGCATCTGGCACCATGTAAGTTATATCTAGGACCATAGGTAATAATTACCTATGGTCCTAGATATAACTTACATGGTGCAATTATTGCATCCAGTTGAAGACCCACGTAATTGTCTGAATATACTTAGCTTATTTTGGTTCATTATACCCAACTAACTACTGTGTTTGTACGTGGGACAGGAGATAGCATTACTTTAATATAAGGACCGAAAGCGTTATAGTATATTGTCTCATATCCCAACAACCATACAAAGAGACCGAGAAAAATTGAAATAATGAATACAATCTCCTTCGTAAACTGGAATATGAACATGAAAGTTCTTTATTAACCATTTATTATGCATTACTGACAGAATTAAGGGTTTTTATCACTGGTTATCGTGGTTTCAGGTATTCGTGTGTGCCTCCATGGCCAATCTGTACTCGAGCAAGGGTACTGAAAAGAGGTGGATTCTACAACACACAGGAGTCCCAGTTGTTCTTCTGGACACCGGTGAAGCGAGATCTAGGACTATCAGAGGGATTCGCATCGTGCTCGCCGAACGCGGCTCATCCTTTTCACTCTGGTCCGACAAAATCGACAATTTGTCTGCTTACAAGGAAAGCAGGTAAGAGGAAAATTTGGCATTTGATCGAAGTGTATATTATTTGCACGTCAATTTGTCCACAAAGTAACTTTGTTCATGATGAGCTAGCTACAGAGCACTGTATTTGAAACCTCTAAATACCCACGACGAGAGGATTTTTATTTATTTCGAAATACGATTCTAATCAAATGTGTGAGACATTGTTTAAAGTGGATGCAAAACCTTCATTGTTGTCACTTAATTTGCTACAAATCGTATATAAGTGCTCGTATAAAAATACTTCTGGTAAGTTCATATGTGAATTGGAATCATCATCTTAGCGAATTCACTAGAGGCAACTTGATGGAACTGATATGAGACTATCTGCAGACCAATCACATTCATACTAAAAATTTCAGCTCACTACTAAGATGTTTCCAGAAATACACATTTTAGTATGCTCAGACGGAATTCTCAAACATAAAATTGTGAAATAACAAAAATGGTAACATTAATCGAAATATTGTGTACTGTTAATAGTACAATATTTGTTTGTAGTAAAGGTCCCCTTGATTTTTTGATAAATCAGTTTGATGCTGTTAGCAACGAAACTGTAACTCGTTTAAGCGTACGGTACATTGTCATCAACAGAAACAGGGCAGATAACCTGAAAAAGTTCTCGACAGCTAAAAGCTAGGGGCGGTTGACGTGAGAAGGTAAAAAATTATTTAAGAGGGAAATAAATTCATCTCAGGTGTGAACGTCAAACATTTTTGAACTGATATGTTCAACAACTCGCATGAACTAAATCAAACTTAGTGTCGTTGTTATCTGCACTTATTTCAATTCAAAATCTGCATTTAGTCATGAAACGAAAGAAAGTCCTCAAAACTCGTATACTACATTTTTTCTAGTTTTATTTATTTATAAATCGTCATACTGAATTATTATTATTATTATTATTATCATTTTTTTTTTGCAGCGTTTCATTCCACACGATGTGCTTATCGTCTGACCACACAACGTTCATCGGGCTCAGCTTCGACTGTGAACAAGCAGCTAAAGAGATGTGGGAACACATCGAAAGGTACGTTCCAAATAATTCGAGACGGGAGTTTGGAGTCTAATAATTATTATTAGCCTTCAAACTCCCGCCTCGTAATTTTTTGTTAGTTGAAAATCTCAATGGCAACTATTCGCTCGAGTTGGCTATCTGCTGAAATGGCTAAAAATCCCAAAACGTATCAAGTTGGCTATCGCGACTATGTTGTTCAAAATCCTTGATTTTTCCACTCCAGCGTATTTACGACAAAAATTATTATTATTGATGGGTGAGGTCTACTAGCGGGACACATACAGTTCCAAGTTCCACTACCCCGCATCAGTATTTTCAATAAATCATTCAATGGGAGTATTCGAATTCGAGGGAGTATTCGAATATACAGTGAAAATCCCAAAATATTTAATACCAACCTTTCAGTGAAGGCTTTCAAGAACTGTTATAAGGAACATTTGTTTACAAAATATTTACAACAGAATGGTTGAGGAGTTGAAAAATTTGAAACATCAGAAGTTTCGAATGTCTGTTATTATGGAGTTTCAAAGTTCTTGATCTTGTTTTGCATTTCTAAAACTCACAGTATGACGAGTAGTTCATTTTAATTTTTTGTAGTTTTATGTAGATAAGATAATAATTATGAATGTAATTAATGTCCACGCTTTGAGGACTAAGTTATAAGGTCTCTTCCAAAGACAGTAAGAGAGAGCTTTATTGCCCTATTTGCACCATGGTGGTTCAATAAACTCAATGTCAATCTTCTCATGGAATGTAGCTTCAAATGCTGCTTCGAACAAATATAAATTTCAAATCCGAAACGATCCTAGTTAAACCGCTGGTCTTTAACGCGGACGCGGTGGAATACGTTTTGGAGGGCTGGGCAACTCGAAGTTGGTAGATGAAAAAGATCTCCCCTATTAGAGACCTTTAACATCATGGATATGTATATTATTTTATAACTGAAAAAATAACTCACTCTCTCCTTTTTCCCCCATTTTTGCCAATGTTGAATGTTCTCAACAAATTCTATTGTCAATATTTATCAAACATCAACGTTATTGACAATTATGGTGACCTATGGTCATTTTTTAGTTGATAATGCATTAATGTGAGTTATCAAGAATCCTTGACTGACCTAGACTTACCCAAGTCGAAATGCTACTGCGATTTATATAATTACTACTTGGTACCTGCACGATATTTGAACCAAAATATAGCATTGAGGGAAAAAATAGTCGTCCATCAGAGTTTAACAATGAAGAGGAAATTGTTCTGTAGACACCAGTCACCTGTAGGTGAAACTTTAGAATCCGTATTAGGCCATTCTGAATCTCACTCTGGTTTTAACATTTCTGATGTCATCCGACCTATGTGACTGAAAACATTGAATTTCCGTAGTTATGAAATTGTTTTGAGTAAGACCAATCATTTCGAAATTCAAAAACGATGCTAATTCTTGGACAATGGTTTATTATCTTCTGTACAGATCACCCTTGTGTCTACTCGTAGATCACTGCTCTGTATACGATCTCCTTGTGAGTTTCCAAACTGTACGAGCAACTGGAGGAATGGGCTAAAATATTGTTGTCTATAATTTATTTATAGACAACAATATTTGTTGTCTATAAATAAATAGACAACAAATATAAATAGACAACAAACATCGCCGGTAGCGCGTCTGTCCGCGATGCGTAAGATCTTGGGTTCAATACCCGCTGGCGTGGAAGGAATTTTTCACATACTTAGCCGTTGCGGTGGTCACCTGGTGGAAAGCAATGGCAAACTACCACCAGTATCATTTGCCTAGTACAGCCTCTCAAATAGTGCCGTTCGGAACCGGCGATAAACTGTAGGTCCCGTATAACTTGTGAAGACGTGCATCACAGGATTATATGTGAGAGGTCGCCAACGTCCGAAATTCGGATACGGCACTCCAAGAATAATTTATTTATATAATTGTAAAATGGAACACGCATACAGATAATGAATTACTTTGAATTATTTTGTATTTTGTATTAATATAATTCTGGGATTTTTCTTATAATTACGTCGGCGATTATTTATAAGTACATACCACCAAATATTCGTAATTACCTTCTGTCCGAAGTCACGTATATCTCAAAACAATAAACTCGACATCACAAAATCATGTGCTGTATGAACATTGACCTCCGTATAATTCACGCTCATGTTGACGATTTTTCGGATGGACTTGATAAATTCCATCAATAGAACTCTATTCAAATCTGAACTAAATGAATATCTCATCTCAACGTATTTCTCTCGTCCTGCAGGCTTACGAGCTGCCCGGAAAACATCAGCCTGTCCGTGCCCGGATCCCGGAAAACGGCGAGAAAGCCCGCACCGAGGCCTCCACTCCCCACCAAGTCGCACATTTCTCAGCCCTGCTGTTTCCAGCACATCACCAGCGTCGGGCAAACGGACAAACACAGGTATTACCTCCACATCATTTGTATGAGGGCCGAGAGCAGCATCAGTGCTCCTGGAACTAAAACGTATCGTTTCATCGAAATACATAGATGCGTAGATAAATAAATTGGTTTATTAATAAAATTATAAATTAGTAAAATTAATAAATTAAGCAAGAATACAGGAGAGGCTGTAGCCTTGCCTAATTGAATAAGAAGAAGAACATAGTAAGGGTGAAGAACCGGGTTTTTGGAGATATACTCGTATAACTCGGCTTCTTTTGGACTTAGCGACTTGAATCTTTTAAAGGGCACTGCTTAAAGTTGGAACGATGCTCTGTGTAAAATTTCAAGTCAATCGGTGAAGGTGGAGAGGCCGTAGCCTTGGCTAACTGAAAAAGAAGCAAAACTAGGTGAGGGGTTTTATATAACTCTGCTCCCTTTAGACCTAGGCACTAGAAACTTTCAGGACTTTTTTCTATCATGCATACCACGAAGATCCACACCGAATTTCAAGTTGGTCGGCTGTGGTCCCTTTCAAAGTGGCCAAAATTAGCCTAAATTTCAGTTTTTCGTTCCCAAACTTTCTTGGGTTGAAATAAATTTTTCAAATATCATTGGGTGCTTGTATAAAGAAGTTCTGTGCAAAATTTCCTGTCAATTCGTCCTGTTACCCAGGCTGTAGACTCGTCATAGTGGACAATATTAGCCTACTTTTTTTCTAAAATTTTAAGGGTTAAGATATGGGTTAAATCTTTTGAAAAACACTCTTGGGAGCTGAAACGAAGCTCTGTGCGAAATTTCAAGTCAATCGTTGAAGGTGGGGAGGCTGTAGCCTTGACGTCTGAACAAGGAGAAGAAGTAAGGGCGAAAACCGGGTGTTTGAAGTTAGTTAACTCTGCTCCCTTTAGGCCTAGGGACTTGAAACTTTCAGGGCTTTCTATTATCCACACCAAGAAGACCCACGCCAAATTTAAAGTTTATCAGTCAAATAGGAGCCGAGATATTGATAGGTACCTGAAAAACGCGTTTCGGTACCCTTCGTAACTTTTGCTTGGCCTAGAGAATATAATATAATATCTATGTATAATATTATTATACGTATAACTATTATATATGTATTATACAAATACTATACTTATTATTCTAATAGGTTGACCAGTTCTAGTTTTCTTAACGATGCCACTATTCATTTTCGTTCCAGATACGTCTCGCTTCAAACGCTCCTTCCTCCCACAAAACTACCACCGAACAAGTGAGTTCCGGCCCCCCAACACTCATCTTCTATATCATTATTACTGTGTAGTTGTCGTTACTGTTGAAATATTCGTTATATTTCAATTAATCCATGATGTTATTTTCACAAATATACTCGTAGGGTTCTTTCAACACCCGGACAAGATAGTATTCTGCTTATTGGTGAGGTATCTGTTGTATAGTTACATAGGTGTACGACTACTAGCTTCTGTATTTTATGACTATGCAGTGAGAGTATCTACCTCTCCTAGAAACCTGTATATATTTGTCAGTATTGTTAAATAAATGTACTGTAGTTAAGGACGTTTTGAAATAATGTTAGTAAGTATATCCCAAGTTGAGTCTTGTGGGTTTGTTGGTTGATGCTTAGTAGGAAAATAGCTGCTCCAACCCTTCGCGGACTTTTAATGCATTATTGTACAATTCATTTGTCACCGCTCAGTATAATTGTTAACTTACTCATCAAATATTCCACAAGCCAACAGGTTAAGAACCGAATCACTAAACCAAATTGTACGGTAAAAGGCCAATAATCAATTCACTCTTGAATTGAGTCTTGAATATTCGGTCTACATAACTATAAATAATATTGCAGTGGTTGTTACACATCCAGGCTGATTGGAATGTTTCGTATTGTTACGTTGATTTTGCTATGTGGCGAATTCTTACATTTTATTTCATTATTCTAAACAATATATTACTCTTCGAATTTATTCAATAGAACAATTATGTACATCTCTTTATATCTAACGATTTCCCTCAATGGCCAATTTTCATTTGAATCGTTCAGTTCCTTGAAATTTATTCAGCCAGCATGGAATTCTGAACACTCTCCAATCTTTTACAAGCAAAAGGGCTTAATATAAATGGAAATTCTGAAGCACCCTCTATTCTAAGATCCAAACGAAACACCTACAAGTATTATTATCATTATAGATAATTTGTTCCAAAAAATGAGTGTATAAGCATAATTGAAGGTAGAGCAGTTTAATTAGAGAGCTCGACAACAAGATTCAAGACTGAGGCAAGAATATCGTCGTAGCACAGCCAGGACGTAGATAGCACAGCCAGTTCATGGTTATGAAATGTCTCAGACAGGTAGATAATATGGATTGACATGCACCATACCTACCTAGGTCCTGATGGTCCTTACGACACAGAAATGGAACTGTAAATATGAAATATTTTAGGTCTTAAACTCTTTAGTAGTTAACTTAAAGTGTTTATCACTAGTATTACAAATGGCTACTATTTTATAAAATACGGCTGATACATGTTTATTGTTCGAAGTGGTAGAGAACCGTTGATTCAGATTCGTAATATCAATAATGTATTTGTGAGTGCATTAAATGGAATTTTGGTTTATGAAAGTCGATCGTTATTACTGATGACGTGTGTAAATAATATGATTCGTAGTACCTGCTACCCACTTTCTACCTTGAATTATTTGAGTTGTTTATTGCAAACGTGAGCAGTCAACCTACTCACAATTCGACTTAACCAGTTTAAATGATGTAGTATTTATTGAGAAGGTATTCGTTACAATAGACATTTCGTATAATCCCATCAGGAAATCGTACATAATATGCACAGTTAGGGCTCTCATACATCGGATTGAGTCTCCGAATCCTACTCGTGTAAATATTGTTTTAATCATTTGTATTTGAGATTTCATTTTCACAATAATGTCCCGTTCCGACTGAACGATGATTATAGGTCCTAAAACCGCCCGCTTTATTTTTTTATGTTAAACGTGATAATTGTGTTTGTGTTGTATTATAAACATTGTGTTTTGAATAAATAAATAAATACTGTTAATGACTGTTGGATCTTTGAAAAACACCTGGTCTACATCCCTTCGACAAGAACCTACATACTCTACACCTCTACAGTAACTGTATTTATTCTATCTTCAGTAATCATATTATGATGATCATAATTACGGCCAAAGTCACGATTTACAACAACAAAATCTGTATTAATTAAATCAAATTTTAACATGGAACAATGTTCCGTGTTAAAATTTGACCGAATATCATGTTTTAGATGAATGTCATGATTTGATCGATTCATGTCATGTTTTAGCCTTCACATTTTTGGCACAAAACGAGCTGTTACACTAAACAATTTCCGATTTTATAATGAATTCCGCTTATAACGAAAATTTATCTTCGCCATTTTTGGTCGTACAAAATTCGTTCACCACTCGTTGGAAAGCTCTGGATTCAACGAATATTTTCCTATTCACCATAGCCCCGTGACTGTACGAATAGCAGAGTGATGGTCATAACAATTTTAATTTTTTTTTTCAAGTATGGTATAATTTATTATAATGGGTTAGAGAGGGCTATAAGAAAATTGGCTAAATTAATACCTTGTAGAATATTAAATACCTTATAGAAATTTAGCCAAATCCCGTGGTGGTAGAGACTTGAAATTTGGCGTGTAGCCTCCTTAGGACTTTAACTTGAGGCTGCCAACGCTAGGATCAGCTGAGTGGCTCCCAAAACTAATTTCTATGCTATGAATTTCTACGCAGTGAATTCACTCTTTGAAGCTGTAATTTGGTACGTTTGTCCTTAGGACTTATACATGAAGTAGAATAGGTCAGCTGAGTGGCTCCTACGGCTAAGTTTTATGCCATACGTGGCTAAAACATGTTCGACCCTTATAGACATTTAGTTGTAAGACTCAAAAAGAAAGAAGAATATACGCCAGGGGGTTCCTTCTTCTGAGTCAGCTAAGATATAATCTTAGTTGACTCAGTTAGGTCAGCATGTTATTATTGAAGTGGGTCCTTTAAATTAAATACATGTATCTCTGTATGTATTAATTTTATTACATATTTATTATAACTTCCTATTATAATTCCATTATAATTCCATTGGGCTCAAGTTACAGGTTAAAGTTACAGCTTCAAATTACAGGATTCGTCCGAGCAAGTGTTGAGACACTTTATAAAAATGATTTTCGGCATTCCCAGAAACTCACCTAAGTACTTTGTCTACCTGGAGACTGGGGCCGACCCAAACAATGTATACACCCTACAGCTCGCGTGCGGATGTGTTGTTGAAACCAGCAGCATGCTTTCCGTGTATAGAGGCCCGAGAGGCTGTCAGTAGAAATATTTCCTAGTTTGTATAGATACAATATAGATCTACAAAGGAATTGGCAAGGCGATATGGCTGCACCTTTGTGGGAGACTTGATGGAGTTGGATACAGGGCAGCATCAACTGGTCATCATTGGTGGAGGCGGTTAGGAAGTCATGGATGGACGATATGTTGGATATGTGTCTTAATCGAGAAATCCTACATAATATAATACATCTTCAGTTCGATTATGGCGTGAAACCGGCAGACCTGCATCAAGAGGCTTCGGACGGAGCTCCGTGCCCTGTGGGTACGGAGCTGGGTCTTACGGATCTGCTCTCTCTGCAAGAAGGAATTCCTTCTTCCATGGAATGACACTAAATGCCGGCTCGGATTCGCGCAGTCTGTCCACCATTCCTGGAAGTATAGATCTACACTGGTGGCGGAATTCAACTGGGACTAGGGGTACCTAATACCAACGCCGTTACAAAATAATCAATAAATACATTTAAATAATCACCCAATTCTCAAATTCGTATGATACAAGTATCATCCTAAGGAAGCACCATCCTAAGGGAACAGCTGCTGTGGTTCAAATTTCGAATCGGTTTTCGTATTTCACTTTCCCTCTAAACGTAGTTCACTTTCCCTTAGTAGGCCAATCTTGAAGCGAGGATCTTGGGCCATCTAGACTCCAAACGGAGCCTACATACACAATTAAAGGACCCTTGCACCTCGGAAAGTGTTCCAAAATACGTTACATTTTTTTCGTCACGCAGATTTTAAAATGAACTCCAGCCCTAATGACATATCCGTGTCAATTTTATTAAAAAACTAGCTTATTATTGTGGATGATAATTAATATTGATAAGTGCGATTAAACTCACTGTTAATTACCACGTCTGCAAGATTCACCCGTCTCTGTCCAGCAAAACATCAATGTCCTTCAGAACGCAAACAATAACAGTGTTGATTTGTTTTGGTACCAGCATTGGCAAACTGGAAACGGAGTGGAAACTCTTGCATAAGAAGTAATGAACCATACCGAGAGCAATGACCTGTAAAGAACTGATTGGGAATGGTGGATACGAAATAACTCGATCGCCTTCCCGTGGTGTAAATAGCCTACGGTGGGTATAAAAGAGTATGATGCGTATATCTATCTTGTCCAAACAAATTGTTTGATTTCGAAGCGAACTTATCCCGACGTTCCTGAAAGAATCATTAGGACTATGGCTGAAGAAGACTTTTGTTCCAAAAAAGCATAATATTTCAATTAATAATTTTACTTTTTACATAATTGTTTCACTTTTTATCTGTTTTTCAAATTCAATCAACACTTGTTTATGCTTCATTTCTAATTGAACCCATCAATCTGATCGGATCGCGTTCAAATTTTCATGGTAATTTAAGGCCTCCTTTTTATTTTATTAACGATAACTTTCTTTGTTTACAAAATGCAATATACGAGTAAGATATACCTACTTAATATCGCTTGCTTAATACTAGTACAACAGCTCTACATCACTTGTGACTTGTGGTGAGGTTTCTGCTCAGTAGCAGTCCGTACGTATTACAACTTTATGCCTAATGGTATACAGTTATAAATTTGGTAAAACGTCGATAGATTTCGGCAGGATTAGCTACACTATGACTTAGTAATAGGAAAATCTCGACCATAACAAGTTTGATAAGCCTCCAGTTGTTCTCTAAGAAGTCAGGTGGACGTGATCATCTATAAGATCATCACGTGGATGGATCTATAAGACTGAAAAGAAAACGTCCACCTGACTTCTTAGAGAACAACTGGAGGCTTATCAAACTTGTTATGGTCGAGATTTTCCTATTACTAAGTCATAGTGTAGCTAATCCTGCCGAAATTCTGCAGAACCATGGTTACTCGGATATTCGCTCCTGTAAAGTGGATTTAGCCGGTTCTCCTGCAAATGCATACACTAATAGAGGCGGATGTATCACGTTTTCATATTGTCGCTCACCAGAGGGATATTGAAATCTGCATGCAAAATGCTACCGCGCACATACCATGGTGCAGATAAGACCATCCTCGAAATGCGATTTTGAAATGTTTGGTTTCCGGCTGATTTGACTGTTAGATGCTGAGCCCCAGGGCTCACAACCACACAGCCAGACTTGAGGTGGTACCTATGTTCGATGTGCTGTTTAGCAGGAATTTCAATTGACTGCGTCAATTACTGCTGGTTTTATTGACTTGATTTCATTTGTATTCGATTTAACATGTATAGCCAGAAGGCTATAGAGAAACACCTACTCAAACCTAAGGCTTGATTTCATAACGATAATGCGCGTAGAATTTTTTTAGACTCTCAAGTAACGTGATCCTCATACAAAGTGACTTTTCTGCCAAAGTTACAATGCAGGAATTTTCGGGTTTCTGGTCGTTATGTATCAATATTATCTGTACTACAGTGAGCCTCAGGTTATGGGACATGGAAAAATCAGCTAGGGGCGTTATTCCGATTCATGACCCCGTAGCATCCGTCATCGCAAATTCTCCAGCTTATCTCAGAACGAGGACGCTAAATTATTCAAGGCACGTTTTCTGATGGCTATGCACCGTTAACTACGGAGGGGAACGGCAAATAAATTCTTGCATTTCCACATAATAAATTCTTTCGACTGGGAGGCGAGCTCTACGCAAACGTCACCCTAAAACCTTTATCTAGATTCGACCGGGCTGGACTGCTTTTCGATTGAGCGTTGGTGGGAGATGGACCCTTCAGTTGACTAATACCGCTAACATTGGAGCTCGTTTTTCTGCGACAACACTCGCGCTCGCAGCCAGCTAGTGTTAAGTTATTCCGATCGCACGATCCTGCAAACCGACACTCTGACCCTTCTCGACTCTGATCACGGTAAGCAAAAATAACCTTCAGAATTAGCACTAATAGAAGTAAATACAAGTCAATACAGGAAAAACGGCCGTCCTTGTGCCGGACTTGATGTCCTTATCGTTAATTCACAAAATGATTAGGTAGGTACCTACTTGAACACACGAGATAAGTTCCTGCGTTGGTTCGTTTTCCCTATCCAGTCAGTTATTAGCACTGTGGCAATGAAATTGAAATTAATGTACTTTCCGTTTTTTGTACTGTCTGGTAAACTCTGTTGTTTGGCGCTTAGGACGTTTTTGGGTGTGAGCCATTCAATTGTTGTACCACAGTAGGTAAATACTTACCAAGTGTGCTTATCTGGTTAGTACCGTTGATAATTCCAGATTCCTCTCTTCAATAGATATCGAAGATAAATATTATTATTTCAAACGCTCAACGTTGTAAGAATGTATAGGTAACTTATCAAATGTAGGAATGTTGAATAATCATAGATATGAATCCTAACAGGAAAACCCAACTCTGCGAGGAAGTAAAGAATCTACTAATGGGTCGCGTGCAAGGCTTATCCGTTCCAATATGAATCGATATTTTCTAATTGAAATAAACGTATCCAAATTTAAACTTATTCAATAACGAATTGATTGACGAAGTCGTCAAATGGTACGTACTTTTTAGCCAACATGGGAAAAATTGTCGTCTTCAAGCCGTAGATTACTAGGTGGTACCCTATAAATCAGTCCAAATTTAAAGTTGGGGCGGTTAATCATCGCAGTATGTAATGTTCTTTCATTTGTCTGTAAGATTTTAGCTAGGATGCGTTGTTTAGGAGTTATAAGCGAATAACCGAAGAAATCCCGAAATTGTCGACATTTTTGGGGCACCAAAAGTTAAGCTCAACCCGTGGAGAGGTACAAACTTATATACAACTTATATATACAACTTGTTGACTCACTGAAATAAACACTCAATAGTTTACCTCATTTTACCTAATCATTTCTAGTATTTCGAGAGGTACGCGGATATTGAATATAGAACAGTGATCCAAACAGAAATTAATAACCCATTGTTGGGTTTTGATTCATGTAGACTTCAACTACCACCTTTGTGAGTCGCCATGAGACCTGAGGTGAATGGAGGGTTGGAGTAGGTACCTAATTAATAGGTATTTAATTAGTGCAGAATAGAATGTAATTAATTTTGAATGAACCAAAGGGCTTTCTTCAACCTGAACTAAGTCAATCTAGAGACCAACCGACAGCCATCTCAGATAACACCTCTACATTCCCTATAAGCCATATTCAGTGTGACAATTGACCTATTTCATTGCTTCTTGCAGGAGAAAATTTTACGCTCGTGGGGGTACAACAATGGAACAGGCATTGCTGGTTGGTATCACGCTCACGCTGTCCATCAATACGAACTGGGCCCAGTCTTTCGAATCATCATCAAACGAGAAGGACGAAAACGCATCGATAATCAGGAGTACTGACCCAATCGGCGGAACCACTCCGCTGGGGAATGGTTTGTCAGAATGCGACAGTGAGTTATCATCCTCATAGCCATTGTATTCATCAAGTGTACCTAATGAGTTTCCTACATAGATAGGCATATCATAACGATTTCTACAGGAGTACAATCAAAGAATTCTTAATTATTAATATTATAATGACAGAGAACAAAAAGCGGGAGGAGAAAAGTGGATAAACTCCAAAAGACTGGATAAGGTGAATAAACTCCTTATAATTTTTTTGATCTTCAGGGTGTTATTGTGAAATCTTTTTGTTTGTTCCTACATAAGTACTTGCATGTTAGGGATTGCTGGATAGGGACGTAGGGGGGATCCTCTGCCGATGAAACATATTACATTGTCAGGGACTAGGCGTCGGCGAAGGAGAAAGCGGAAAGGAATTTATCGGAAGGCCAGTGCCTAGCAATGACAATCAAAGAAGTGTAGAAGGCAAAGGATATGCAGGCCCATGTACATCAGGCCCCTTTCACAAGGGAAGCTTCACGTCTCCCAGCACCGAAATGCATTGAGTTAAGTGGAGCTTACAGACGAAGAGCCACGTCCCCTCCTCGAAATGCAGAAGGCAGAATGGGGGGCTTCCAGGCGAGGAGTGAAAACGGCTCTCCCTCTCGTCGCCAGTTGATGCTTCATCATCGCGGATCACGATGTGGAGACATTAATCAGTATCTTCAAGTTGAATAATAATTGAAGAACTTTTTCTCAGCCCGTCCAAGTTTTTGGTAAAGCGTGGCAAAACCCCTGCTTCATGTGGCAAAACTGTTCTGTCGTCGAAGTTTGTGTCGACGTCAGCGTGCAATTTATTCTACGAATGAGCTGATGGAGCCAGGAGCTACAATGGCGTCCCGTGTGAATGGGCGGCAGCAGGAGCGATAATCCAGTATAGGAGCGAGAGACGTGAAGCTCCCCGTGTGAAATAGGTCTAGGCCTAGATTGCATGTTCTGCTAAAGAATCATGCAACTGCCCTGGAGTCACGCAGGTCGACAGTATTCGCTACCTCGGAGTAGCAGTGGACCAAAGGCATGTGGTTCTGCACATAAGCAATATTGTGGTAAAGTTAAGAAGGCTGCTGTACATTTGTCGAGAGATCTTATCCTTCCTCCCACTAGAATCAAAACGTACTTTTTACTTTGCAATGCAGTGATGAGGGGGACCTGTGGAAAAGAACGTTTAACTCTTTAAAAATGCTCAGGGAACTAGAAGTGGGAAACTTGAAACAATTTAATAACAGTTCTATAACCCCTGACAGGGGCTCCACGCTTTCCAACGATGTCCCCAAGGAGTTAAGAGGGATGACCAATCTCAAATCTTCTAGAATTTATCTCAAGAAGCACATAAAAATTGATAAGTAGGGAAGGTGCTGAGTTCTTGTCTCGAAGATATATTCATTTTTGTATTGATTTTTCACTCTTCTTCGTCATGTGGGTTCTTCTTCGTCAGTGTGGGAATCCATGGGGGCATATGAATACTTTTAGAAGGGCCCTGCTGATTTCCACCCCCAAGACCGAATATTCTCTCCACGGCCCTGATTGTACTTATATATACTAAGTTTGACTTATCTACTCCAAGCGTAGACATAATAATATTATGCAGTTATTGGTCCTGCAAGTAGAGGTCGGCTCATCATTTATTAATGATCCCAGATTTCAGTTGCTCAGTGGAAGACGCGTCTAGCACCATATCGGACATGGACCAGGCTTCAGAACCATCAACGTTCAACCAAGTTTTGAAGAGCCCTCCACCACCACATATCATATTCATATTGGCGGATGATTTGGTAATTGAATTTAATCACTTTCCAATTTTGAAAGGCTTGTACGACAATATTTCAATCAATTAACACAGCAGTGCGGTGCTGATCGAGTCAAGCCAAACAGACGACTCACGGAGTATAACAAGTTTCGTTTAAAAATCGATACTTCATTGTTTAGTTTAGTTAGTCTACTTTATGTTTTTTAGTTCTACTCGGCGGATTTCCGACGTCTTCTATATTTTCGTGTCTGTTTCTAGGGTTGGAATGATGTGGGATTTCATGGGTCTAACCAAATACCCACGCCAAACATCGACGCCTTAGCTTACGGAGGAGTCCTCATGCAGAACTACTACGTACAGCCAATATGTACACCCTCTCGCAGCGCTCTCATGACCGGAAAATATCCTTCACATACAGGTCCGTATGGGAAATTTCATGCAGTCACTTCCACGCTAAAAGATTGCAAGGTGTTGTTGATTGTGCAGATTTCCATTTAAGTCTCAATACAGCCTTATTCCTATGACAGGTATGCAGCACGCCGTGTTGTATGGGGCGGAACCCAGAGGACTGCCGCTGGGAGAGAAGCTATTGCCGGAGTATCTGAACGAAATGGGTTACACTTCGAGGATGGTAGGGAAATGGCATTTGGGCTCTTGGAAGAGAGAATATCTCCCAATGAACCGTGGATTCAAATCTCACGTCGGATACTGGACTGGCCATCACGACTACAATGACCATACCGCCGTTGAAACGGTAGGTACCTAGATACCAAACCGAAACAAGAATCAGCTAACAGAACTTGGCTGAAAGTATCTACTAGTCGTAGCTCTCAGCCCCTCCACGAACCCTCGGTTTTCATCCATAAACAGTCAAATGCTTAATGTAACACTGAGAAGCGTGTTGTGGTAGTAGGTTCCAATTCTTGATTATAATATGATTTTTTATCAATTTCAAATTAATTTAATACCTACGTGGTTGTTCAAAGGGCATGTGGGGCCTAGACATGAGGAGAGGTATGGATGTTGCCTACGACCTACACGGACAACCTACGACCGACGTGATTACTGAGGAATCCACCAGAATCATCGGCTCCCATCCAGTTGACGACCCCCTTTTCCTGTACATCGCTCACGCGGCTGTCCATTCCGGCAATCCTTACAACCCTCTCTGCACTCGAGACAAGGATGCCGAAGTATTCTCCAATATAACGGACTACAACAGAAGACGATTCGCTGGTTAGAGTGAACTTTATCACAGGGGCGGATACGTGCAGCAGCAACTCCCTCCTCCCTCCCCCTCCCACCCATCGAGCCAAAAATCAACCATTTTAAAGTAGCCCAATGGCCACTAACGTTTCGGCGGGAAATCTTTTTCAAGAAAGTGATAACTCCCAGATTTTAAGGGTTTACTGCATGTCCTCATATTTTATTAATCTACTGACTAGTTACTAGATGTCCTAACTGAACCAGAAAGACAGTCGCGCAATGCAGATGAACGGACGACTTAAGTTTGATCGGACGGACGGACACAAAACCATGAAGGCACGTGACCTTTTTTCCTGCTGTGAAAAACTTAGGTTATGAAGCTTAGGCCCATTGAGCCCCCAAAATCATAGTCTGGATCCGCCCCCAATAGAAAGTTAACTTTTTCTGTCAAATTCAATCCATATGTAGATGGAACAAGATGAAAAATGCTGGAACTCCATCAGAACAGCTTGAACAAGGCTGGTATTCCCCGGTAGAATGTACTCGTATTAGAATCTTGAAATGATTCTACACAGTCATTGATACGAACAGTATTTATGATATGCTCAATAATTACTTGTCATTTTTTCAATACTATTGGATAAACTATTGGATGTGTACTGGAGGTTAATGAACGTCGCCTTGGGGCCTGGAGTCCGTTCACTAACCCCAGCGAGGAGGCGGAGAGGGGGGAGGGGGGGTTAAATGGGGTCCCCCTGATTTTGGGCACCAACTATCACTTACTGTCATTGGGACTAAATTAATGATCAAGCCCCGTCGAAGTTGCTCCACATCATCCTACGTTGGTTGGTAGGAATTTTATATTCAACTCCCAATAACACATCAAAATCGCCCTACCCAACTATTGTGTATGGCAAAACAAATACTTTATTTAATAAACCAAAAAATAAAACGAAACACCCAAACAAAAATCAAACGATGAGGAACTCAACCGACATTGGCTATAACAGTAATTGTTATTAAACTCGTGACTAGATGATCACGACAAAACTCGTGGGGCTATGAAAACCTGGAGTCAAGGACATTCACTGATCATAGGTAGTTCGATGTTAGATGAACCAAGATTAAGTATTCGTTCTAATGTACGTCCTTTTTGACAAAACTGAGTTTTCTATTATAACCTAACCTAAGTTTTTTTTTAGCAATGTAATTCTTTCTCTTGAGTATAAAGCGAATAACTGAATTTATCCTTCTTGTACATAGTCAAATCAATGTTTTAGGCGATTTCGCTTTCTGAATTTTTTTTTTGTAAAACACTTTTTGCAAGCCAAAGACGTCCAGGTTCGAACTCAGCCTTAGTGTGGACCTATTGGGCAACCCTTCGAAATTTGGGGGGTGTCACTATATTGAAAATTGATAAATACTGCCGATAAGTTAGTGATCATTGGGCAATAAGGCTGGGCGGCTTCCACAGCTTACTAAGCTCTCCAGTCTACTGACTCGAGTCAAGGGCGGATTCAGGGGTTTCATGAGGGGGCGGAAGGCCAGATTGTTAAGCGAGGTCTGTTTTTAAAGCCAGTTTTAGTCCAAAAACATTGAAAATTGCCTAAATATTAATTATAAAACAAAGCTTAATTGTACAAAGTGCAAGTTCTATTAGAACCTCTACTATAAAATTCAGCCTAAAATCACTTATTGTTGAAAAACCTTTTTTGTATCCATGAGAGCCCCCCTCTGGATCCGCCCCTGACTAGAGTTGACTAGACTAGACTTTCATCCTAGTTACGCTAACGGCGGGAAAGGGGTGTGGGTGCTACAAAACTAGTGACTTCCTATTCCATACATCATACTTGAACTATTTCATAACACTCTAAAATAATAACTAATAACCACTCGTTCGGTCTCGTTTTGCGAATTTATTCTAGGGATCCTTCACCGGCTCGACTGGTCCGTTGGGCAAGTTGTAAAGGCACTGGAGACACGAGGGATGCTGGAGAATTCCATAATAGTTTTCTCTACTGATAACGGCGGACCGGCTCATGGCTTCAACCTCAATGCCGCTTCGAACTGGCCACTCCGAGGTGTAAGAATCAATTTCGGTGCTGGTGATGTTTAGTTTTAGTAAGGGTAATAGAATGGGCAACATACTTAGAATTGGTAGGAGTAGTAATAGTAGGATTAGGTTATAGAAGGACCTAATCCTGATGCTGTTTTCACTTGCAAACATACGTCATCGTTTTGCCAAGGTTGGAGGGTTTTTTAAGGATATCTCAGACTGTGATTGACTTGGAGTCCACTATAGAAGCGCCAAGACATCTAATAAGAATAAGATAACGAGCAGGTTATCGAAAATTATCGAGGTTATCAAATTTTGTTTGAGATCCTGCTCGCTCATTTTACATTTTTTAACTTCAATTTTGAGGTCTATTAGCCTTCCAAAAATGCCCCCTCGTCACGTTTTTTTAATAAAACTATTTAGCCACAATTTAAACAAATGTATTGTCCGGCAGGCCCTTGAGAAGTTAGTTACAGTTTGGAAGTTGATTTTTTTACTCCCTGACTCGATTCCCTAGTTTGTATATTTGCCAAGAAGCTTCCTACGTAGTTCATAAGCGTCCAATATGATTTGTAGTATTGACAGGTACTCCAAAACCAAATGAATTGATGATGATCACTCAGGTGTAGAATCATGAGGAACTGTTACATCAGTAGCACGAATTGTAATGAGTAATTGACATGGGTTGCAGGTAAAAAACACACCATGGGAAGGAGGGAATAGAGGTGCAGCATTAATCTGGTCCCCTCTCATCCAAAAAAGATCTCGCGTTTTCAATGAACTGTTCCACATAGTCGACTGGCTACCGACTCTTCTGAGAGCAGCCAACGCATCCCATGAAATGTAAGGCAACTAAAAATCGAAAATTGTAAATTTGGGTCCACCAAAGAGGATTTTGGATGAGGTGAAGATTATGTATCTTTGATTTCAAGACCCTTGGAGGGGATCGACGGAATTGACATGTGGGAGAGTTTAACAGAAGCCAAGGAAGGACGGCGTTTCGAGATCCTCCATAACATTGACGACAGATCGAAAATTTCCTCTCTAAGAGTCGGCGACTGGAAACTCGTTCAAGGTACCAAATAGAAGATTACATAGCCATTTACTCACTTCATGGACAATTATAAATTGATTATTTATGAATTCTACGATAATTTGAGCTAGAACACCTCTATTTACACAGGGACAACGTACAATGGGGACTGGGACGGATGGTACGGCCCAAGTGGGAGGGACGGACCTGAAACGTACGACGTGAAATTAGTCCAGGCGTCTCCAACAGCACAATCTCTCGCGTCAATTGGCCAACAACTTCCAGCAGAAATGGTTACTAGAAATACCTACTATTCAAAAAAAAAAAAAAAATACACAATGTCATTATACTATCATCGCCCATTTTACAATACGCCGCTAACGAAAATCTGAAATAAATATTACAGATAATGAAGTTGAGGAAGGAATCCAAGCTGTTTTGTGGATCTCCCAAATTCAGAACGGAGTGTCAACCACATTTGTCCGTCTGTTTGTTCAACATAAAAGCAGATCCGTGCGAGTACAACAATGTAGCTGTACAGTAAGTATATACACGTAAATATACACAGATAGGCAGCACATCTATCCTCGTTTGAAACCTTATTAAAATTGTACCAGGTACCCAAGAATACTGAGTCATCTAATGAACAAATTGGAGGACTACAACAGGACTGCGGTGCCAGCATCTAATTTACCGGTGGACTTGCGAGGCGATCCAAAGCATCATGGGTACACGTGGACTAACTGGGGTGACGACGTGGAAGGCGTGGTGAATATGGAGATGTAATGGGCGAACCAGTCATATTTAGTTGAAAACAAACAGTGCGTGAAGTGTACAACCTCGTACTTACCTGATTCGTATACGGTCATAAACCAAAATAACAACATAAAAAGTCGGGATCTCGGAGAGAGTTCCTAAAATCTTGTGACCCAACATCTCGTTACAAAAATCCCAGTCGTGTTTATTCGCTAATTTGTACATATTTTCTACCAAAGGCTCATTGTTCACACAACTGGGAGAACTAAGATGAACGAAGAATAAACGATTAGTACACCAAAACAAGTCCTACTTTCATAATCTTCCCCAGCTTCGGCAAAACTGGCAAATGATCTGGTGAATAATTCAATTATTGTCATTAAACAATCACCTACCAACCAACGAAAGGTTTGGAAATCGATTGAAAACATAGAAAACTAAATAATACGAAACTTTATCCCCACGTGACATTCTGCTCCACAGGTAGTTACTAAGCTTTCAGTGTTGTTCAATGGAAGAGGAGTCTATAAATTTTGGCTTCACAGCTTGGTAAGTAAATTTTTCCATTGATTTTCTTTTTCTTCTCCAGAATTGGTATGTCAACCAACACTTTCTATCATTGTCACATATAATTCTTTGCACTAATCTGATTACTTCAGTCTAAAACTCCGTCTCAAGTTTAGTTCCCTTGGACCTTGGCAGCCATTGTTGTCTTGAAATCCATCTCGGGGCAGGTTGGCCATGATATTTAGAATGGCGCTGTGAATTGACAAGCTAAGATCAAAACTGGAAGAAATACCTATACTGCTATAATATATTATGCGTGTTCATAACCATAAGTCCCAACGCGAAAAGTGTAGCCAACCATCCCCGGTCACCCCTACTATTCATAGAACACCGTAATAACTGTTCAACGGAACTATATGGTGAAATACGAGTAAAGATGTGCATGATCCGGACGTTTTCGTTAGGCTGCATCACAAAAGTAGACTATATCGGTAGCAAAAGAGGTATATATCGGTAGCAATGCTGTAAACCAATCTTATTGTTGTGTTGAATAAGGAAGTTTATTGACAGTAACAAGGGAGATCCTACATCTTTTTACAGAACAACGATACTCAGAACAATTTGACTCAATCAATTTGAACAAATTGAATTTCAAACATTAGGTAAGAGTACGTTCTGCCTAGTATCTGAATAATTGTACATCGTAACCCACAAATTTTGGCGAGGGGGGGGGGGGGGTGTTAAACATTTGATTTTTCTTGTTAGATTTCCAAGGATTTATTGTTGAAAATATCAAACTAAAATCACAAGGCTGTAAAATCGAACTTGACATTTTTTGTAAATTAATTTTGGTCGCTACGAAAACAACAATACGGAAGCACACAGTATCCAATTGTGCGAGTAGTACAAAAACTCAGCAGTGAGTACTAAGCAGATGAAATTGTGTGAAGGTACAGGGATCCGTGGGCCAAACCTTACGCCTGCCATCAGATTAGGAATTGAGGAAAATCGTTCCTCCCTATCATGAATGCAGTTTCTGGGAAATGTAAGAACGCATTACTATAATAAGTACAGAGACTTATATTTTTTATATAATGCACAAGAGTAATTTTTGTTCTTTTCAATTTTTTTTGCATCAAGAAGTTGAAATTTGTAACAGTGCAACATCTTACGTCTATTAAATTAATATCGCCTTGTGCAAACAACAACAAAAATACCACAAACACATATTTAATACTGATTCGGGCTACCTCAATAATCCATGAACTGCTTGCTTGTATTACAATATAACATTACAACTTGCCACCAAGTGACATTTCAAAGCTTACAGGTAGGTACGGGTCGTTAAAGCTGACAGCCAAACCTCCCTCCGAAAATCGTAGGAAAAAAACTCAAGATCTCAACAAACGAACACTCGGTAAATCGGGGAAGAAAAGAGTTGAATGCAGTGAATGAAGTGCATTAGAACTGTTTTCCAGTGAAAAAATATTAACTTCTGGAGAATAAACAATAAACACAGCTTCGTGCGAGTAAAGAAGGGTGTAACAGCAGCAGGTGTGTTAATGTATTAGTTAAGGCGAATCTTAAATAAACTAAAGCTGCACTGAATGAAATCGAGTAATATGAAGTGGTGAAATTCAAACTGAATTGACAAGGACAAAGTCGCACTAAACGGCAGATACGGAGAAAATTACGTAGAATGCCACGATTAAACTATCTCAAATTGGCAACGCATTTGTAAACACTCTTCAAGGGGAAAAACATTATTTCACTATGCAGCCAAATGATTAGAAAAATAGCTCTACTTCATTTTAAACATTTATCCTTTCACAAAATATAACAAAGATATTCGTTTAGTTAATAAATAGAATCTTGAAATCCGTCACAACAGTAATAGCTATCTGAAAACCCAGTAAAATACTCTTTAAATGTGTTTTTTCAACCCATTCAACTTGGTAGGTACTAAAAACTGTATAGAAAGAAGCAATATACTTTTCAATTTCGTTTGTACCTAATTCTACAGCTAACGACTGCGAATACATGTAACATGAATCAAGAGATTAGTAAGGGCGACATGGTTAAGCTAAGTGGCTTTGGGTAATTGTCAAAGTACGAGTATTTCTTTAGAGGGAACGGTGTAGGCCTATCAATACCAATAGACACCATTGACTATAAATTTGCTATCACTAACTTTCTCATTGGCCTATGTCAATTCGTCATTATAATTTATTATTATTAAATTAAGTCGAATTATACAAATTTCAATAGGATGGATCTCTGATTGACAAAACTGATCCCGTCTATGAACTATTGAAATGGACACAAAATCGTGTAAGCAAAGCGAAATTTGACACTTTTCGTCAACTCAACGTGGATTTCAATGACTTGCAAGGCGAGCTAAATGAAAATTGTATAATAACCCAAAATTACTTACCTAAGGGATTGGAAAAGCCTTAAGTTTCAGTACATATGAAGAAAAAAAACCTTGTTCTGATTACGTTTAGTATTATTTCTTTAAATAAATGTCATTTGAGTTCTTTTATACTTCACTGCAAGACTCGCCGTATTTATCATATGGAAGAGTAGCAGTGAAGTTTCCATTTCGTAATGACTGAAAACATATTCGAGTGTGTATCTATTCAATCTCGATTTAAAAAATTGATGAAAATGAACGCCGCGAAAGATTGTACATAAGAAAAGTCTTTACAAGAACCGCACATATATAAATAAACAAATTAATCCGCTAAAACGCTCATTTTCATGCACAATTTAATTTTTTGCGGGAGAACAACAGTTCAATCGTTTAAAATGAAGGTGAAAGTATTAAATACTTTTTTTAAATGTCTATGACGTTAAGTTAATAGTTGGGGCAAGTAAATACGAAGTGGAAGATGTTGTTGGAAGTCAACAACTGATTGTCACTCAGCGTCAAGGAGAAGTCAGCATCCTGAAAACCAGAGAGGGGTAGGTTAGTAACGTAATCATTGCAGTAACGGCAATGAAAACAATTCCATAGAACTTTACGAGGACCATTAACCCTGGAATCACAAGGCTGGGGTTGACCCCAAACGGTATAAGAAAGTGACGAATGTGATGGACTTTATAAGATTAAATAAGACTAAATAAATGCAAATGACTGGTTTGGAAAATTTAACCAGATTCGATCACCCTCGTCAGAGTATAAATAGCACACGAAGCACCGTCCAGGATTGCTCCATGTGCACCTAGATTTACTCCAGGTTCCAGTTTCCTAAGCATTTTCACAAAATTGGTGGTTGATCTCTAAAGATTATTCTAGCGTTTTATCCAAAACAATAATCTAAAGTTAGGTTACTCAAAAATACTGAAGAAAATAGGAACGGAAGAGTCAACTCTGGATTTGATAGATTGGCTAATATCACGATTTTCACCTTTTTGTAATGACTTTTCCAGGGAGAATCAAATTTCATAAAGAATTCAAAAATCAACGAAAATTCAAAACGAAGTCTTTGCAATATACAGTAATTGATTAGAAGGATGAATAATTAATTACTAAGGTTGTGCAAACAGTAATTAGAGTTTCAGTAATTAGAAATTTATAATCGATTCTCTTCTGACTGGTAAATGCGTTTATCCGTTCCAATTTAACAGGAAGCGGCCAACAGATGGTCCGTGGATACTGATTTTGGTGATGCTACAACTTAGGCATCTCGTTTGTTAACCCCATACGATAAACATAAAACGAGAAGCATCTTCGAAGTCCCTGCAGACGGACGATCTTACCCTCTTATTATCCACTAGGATCGTGGAATGAAATTCAACAGTGATCAAAAGCTCACTGAAAACACAACACGATGCAAAAGAATTGTGCAAATTCAAAGGCAAATCAACTGCTTTCTTATTATCATTCAATGTAGTATTTAGTAATTTAGTATGTTATTTTGTCAGAGCATTTAGCATGTTCACCAAGCAGAAATAGGTAATTAACAAAACCAATCAAATTGGAAACTCCGGGAATTGCTACACTTCAATCAGTTAACAGTTTCGAGCTTGACAATTGATGAAGGAAATGAGGGACCCCAAAGAGGGACCCGGGACCCCGGTATACATAATATTATGCGAAACGGCTCGTCTGAAAAGTGCGAACGCGGACAACATGAAACAATCGAAAGGGCGTTTAAAGTGAGTTTCTTTAAACCGCCAGGTTACGAATACAGAACCCAAAACAGCATACCAGCTGGCTGTTTCCAAGCGTGCTTGCCCATCACGGTGCTGGGGAACCTGTGCCCGCCTGTCAGCTATTCAGGTATATTATACGTCTACGGTAGTAGGAACCCATTACTCCACTATAACAAAAACTATACCCCATACTCCACTAAACAAAAAATGACCCACAAAGCAGATTGCCGATTTTGGCGTGGTAAAGATACGATCGGTTGGATTGTCAAGTCTATTCACCAATATTTTTGTAATAGTTATTCACAATTATATGACCAATTTTGTTATACAGGATAGAAAACTCGTAGTGTGAAAACATTGTTTGGGTGAAACTAAATACCAACGAGGTTTGGCGCCACAAAGTTTCCCCTCTGTACAATAAATACACCAGGCCAGTTGTGCTCCTAAGTCTCCCCGACAAGATGAAGTGCTACCTGGGCATGCACTAAACTCCTCATGAACAGAAACAAAACACTGTGAAACTCGGAGGTTAGGTGGAACAAATATACTCGTATGATTTCAAAAAAACAATTAACAAATCCTGAAATCAGAAACTAGACTTTGAACTGAAAATTTGAACTGAATCGATGAACTTTTTTCATTTGACATTCGTCTTGATACTCTAAAACTCCACCAAATGAAAAACAGTTGGTATCATAAATATAAATACTACAGAATATGTATGAAAATTCCAGCCCCTTTTACACATAGAAGGCACATTTATTATGAGGTTTCATAGCTTACCTGTGCATATCAACTTGACTCCCAATGTTCGACAATGACTCTTGTATGAAATCAGAACCTATTGAAAAAATTAATTACGAGACGTGAACAAAAATCATGCTCCTAAAACTTACAAGAGACAAAGATAAACTATACATAGTAGTACGACACTAAGTTTGACACCTACTAGATGGTAGTAAAGCTTCTAAGTAAAGACCAAAAAAAAAAAAATTCGCCGAAAATTGACGAAATTTGAGAGTTTAGGGTGTACATTTGCCTACTTATACAAATAAATTTGCGCAGGTATCCCCATATTAAATAAATTTTATTAACACCGGTCATTTTGGAGTTTTTTCTGCCTTTGGATCAAGAAAGTGTTTGAGTGTATTGCAATTTTCATTCGTTAGGTTGGTGCAAAGGTACATTCAGTTTGTTAATATCAATGGTGCAATCAGTCGCAATTTTTTGTACAAAATAATGTGCGGAGTTAGATTTTAGTCACACCAATTTGCAAGCACATCACAACGCCAGGGTACCGAGAGTTGGTAATCAAGACACAGAAACAGTTATAAGACGTGTTTTAGGAACATCTTTCACTCGTAGTTTTCTAATATAAATTGTTCAGTGGAGGATAAGGGTCTATTCGGTTCTTTCAGAAAAAGTAAGAAGTCACAGTAACAGATAGACCCCGATCCTCAGAATATACCGTTAGAGCAAGTCCAGGACTGTTTTGTGGATGTTTCATAGTCTTTAGCAATCTATTACAATGTGAACAAAATCAATCAGCCTGAGCCATACTTCACAACATACTTCAATTTGACCAGATGGTTTATATGTTATGAAATAATATGACGAAATTCCTGACTGCATAACACGGTTTTTGGACTTGTACTGAGGCCAAGAGAGGATTTGTCTTGTGGGACAAAGCCAAATAAGACCAACCCGTTCTCAAAGGTTTGAATAAACGTAATACTATTAAAACTTTAATAGACTAATATCAAGAGAAAAACAACACAGATAAAGGCTAAATAAACTATTCTACGGCTTTAAGATGAAACAAGTTCCAAAGTCTACAAGTAGTCTAAAATCTAGAGATAACGGCAAATTTTCTGTAACAAAAATTGAGTCGTATAACAGTTATCCAAACAACTGAACTACACAAGTTCACTCTCTAAATAATTCACTATCTTTTTGTTGTCATCTATAATAAAATGGAATTTTACTCCCTGATATTGAGCCTCATCCGTTATTGAACAAAGTTGGGCATTTAAATTGGTTAGATGAGCCTTGTAGAGTACATAGTTGAGAGTTTGTGATACCGTTACAATGACGTTCATATCAAAGGCACACGAATTGTCGACTGTAGAGGGGTTGAAACTCAAGGTACGTAAACTTACACAACGAATTCGCCATTCCAAAGGAAATAGCATTGTAGAATTGTAGTAGAATTGTTTATGGTCAATAACAGAACCAGTAGAAAGAATTTATGTGCAAGGCATTATTTTTGGAGAGGGGAATCAACGGGGAGTATCATGAAGCAGGGCGTCAGAATATGTTGCACCTTCAAAATTCGAATATTCCTTTCATGATCTGGAATGTGAGAATTAAGGATTTTTGTTAAAACCGCGAGAGTATCTGAGGATCCTGGAACTTTATGGAAAGAGAAGTTTATGGTGTGTGTCATCGGCGACGAAATGGTCAGTTGAAGGGCGGGTCTGAGCGGTTATTGATGCTTATTGGAAGGGCTCGCTTGATGAAATTATCGACAATCATCTCCCAAATGGAAAGACAGTGAGTGACAATATTGAATCATCACTGATAACATTGACCTTGACGAATCGGAAGGGTGTTTCTAGGACGGCGAGGTTGTTGGAAGAAAGGATTTTATAACCAGCAGTGTACATCGAAACCAGCAGAGTGCTCTTGATTCAGAGAGAAATGCCATTGTAACAATATCACTACTCGAATATGTCTTCAAAGTTTTGAAGAGGAATGTTCTGAGTTCGAATGTTTTCAAATAAAAGAGACAGTAGGAGAGAAGGTGAAAGGAGCAATTTGGAAGAGTTAGCGTTAGAGAGTAACAAGTTAGTATCAATCACCTACTGGTTAACTTTCGGAGGCTCACCAGGGTCCGAGTCAGAGAGGTCATTGCCCTCGTGAAGAGCAACATCTGAGCCGCTAGAGCTACCCATCGCTCTCCGCCCTTTCCTCCGCATACTGCTGCTGTCTTCACCGAGCAAACCATTTTCACTGTCGCTGCTCAATGGTCCACCTTAACATTGAATGAAAGTCAACTCAGGGAACCTCAGGGGAAGCTGATCCCATGTGAAGTGTATTTCGAGAACTAGAAGTGTTTTACCCCAAATATTCCATCCATGGGCAATTATTTCTGTGCTACCCCAGTCTCTCCTGCTTTCCTAGTCTTGGAACTGCAGGGTTTCAGATAGTGTTAACCTACCTGCAGAGCTCAACTATTGAAGAGGTCTAAATAATGAGTTCCAAGACTTTTTTATGGATAGGCCCATTGGACTGATTTGATGGACTATTTTTGGTACCACTCCAGCGCCAAAAACTGGTGCTGTGGTGTCAGTAACCGTGACTTAGTTGCTGTTCCACAGTTAATTTTGGGTCGTACAGATTTGACCTCAAAAGTACAAACGAATACATTGGGGTGCATGTATATACATGGAAGAAAAGACAACTCCCTGTAATGCATGCATTACTCAAAAAAATTTACATAGAAAGGACTAGTAATGAGGATAAGGGAGGAGGAGTTCCAGGAAATATGTAACTGGGAATGGAACGTATCCTAGTGGGGTTCAGGTGATGTTCAAGGTTTCTCGGCGAAGCGATAACACAGAAATGAAACTTTGGAGGATCACATGCCGCTAGTTGAATCAATCGATACGATGGGATAGTCGGGCTGAATAGAACAAACGGACGTTTTGAAAGAATTGAAATGATGAAACTCAAAACAACCAAATCCACTGGCTTCTAGTGTGCCTGTGTAACCCAGGTTGCCTGTTCCTGCATGTGTACAGGTCAGGAAAAACGTCTGTTCACCCCAACAAGCCTCGTGAACCGGTCCTAGATAATGAAAAGTTTCTCAACCCCACCCCAAACTTCATAATTGACACTAGTTTTTCCCCAATTAAACTCTTAGTGAAAGAATCATTCGCAGCTATGCGACCTAAGTGATATCAGCAATGATATCCACATACCTACTCAAATGTCGGAAATTCTAGTAGAAACTTGCCAGTAGATTAATATTCAAAACGTTGGTCAATGTTTTTTAATTGGAACATAACTTGAAATGTAGTACTCGTAGAATGAAACCAACCTAAATACCTACTGGTAATTTCTCGGTCCACCAATACAAATTTGGTGCAACATCCAGTAACCTTTTAGAAAATTGGAGGATTTCGTACTATTACAACCAAGGTTATAGAGGTATTATTATTATACTAAAGGTTATAAAGGTATTATAAGTTGAAAATTAGTATCCAACTACTGGGAGAAAACCTCAATCCCAAACTAGTGCTCTGTTCACGCAAAAGCATGTCTTAATTAAAATTTAGTGCATTAAAAAAAGTTTCGAAAAGTGCCCTATTCTACAAATTCTACTACCATACCACGAAAGGCCGATGTCGCCAAAAACTCACTAATAGTCAGTATAATCGTGATTAATAACTTTCGGAATCCACCATTATGACGGAGAGAGTTATGAAGGTTAAGGACTAAAGGGATCTCTTCATGTTCTGATGATTGTTTGGACCAAAGATGCTTCGTATGTTTTTGATTTTGGTTATATCTACTATGGGAATCATTGTTAATATTCGTTTGTATTCAAGTTTATTACCACGGGAAGTCGAACAATGAGCATTTACAGAGATGATATTAGCAGATAACAGGAAAAAGTAGGATTCAGTAAGCACTAGCTCTTTCAGTACAGAGGGCAGAACAGGTTCCTTTTGTATGATATCCACTAATATTCTGTCCCGTCCATCTGTCATTATAATACAAGCAAAGTTTGTGTCGCTAATCAAATTTTTTTAATAAATAACTACCAGTAGACACGTATCTACCCCTAGAAGGGACATTTGTGGTCCTATTCTATCCTACCCATTTCTACATGGTAATCTTAGGTCCTTCATAGTTCGAAGTAGGTACTTGTTTCTCATTGACCGACGAAAATAGGCTGGTTTGTTGTTCATAGCGGCCAACGCCTATCCGAATATGGTGGAATCCAAGAATTTCTCTAAGCTCGTTAAAACTCTTAAATTTTACTGAAATAATTGGTGAAATCGGCCACTAGTTTAAAGGTTTCCACTTTTAGTGTGTTTCTTTTCACAAAGTTAATGCAGAATTAGAAACAAACCTTATTTTCAAGAGGAACAGTATTGTAATACATTAGATGTAGATAAAAAATAAATTTAAAATCGACAGTTTTGTATAAATAAAAGGGCGTGCTCAAGCAATCGTTTGTAACGAGCAGTGCATGAACAAGTTAAATATACTCGTATTATTCAATAGACAAAAAATATTTGATTCCGAGGTTAAAGGGTTAGCAGTAGATGCACAATACATTGTGTTTGGACCATAACATTTGCAAGATTACGTCATGCTTGTTAACTATTGAGTGGTATGCTATGGTATGTAGATTAACCAACATGAGAAAATATAACGAAAGTTATTACCGGCAGGTATTGACCTTTAACCATCGGACATAAAAAAGGATCTATAAACCAAAAATCAGGGGAACTAAATGGGATTTAATGAATAAGAGGCAGATCTCATTCGCTACTTATTTACCATCGGTAACACCATCTAGAGAGGGAGATTGCCAAATGCTTTTCTCATTCTTCCAATTTCCGTTCTCAAGAACGGCATCCGTTTTGGGATCGGAATCGACCCAACCTGTTAGTAGGGAACATATTGAGAACTTGGTTGGCAAGAAAGGTCTTTGTAGAGGAAATTTTGGATCCAGTTTAGAACAGTATGTCATTAGAAAATATTAAAACTGGTACTTGGACGAGTGATGGATGAACAAAGAAGGATCTTTGACGGAGAAAAAATCGTATTTACTCTACAACTCAATCACTAGTAAATATATTATGTTAAACCAACAGAGTAGCAACTAAGCCACTCGTGAAGGAATTATTGAAAAGCCCCGAAGACTTCGTAATCCACAACGGTTTAGATCATTTTCTGTAAAGATTATAGATCACTGTTCTGTTGTAAGTCCCCTAACTGTACGAAATTACTGGAATAATATCATGATTGTTGGTTCAAGTAGGTTCAAGTATGGTCCTCTTCCAGTAAGTACTCAGCAACACTTCAACTAAACTCCTGTCCGACCTATATAATTCATGAGTTGTGACTTGAACCTACCTAGATCAATCATTAACATAAAGAATAACCTACTAACAAATATTCGAAATTGCCTCTTTTCCGTAGGCGCAATCACCCGGTTTTGTTATCTGGAGACTTGTTTTGAGATACCTTTCGTGTCGAAAGTGATTTTGGGCCCCTCAATTACTACTCTAATTCAGATACCCTAATACTTGGTTATTTCAAATTTAATCTTTGGATAATATGTTACACTGTTATACCAGTTAGGATGATCTAAAAATCATTTCATTACCTAGCAAATAAAAAGTTATTGTAGTTAAAAGTTATTATTTATAATATAACGTATTATGCGTATATTATACGATGACTGTTTCGCGTTTTATTGTACTGAGAATCAACTATAAAATACCAAAATTGGCCTATTTTTCCTCGTTAATGTGAATAAGGCATTTCTTGTGCACAAGAAAATCTGGAAGCTTACCATCGTGTATACCATCCAGTGATGGGGATCTCCAGATGCTCTGTTGATCGTCTTTCCATTCTTGTTTTGCAAGGTTGTCAGGTTTCTTATTGTGATTAGAATGATGCCAACCTAGAAAGAGGTAGGCTATATGTTAGAATATTAGTAAGCGCATAGTTCATTATGAAAAATTAGCTAACATAAATGAGAGGTTTTATAAAATTTATGTTCATTTAATATGTATTAGTTTTACTCAGTGGCAAAAAAAAAAAAAAAATCATCATTCCTAGGAGTGTGCATTTCTATTTGCTCAAATACACTTTCTTTGGGGTTTGAGCTATTAGCAGGTCGGAGGTTCGGACGAGTTGTAGTTAATAACAGCAGTTCGGACGAGTTGTAGTTAATAACAGCAGGAATACCAACATTAATTGATTCGAAATGAACCCGATGTCACCTATTGGGTACAAAATGTATGTTGATATACTACATATATAAGAGAAATAAGAAGTTATTAACCGTTTGAAGAGTTTTTGATTTCAACATCAGCGTTCTGGCATTCATGGCTGATGAAATCTGCAACAATTTTCTTTTCTTCGCCTGCGTACTTGTCAAACGGCTCTGAGCTCAGGTGACCGGTCGCACTTGAGTTGCTCACCTCGTCGAGAAAACCAGATTCCTAAAAAATCGAGCAGATATAGAAACTGGGCGAACAATTGTGATTTGCTTTACCCAATTGGCTCATCAGCACCAAAAGCAATTAACGTCGTCACTGCAAAGTCATACCTGTGTGTGTTGAAAACTGTCAGACATGACGCTGTCTTTCCCCAATTCAGAGGTCAAAGCGTCGAAACCCGATTGGTCCAGAGTGACGGAGGCATAAGCCTTTTCCACGTCGTCTGTGACGATGTGGACGTCCCGAACGCACTTTTTGATGACATCTTCCCGCCCTATGTCTCGCAAGGCTTTCTCCAGTTTGTTACCTGAAAACAATGTTGTGTTTTAAGGTATTATGGATGCGTTACCGTGAGGGTATAAGCCCAAAGTGTTGAGTGACGGATGAATGTTGAAGGAAATATAGGCAAAGCCAACATTCTGCGCCATTTCATGTATGAGATGGTGAACAACCCCCCCCCCCCCCCCAGAATGAAGGTTAATTTCTAAATTTCTTGTTACTCCCGTCATTTCACCAACATTGAATTCACACTATCAAATTGGATGACTCACCTGTAGCTTGCGGACCTTGGTTGGTTTGCCACAACTTAATTGCTAGGCTGGTGCGTTGAGGTGATGTGTGCACTTCTTGTTTGATGATTTCTATGTCCTGGTCACTAACGCCTAACTTGGAAGCTAGAGGTTCCCAGTCATCGCCAAGAACTTGGCAAAGGTCGGCTAGGACCATATTTCCTCTGATCATCGTCTCTGCAACGAACGAATCTATGACAATATGAAATACAAATTATACAACTAAGTGCTTCAAATAACGAAGTTGTAGGCGGGAAAGAATCAATAGAAATCATTGGAAGAAAATCTAAACTGATTGGTAAGAACTAGACAACCTTGTTTAAAAGCGAACATCGAATCACCAGGTGGGCTGCCAATATTTGTCATTAACATTGGTTTGGATTTGGGCTTTTTTAATAGTTCTACAAAATAAGACCGCAGGAAAGAGGATGGTATGCAAGAGAATGTTGGCTAAACTACGTAACAAAATGCATTCTTTTATAGATACAAAAAAAAAACCGCATGACAGTAATGTGTTACAGAATGTGCTGTAGGTACGTATGTGGTTAACTTATTTCTTGGAGAGGAGCAAAGGTTTATTACGATGGATTTATCTGCAAATACCATTCGGCGCCCTCGGATTTTCTAAACACTAATCCAGGGAGAAATGCGACAGTGTTCATCTAGAACCTTGCAAGATGTTAAATTGGAATTGGGTTCTGTGGTACCATGGGTGACTAAGAAATGAAAAAGGAAATAGAGAAGACACTAACGTAATAAGGCTGGAAGAGTTACTATTTGATCGTTCGAGTTGCACAAAAATTACGACTTAGAACAGGAAAATCTTGTTAGTCGTGGAGGGTTGAAAGTTATCAACATTTCTACACAGATCAGTTGAAAAAGCATGTTCTCTACACAAAAAGTACTGCTTTATGTATTTTCGAAGTTTCAAAACTTCAACATTCATCACTTAGGTACTAAATTAAGCCATCCCACACCCCAGAAGAATTTTTGGTGGATATAAGATAAATTTCGGCTGGATGGGTCAGGAGGAAAATGTGAAACCATAGAACATGAGGGGTTGAACATAGAAGCAATAAACCAAAAAGAACCAATTTCAACCTCTGCAAAAGCAACGATCCACCTTATCTAGGCACAGTTTATCACCTATCCCGTCAACACTTCTCTATTCCTTTCCCACTCCCTTTCAGATACCTTCATTCAGAACCTGGACAATGAGTAAGAGCAGGTAGTCCAAGTATTAGAAAACAAAATCGAATACGATGTTCATACTTACTTCTTTGTATTCTTGGCATTGAGAGTGGAACTACTAAAACCGGATTAAAATCGTTAGGTGAGTAGGATAATATCACGAATCAATTTTTTGAACGGACGAAAAAGCTAGTAATAGCGCGAGGGGGATTTGGTGGGAGAGGTGCATATGGATGGAGAGCAATAAGCATCTTTAACGTACTATTGAACATCCATGCCGCATGCGCAGGTACGACATTGTATTACCTATTTTTGTACGATTTTTGCTTGTTGATGAAGTTTAAATTGGTCATAGAAAAAATTGCTGGGCATAAAAAGACTTAATATTTCTACAATCCATTTATCCTCTGGAATATTGAGCAAATGAAGTGGACAAAAGATTTCAAACTAATCCACTGGGGTAATAAAAACTTGGAGGGAAAGTTGTCCACATACTAAATTATTCTTCGGAATCTCCACCATTCAACAACTAATTAAACCGGTAAAATCAAATTGTGGACCGATAACACCCACCTAACTTTAAATAGGAACTTAGCGCATACAATCACCTAGACCTACAAGCACGTAAAACAAATATTCGGGAAATGATTCCACTTTTGACCCTAAGCAGCTAGATAATGGGAAGAGGTTTGGAGCACCAATAAAATGAACAGTGAGCAAGAAAAAAAACACGAAAGAGAAACAAGTGGAAAACTACTAACTTGATTAGTAAAATGGGCATGGTAATTAAATTCAATTCATGTACAAAAAACCCAAATGATTCATTATAATAAAGTAACCAATTATAATGATTAGTTGTCATGTTGCCACTACATCTCGAGGGTGAAGTTGCAACATGACAACAAATTTTTTAGAATTAGTTAGTTTTACAAATTGAGTTAGGAGTGTTTCCATACAGCAAATTTGTGTTAATAATCGAATTTTGAGATGGGCCATGTTGGGTCTACTGAATGAATGAAGATGATTTTACATCTTATAATCGAATTGTAATTCATTATTTTGTTCAAATGAGTTATAAGTACCTACTCGTTTCCTTTACCCGTGGTATTTTAAATTTTATTTTATTTTCAGATTGATGCAAGAGGGACATGAGATTACAAACAAAGCGATATCCGAGATTTCAAACAACTTGGTCTCTCTCAGCAAAAAATCGAATGTTGAGTTAGGTCATGTTGCCACTTCACCCTCGATCTGTTTTTGTATACTTCACATATGAAATTCTGATTTGACAATAATGTATTTGACTTGTTTTAATAAGTCATCGGATACTCTGAATAAGATCTCCGAGTATTGGAAGAGTAGCAACAGATTAATTGAATGGGTATTTTAATCAATGGTAGACAATACCTGGTGTCATGTTTCTCGGTAGTGAGTAGGACCGGTCACTGAGGTAAAGATCGCTACCGTAAGGTGTTCCGTCTTTGATTATTGTCTCAGGCAACGCTATGTTCAATGTGCACACGGCCGATTGCAAGGGTTCTCCTCTAGCGACCTTGAAAACACCGGACAATGACATTTGATGTTGACATGTAACTTAACCATTCATTATACATAGATTTTATAAATAAAAAGTAACTAAAATTAAGTATCAAACAAAAACCGAGGTAAACATTTACTTTGGGTTGTGACATGAAGAGTAATCGGGCGACCGGTTTATCGTCTGGATCCCGCAGACGGACTGTGAACGGTAACCTGTTTTCTCTAAAAGCTGTGAAGTTCACAGTTGGTTGTTCTCCAGATTTCGTGACTGGTATCAAATTTCCGGCAAACTCCAAATATATTGGCTTTCCCTCGAGGACCTACAAAAAATCAAATCACTCCTTATAATTTGGTATAACAGGTTTTATAGGTAAATCTTGACAAAAATAAACCATTTACATCCCTCAGCATTTTGTATTTCGACTCAAGCCTCCCATTTTAAAATAGTCACACATCACACAATCCCCACCCCTTCAAGGTCGGAGAGATGATCTCCAGCTGGCGACAATGTCAAAATTTCAAAAAAAAATACAAAATAATAAATTCAGTCTGTCTCAATTCAAATAAACCTCGGTACACCACATGCTGTGGTGTTGTGGACTCAGGAGTTGATGTTGGCCGTGGTGAAGCCTCAGCAGGGGTTTGGACCGGAGTCTCTTTCCTAGGACTCGGCAGAGAGGGTGCAGGCAACCCAAAAATCTGAGTACCTCGCAGTGGCCTTGGGGGTGACCCAAATGGTCTCTTTGTTCCTAATCTGAACATGGCGTACCCCAGTAAAGTCTAGCGACGGAATAAAAACCTGAACTCCACGAGGGCCTAAAGTTTTTGTGATTACACCCTCAATCCACTACTCCTATAGTTCTTAGCCCAAACCAAATCGTTCCCTGTCTACCCAGGGTCCGGTGTCCCACCATGATGTTTTGCTCGTTTCATTAGTACTATTTCACTATCTTCCGTCGAAAAGTTGAGCATTAGCTTTTAGGCTTAGCATTAGCTCCCCAAAATTGTATCATTAATGCTGTTGTTGTTCAACTTTACTCGTGGTGAGGGGTGGTCGTAGTAAATCGAATCTAGTTTGAATCAGGCGACTCAGGAGAGCCTCACCAGGGGTCACACCTGTAGTCAGGAGCTTCGTGTTTCTGTAATCCATGAGAAACGTTCCAGTACCACTTACAGAGGACTGTGGTGATCAACCTTGCCAAGGGCGCTCAGGATCTCTCCGTTAGTGCATCGTTAGTGAGCAGATTGAGCAAATTTGACCCGCTTTTAGAAGGTTTGGGATTCCTCGAATGTGAAACTGGAAAAATTGTATGCTACAAGAACTGTCGGCAGCCCAAAACGTGCGAAGGTCAGCCTAAGAACCCTTACCTATTGTTTCAGGTGCTTGGTACACCACACAAAGTGCAGACGTTATAATAGTTTATTATAAACAGGAGAATTCTCGAATACAAACCTCAACGTCCCTACTTTTGGCAACTTCTGTGAAATTTTCTTGGTGTTCCAAAGTTTTATCTTCCCTGTCGTCAGTCATTACAAATATCCTAAGCCGCGCTTCAAGGGGATCTACTCGTTTTGCATACACTACAAATCTGCAAAACAAAAATTAAAAAAAAAAAAACGAATCAATAGTGATTACAAGACAAGTCATTATAAAGAGCACATTAGTTTAGCCACCGTACTTAGCCATAAAAGGAACATTGCTGGCTTCATTGTAGAGTTGCGCAGCCATGTTAGTGGCGTTGCTAACGTTCCGGCAGTCCATAAGCCAGAATCGGGCAGAAACGGTGGTTGTGAAAGACACGCAATCTTTCACAAATGTGAGGGGTGTGGATCCTGTCACGTCCTCCCATTGCGCTTTTGCGTTCCCACCTGAAACCACGTATAATTAAAAATTGGTATACGTCGTTTCTTATTATGATTCAACAAAAAGCCAACCGACCTACCTGTGATACTGCACAGTAATCTGAGAGTTGGAGCTTCCCCGTTGTACTGATTGATCATCCCTTTATTGGCTGCAGTGGGGACGGGAAGATTCAGTGTTATCGGTTTATGGAATTTTCTCCGACGGGGTTCGACTGTCACAATAGGTGATATTCCTACCCGATTTCCAAATAGTCTGGTTACTAGTTCGCTGGAAATCGGTTGAGCCTGGAAGATGAAAAGAGAGCATAGTCTTAAAGTTGACTATATGATCGATGATTGACAACCTCAACCCGTGTAGCAAGGAAGTACGATAGATCTTCAAGTATGGTAAAATTCATGGGTGTTGCCTCGCTTCAGTCACATTGGTTCATTTAAACACATATTTCCCAAGCTCTTAAGAGAGTGTAATATGATCTTCCATCAGACTCTAAATGCTAAACTAATTAATTTTCTTTTTAGGATCTACTACACCTGTAGTACATCCTGTAGTTCATCTCAAAATAAGTGGATGTTTTGCCCTAACCATCCTTACACTAATTTTATAATATCTCCATTATAACGATTGTAATTTATTCCTCCATGGGTATCAATTGCTCACCTGAAGTCCAACTCTAATTTTTTTCGTGAGGGCGTTGGGAGGGAAGATGGCTTGGACCTGGGGGACAGCGCTGGAGGACACACAACCTCCTTCTGGCCCGATGACGTGGACTTCCTGGCGAAGCCGTGACACAACAGCCAGATACTGCGGCAGCTCAGTGGTTACAACTCTGGTCACCCGATTGGCGTGTGCCTCATCCAAATCTACCGAATAAAGCAAAAACTGGTATTTTATGTTTGACTAAAGACACGATTTAGCCAAGTGAAAGCTTAAGTAAGAGCTGAAGAGAGATTTTCAGCTACTGAGACAAACGTGCAGGATACTAACCATCACCTCCTTCGAAACTTGAATTTAGAACGTGTTGTACGGCGTTTTGGCTGTCCTCGAGAGAGTGTTCTTTCCAGGCGACCCCATTGTCACTTCTCATAACTACAAGTTCTCGCTCCTTCCCTCTCAGCGATACGAAATGTGGAACTTCTATAATGATTGGCCTGAAGAAAATGGATCGTTGCCTCATCAAATGCTTCAAAAACATTCGAACTTAGAAACGAAGGAGGATGATATAACCAATGAAAAATTACCCGAGGAACTTGGTGCCAGCAGGTGAGAGCTCCAGGACCCGGGTAGCGAGGGCTTGTGCTTCGGAGAGTGGTGGAACGATATTACGATTCCTGAGGTAACGACAGGTCAATCTGATCGGCGCAGCAGCTGCACGAGGAGGAACCACAACGTTTACACCAGAATGACGACATCCTCTCATCGCACCACCTCGCGCGTCCACCAGGAAACTCACCAGGAAGCTGTAAATGGGAAATCAGATTTAGCAGTGCACGATAGTTCTTGGTTTACAAGTGAAATAAGCCGAACACATTCAACAAGAATGCTTCCATCACGATTCAAGAGTACCCAAGACGGAACTGCACGAGGAACGAGAACTCAAAAAACTCCAAAAATGATACTATGAGCATTTTGTTTTTAATAATTAATGTTGGCCAAAATAAAGGTCAGTAATATTGAATGGAAGTAACTGTAATAAAACCTTCAACGGCTAAGTAATTACAGTATATAATATATTATCTGCCTTTTATGGCTACCTACCCGCTTCATCAAAAAACCTGAAACCTGTCGTGTATCCCAATCATATGTTCTAAACACAATTTTGATCAAAAATGTATGAATGGTCATAATTTGGTTAGGTAAAGTTACAAACTAAATCACTCACGATGAAGTCGTGGAAACCCATTTTAAATGTTAAAAACGGAGTAATTGAAACGATGTCCAAGTCCACAAAACAATTTGGAAACAGTTATTGATATAGTCAAGTCTTGTTAATCACACCACCACTATCGAGTTACTTCAACAAATCAACGCCCATCTCGTTTCACACAGGATTCTTCATCAACAGCATCTACAGCACACATCAAAAGCCCCACAACAAAATTTTGACTGACCATGGTCCTTATGCATATTTTGACGTTGTCCAAAAAAGTCGAACAATAATGAATAAAATTTGCACCTACGGTCAAAATCATCCCCTTAAATACCGCTCGCTGTTGCGGCTGCTGCTCCATTTCCCGGCTGACAAAGTGAACCTCCATAGGATTGGGAGCAACTTATGTTACTCTTGGTCACGAGGGTTATGCTTCTTCACCGCCACGAAGACCTTATGATAGGTCGCGAACCTTGGGCTTTACATAATATGCACTCATCATTTGCTTGTGCAAGTGCTGTAGTATAAGAGTGGACAAAGTGAGAGTCGAAAAATGTGAATACCATCTAGATCCCATGTACACAGCCAGAATAACTTAGATGGAACCTGTACGAAATCGCTATAGTCGCTGAACTGCTAACGCTGGAGCTAAGATGAAGAATGATTGCAAAGTTTAGGGGTGTATGACTTCTTTAGATACCAGATTCGGATACAGCGTTGATAAATACATAGGGATGGAGTCAAATAGCATAATCGAGCACTTGTTACAGGAAACCAATTTCCAACCCCTATTTAGGAAATATTTAGACCGTAGGCGCTGTGGGGACCGGAGGTGGGGCTATGTTATAGAAAGTAAAAATCTAACGAATTTCACGATGAAAAATTGGTGCGTCTGCATCGACATTTTGAATCGTTTGATATACTTTTGTAATTCAGAATTTCAAGACAAGATACTATACTCAATATTAAGGATAACTATTAAGAATGTGGAGCGAAGACAATATTTGATATCCAAAAGTTGACTATCTCAGCAACACTAGAGAATAAAATGGAAATTTATGGACAAAAATAAACACAGTAAACACTTGATCATCCACGTACAATTTCACAAACTAGTACTATAATGCGGTAAGAAGAGATTAAAAACTAAGGGTAAAATGTCATACTGAACGCGATTCAATTGAAAAAATTATCTCTACAAAAATCAATAAAAACCGCATTCAAGAAAAACACCAGCGCAACCACAACGAAAAGTAGGTACTTACCAAGGCGAACCAAACGTTGGATTGTTTTGGACTAATCATAGACATCTAACATCCAGAGATTTGATTGAATATGTGCGAAAAACGAGACAAATGAAGTGCATAACGGGAATGAGTGAGAAAATGAATCATTATTTATCTAAATGTGATGATGAGTGTTCAACAAATTACGATCAAATTTCGACAGGGGAAAATTGGTGCCTATACGACAGAAATCTATCCTTGGAGACATACAGTTGGTTATACAAGACCTGCTCAATCGTGAGGAATTAGTCACGAGTTCAACACTTACTTAACGCACCAGGGACAGAAAGCTCTATGAAAATGAATAAATTCATTAATCGTATAAACCTGCATCCTGCATTATGGGTCTATTTGACGGTAAGAGCTGAACCATCGCAAAGACACAAACGACCAGAGGATTAGTGTTTTTAATAATGTGTAATGTACGTCATTTGAAAACTTGTTACTATTCACGTAGTAGTATCTTACTACCCTCAAATATTATCCAAATCTGATCAGAAGGTTTCAGTGGGTGTCAAACCGTGAGTCCATCTAAAAATTGATGGCAGCCGCTCATTGGATTAAATCAATTTATTAGCAATCAGGGGACAGTATTTCGTATACTACAACAATCGTTAATGATCCGTGGCATGAGACATGCAAACAAGGAATGGTATATATCGTGTAGTTGATATTATATTTTCATGGTGGTCGATTTAGAAGGCAAGTGTAGAGGTTATTTTGCGTTTTAAATCTTCAGAGATCCCCATTTTGGCTTCAGATTGTGGAATATTAGTACGTTCGTTTAATGAAAGACTGGTGCAGCCGTGACTTAACAAAAGCTGAATATTCACATTCTGCACGAGTTGTTACAGGATGAAAGAATCGATGAACCATGAATGTTAGAAAGTCAAACGGTACATTTCTCCGAGGGTTCAATTATGAGACACCTATAAGAATCCAGATGATCTATTTAAGCTGCGAGTGTTACACGTAGTGATACCGGATGAACATATCCCATGAAAATGGTGTTGTGATAATTGAATGGGATATAATGGACCAAGCAAAATTTCCGGGGGAGGTTCAGGCACAAAAAACTGCTACCAAGCCACGAAAACAAAACTTACAGGTTGCTGGTTTACAAAGAACTTACTTGGTCCATGAACCTTTGCTGTATTTTGATAAAGATCACAGAAACCGAAAACAATAAAAATGAGCGTCAATTCGGTAAGCATTAAAAATTCGAGTTACAGGATATAAAAAGTGAAATACTGAAAACAAGCATGTACAACTAAGTCGCAGTGGTTCACACTTTACAGAAGCCCAATTGTACCGGCGTTGTCAACTTTACGGGTATACAACCAAAACTACGCTGGTGTGTGTAACAAAACAATCAATATCCAATAATTTGAAGTAAATGCTTATCGGATCGAGTACATAAATTACTGCACAAAGATTCCAACTAACTGTATTATACACTGGAAAAAGATAAGACCATGCACGTACTTGCTTTCAATGTTCCATAAGAAGTTATAATTTACAACAAAGAAAGTTAAAACAAAATCAGAACAATCTCGCTATGTTAATTAACCGCAAAATTAGGGTAGGTAGTTAATGTAAGGAAACACCATCGCAAGCCTGTACCTTTCTCTGGACATCCCAGCGTTCTTTCCACGTCCGAGGCTTCCCAAAGAGGAGTTCAGCCTACTTAACCTGATCGTAACAAAGATGATTATGAACATGATGATGGTCTTTCTAAAGAACGGACCACATTTTGTCAATGTAAGTGGGTTCCATCACCTGTTGAGTCTATCAAGTGTGAGTGGTCGCTCTACCATGAAGAATTTGGTACTATCCGGGTGCTCTGCTAGAGAAATCCGGTTAGAAATAACAGCTAAAGTAGTGCAAACTCATGCTAGTAGAGTAGGAGAAGATGCCCCGAAATTACAGTGAAGAGAAAACAAACACTATAAACCTACCTAATTCACAGTTGGTGGCTTGCCATCACAATCAAAGATCCCTAGTGAAGGGCAATTCCTTTCAACTTATAAAATGTATTCGTCTTTGTGGTATTAGACATATTTGGTCATAAAAGCTTCTTTTCATGCCTAATTTTAGAGTTAGAAACGACAACCTAGATGATATCTTATTATGTTAGTCCTGAATATTGAAGTGGAATTGTTACCCAAGGGCTGCTGAGGGTGAAAACCACGTTGCCTCAAACAGGTTTCGAACCCTTTCAATAGAATTATGAAACAGCCAAACTAAGAATGATATGAAAATCTTGGTACCCTCATACAAGATGACTCCTGAATATACAGATACGAGAATTTCTGTGTTCCTATTCTTTGCCGTCAAATTTCTCTAAAAGGATAAAGCGCCCTTTTGTTGTAAAATGATGTAGGTACTGAAGTAATACTGTTCACGGTCCATAAACCAGAGGTAGCGTTACGGCTAAATTTCTATGAGCATGGAAAATGTTTTAGCCACGTGATCATCTCCCTTTGCTCTTTAACATAGAAATAAGCTTTAGGAGCCACTCAGTTGATCCGAGGCCTGGGCAGTCTCAAGTTGAAGTCCTAAGGAGGCTACATACCAAATTACAGCTTCATAGTGTGAATCGCATAGGTAGAAATTAGTTTTAGGAGCCACGCAGTTGATCCGGGGGCCCTTCGTTGATCCCAGCCTCAAGTTAAATTCCTAAGGAGGCTACAGGCCAAATTTCAAGTCTCTACCACCAATTGGGAATTGGTGTCAGGAATGGCGCCAGTGTAACGGACGGACGGTTTTAGCCAGTTATGTGAAGCCTGCTCATGTATTTTAACATGTAAAAATAATCAATACTGAACACCAAACAGGAAAAACTCAAAAAAATCGATTCGTGTTGAATCATTGAAATTTCGAGTTATCGGTTTACTTTGCTACAGTCTTCGAATTATTATTGCTCTTCAACTCCCTGATTCCTCCTCCAATGTCAGCCAAGTTCGAGGCCTCAATCCGCAAAACGAACAACTTTTTTTCAGTTGTAGGCAGTCCTGAGCCTGCACAAATAGCGAAGGGACTTACACTAGCCACGTTTTCGTATGGCCGACTATAAAAATAATAGTATACAACAAGGATGATCACAAAGAAGTGAAACAAGGATATCGATCGTTGTGGATGGTAATCGGTATATAGTTGGTATATCAGACAGCATACAGATAATTTCCAACACCACAGAAGCCACTCATGTTACGTGCTATACAGGCATGCGATGGTGTAACCTACTCTATGAAAATATTTTTAAAATTTATATGGTTCATTAGGTATTTCAAGCATAATAAACACTGTAAATGCTAAATGTTTTCCAAATATTATAAAAAACGTAAATGCAATAAAAATGGAAGACTTTTAAAAGCTACATTAATCTACCGTTAAAGATTATTACTGGCTATTTTTATTGAGTTAAGTTTGTTTTTAGAATTATAAACACTATCTGAAGAGCGTTCAGTGATGTGAATCAGTTGCATTCGACCTTCACCAATTCGAACAAACATCAACATAAACGTTGTTGTGGACTACTGACACTTGAAGAACTGTTTTTGTTTAAAATATTTTCGAGTTTCAAGGATTTGAAATCAAATCAAAAGTGAGTTATGGTCAACATTTGGGGGTTAGTACGTCAACGAGCTTAGACCAGTTCGATCTGCAGATGATCTCATTGCAGCCAGTCCATAGATGCTGGACAACACTAGTACCAATCTCAAGCTCGACAATCCCATTGTATTCGGTACTTTCCCTGTAATTCTCTGCATTTCTCCTCAGACGAGGTATGCGTGTTTATACCATATCCTGCCGAGGCTATCAACTTCATCTCTAGAAATGATCTCCATCTCAAAAATTCGAAAATACTCTCCAAGTTCCTCCATCACACCAAACTTGATTTGTTCAGTGTGAGAGAAAGGGATGTTCAATAACTGTACACCCAAAATTCAGCCACTTGAAAAAATTAAAATATAATTATCCCCATTACACTCTCTGGACTGGAGGTTTTGTCGGCTATACACGATTGTCTGTGACAATCAGATCCGCTATATACGATTCCCACTGTATTATAAACCAATCGGCAATCAACCAGAGATAGAATACAAAGTCGCAAAAACTGACTTAATGATGATTAGCTATTGAGTTCTCGATGCAGCGGTAGTCCACAACAACATTGAAAATAACAAACAATTCAAAATGTTTCAAATTTGATATCTAAGTGGAAAAATATTTTCAATGAACTTCAATGTACAAAACACTGACAGGCGGGACAAATCTGAATCTATAATACATTCGAATTATACATTTAATTAGACTTTCGTCTGAATTGTTGGAATTGCTTCTTAAATTGTAATTGTTGGAAGCGGAAAAATAGAATATAATACTCTAGGAAGGAGAGAATTTAGTAAAACAATAATGATACGGTAAGAATAAAAGCTATATGTATAATAATATTTACATTATGAGATTGATGTTTAGATAAATTAATGACTACGGCATTCTTACGGCGCGGTTAAATATTAGGAATCGTCACAAAAATTAACAAAAAGGCGTTTTCTGATGGCTTTAGCTAAGAACCAAACAGTTCCTAGAGTTAGCCAACTTGGTGATTGTCTTTGCCGCGTTCATTTTACAGAAGATTTTTGTCACCCCTACGGTCGCAGCTGAGCTCATAGTTACCAATGGACCATACACTATATAAGTCGCATTGTTTATAGGTCAATGGTAACCAAAACAAGGAAGAATGACGTAGTCAATTGAAAGCGTCATCTTATCTATTTAAGCATCACCTAAGAAAAAAACTGGAGGTCAAGGGGGATGTCCCCTTGTACTTGTAATGGATTAATTTTATATGAAAAATAGAAAACGTAGCTTACCCGACGTGAACGGGTGTCTTGATTATGTCCACGTTATCAGGTTGGCTGCTGTTGAGAAGAAAGTGATCTCTTCTATGTGCCACTTCACCATGAGGACCTGAACGAATGTCATAAACAAAACCAATTTAGCAAGACATTAGTAACGATTCGAACTGAGCCTTGAATTTAGTTTGTATTATCATTAATTTGCCCTTTGGTCACTGCTGTCAACTTTTATGATGACGCCGCCACAACGAAGGAATTCAATTCACGTTACATATACCTACCGTATGTCTTGCTGATATGTTATCATATGAGCCTATGAAGCCTATGAGTGTTAAAACTACTATGCGATGAAGTTGTAGGATCCCAACTCTGCGTACATATTTTCTTGATACCTATTATCATTGATATTTGATTCGATGTAGTACGTGATACCTTGAGTTATAAGACGAATACAAAGCTGGGTCGCTGGGAAAAGAATTGGCGTGTTGTTGGCATAAATTCCTTTTTGCTCAATTTCAAATTGATCTTTAGCTTTTGAGTCAAGTATTAAGTTAAGTATTATTTTCAATTCGATTTGTAACCGTAGGCATACTTTTGGGTGCTCACCCAAGACACTTTTGAGTGGTCCCAGAAGGATTTTGTGTTCCTGTAGTACTCCTGTAGTACATAATCACAATATTTCATGAACCTCCTAATAGGGACAATGATGTTTCATGTTTGTTGTTAGCATGTGACCTTCCCATGATCTTGCGAGAGATCCCCACAAGGGCATAGCCAGACTAATTTTCGTACTGGAGCATAGCAAAAGTTTGATCTTCGGAGCAGTCTACTGGGGCAACTGCCTAGTTCGCCTTCCCTCCTCTGTACGCCCATGTTCAATCATGGTTGACCATCCAACATCGACCGGATGTTTGACAAGTCTCGTTGAGGTAGACAGGAGGAGCACGCGGGGTTTTTGTACAGCTGAAGGACTCGGCCAATATATTACACAGAATACTGCCAATAGTTGCTCAATAGTATTTCAGTCAGTCATATCTGGTGTGAGGTGCACTCGAGTAGGTGTCGAGAAATGTGTTGACAAATTAGAAAGTTCTGCGTAAATTGAAATACATATCAGGAAACCAAAGCTATTCCAAATGAAGAATCAAAGGGTACAAAATTTGAATTCTTCTCCATCCCAGGAAGTAAAAACGTTACGAATATGAGTAAATGTAGCGAAGGTTGGATACCTAAGGAGTCTCTTGAATAATCGTGTTCGTCCCGCGTGACGTCAATTTTGACGGAATCGTCTCCCAAAGACTTCATATCGTCGACGGTCATGTAGCGATACTGCTGCTGATCACTCAGCATGGGATCTTCACCTGCAAAACAAATAGCTGAGTGAATGAATTGCGAAGAATAACAAGACTTTTGAAATCTCTCGAACTTGTAGATGGTTATGATGTAAATTCCAATGTGTTGAAATTTTTAACAAGCAAATGTGCTCAAAGTAAGTGGATGCCTATTTACGAAAGACCAAGAGTTTCGGAATTCGATTTATTTTCTGCAACTTGAAGTGGAATTCGTACTAATGCACATTTAATTACATATGAAGATAAGGCAGAGTTGTTAAAGGTTGGTTTCTAGTTTTAAAACAATTCTAATTCAAGGTCAAGAAACTACAATTTTATTTTCCATACTCATTTTTTAACAAAAAATGCAATCAAACGCACAATAGGACTTGTACTCCCTGATCATTTCGCTAGATGTTAAATCCTTAAGCGTTGAAACAAAAAACCTAATACTAGTATAGGCACATGAGCCAAAAGGGATCTGATCATTAGTATTTGCGAGCTAACCTATTTCATAACATTCATTATACTTCACGATTAAAGTCATTAGATTTGAAACACAATATTATTTGCATCAAAATTGACGGGAATCAGAAGTTGAAATTTGGTTTTAAATAGTTGAAACCGTCGATTTTAAAATCCCGACCACTTTAACAGGTGGAATAAATCAATTGCGGGAGATAAGATCCGGCCTCCGCAACCCAAATTTTGTGTGTATTTCCCACAAGCATGAACCCTACACTTTTGGAATTCGGGATCCGAGTTGGTAACAGGCCGACGATGATCCTCGAAACATTTGATCATAAGCCTACGTCGGATAGGGTTTGCCATTTTCAAAACGTCAAATCTCGCACATGTTCATATGAACGGTATCGTTTCCGTGCAAATATGAATAGATTTTGATTACAGGAATCGTTGAAGACCAGACGGACCCCTGTATGACTAGCCGTTAGTTCACAATGCTTCTTATTCATAACTGTAATTAAATCACAATGCGAGTAAATCAATCATTTGCGATGAAAAATATTATGAGTTGTGCGCTAAATTTTTGATTAACGGCGGTGATAATTATTATTGGGGCCGCTCACAAGCAAAGTGGGCTAATTTATCGCATTCATGAAACCAGAAAGCCAAAGCCACAGATATGCTCACAACCACTTCACTTCTGATTGTCAAGAACATGAAACAAACATGAAAAGCGGTTGGTAATCATGTTTCAGTTCGTTTATACACTGCAAATCTCAGAAGAGAGAAATTAGAACTAAACTAAAAGTCAGGTGGGGAAAAAAAGCGCTGAACAATAAGGTCACAAAAAGCAGTGATAACACTCAAAATTGATGGTTGTGTCCTAAGCATACTACTTTTTTCAAAAAAAAAAAGAGAATAATAACGATTGAATCAGAATTTTAAAAAACTTAACAGAGTCGTACGCCTGTCGGATGCTATCAACACCTCACAAAATTCAATTGCATCTGTTAATAATCATAAAATATCCCACAAATCCCACCTCGCAAAAACCTCCCAATAAGTGTTATAAAATGACATTGAGAAAAGGAAATGCCTGATAGGCATTGATAAACAAAAATTCTGATATATGCCAGCAAATAAGATGCCCAAAGGGCTAAGAACATGAGCCCAGGGACCTTTCCAGTACCTACTGATTTCCTATCTGCATTCCCTCCTTCCAGTAGGTTTGTATCAATCCTTAGCAAAGTAAATCAATATGCCTACAAAATTACAACTTTTTACGACTTTATTTAATATTTATTCGACGAAAAAATGGCCTGTAACACGCAAAATTGAATTTTGCTCTAGCTCCTCCCACCCCATCACAACCTATAACATGTACAGTATTATTAAACCACGCGCAAAATGTGATTTATAAGTATTACCGCAGTTTCCCGAAAACAGATATTTTTCCAGTCTACTTCATCTTTCTGTAGTTATTTTGACGAATCCTATTTATTTTTCTTCTCTTCAATATAATGTAAAAGTGACGTTTCGGATGTAGCTGAACAGAAATCGAATGAAACACCACTTAAAATTTATCCTTTGGAGGAAACATCAGGTGCGATGGATCAGACCTAATATCATGGCTGGTAGTATGGGTCGTAAATTGATATCAAGTTAAGTTAGTAATAATTAGTAATGACTGGATACTAAAACAACGGACAACCTCGAATTCAAAATTGGATTTGGCTCACTCGAAAAATATCTTATAGATATTGCAAAAGTGGTACTTTCCTTAGTCACATGTTTTTAGTATAGTCTCTACCATGAATTTCATCGAAATATTAAGAATTGAGTTATTCGGTTGGGGCTTATAAAAAGAGGTGGGTAATAATAAGTAGCAGCATAAAACAATTCTCAACAATGATCATTATAACTAATAAACAGAAATAGAAATGGATATTTATACAATAACTTATTCACTACCTGTTCTGCCACTACCAGACTTGTAATCAAAAATCCAAAAGTATTGTTAGGCCCGTGACCGAAGTTTCGTACAGTCGGTAAAATGGTGAATTAGTAGAAAGTTAATCCATGCGATGTCTCAAAAATTACTAACAACGTGACAATGGGTGAGAAATTAGGTCGGTTTTTGAATGGGTGGTAAATTATATCAACTAGGAACGCTATATTACAAAAAAAGGCATTTACAAAAAAATTAAATTAAAGAAAATGGAGGGCAGGAAAAAATAAACTTACGAGTGTACAACATTTGACCTTGGTAGTAAGGAAGGTAGACATGCTGAGCATGTGTCGGTTTGCCATAGTCATTCATGGCAACTGCGATCATATCATCCCCACCTGGATTGAAATTTATACTATTATCCCTACAGCCCAAAACCAAAATGGGCGAGTCACAAAATTAAAACAAAAATATTTTTGAATAGACGACAGTTTGCGACGTTTTTGTGTGTGATGTGCGCATTTGATATCGAATTTTGAGGGAAACCCTTGGATAATGTACAAGAGAGCACTACGGGGGATGTATTTCAAGAATAAAACAACGAACCTACCTAACAATTTTGAGTAACAGTCGATTGTTATTAGCATTTTCGTTCTATCTGCTATTAGTCAAGTCCAAGATTTCACAAAATTAAAAACCATTATTAGTTAGTACCCAAAAGCCATCGAGGTCATAATATTATTATGCAAGAAGCGGTTTGATTCACGGGAAATATAAGCCTTATTAAATTGAGAACGCTGCACGCTGACCAAAAATTGGCGTTTAGATCACTTTTCGAATGCTGTGTACAATAATTTATTTACACATGGAAGTATAGAGAAGCAGTTTTGATCGCTCTGTAGGAAATTTGGCAAGAATAGCGAGACAAAAGTGAATCCTCTACTCCCTCATGAGTTTATATTATTTTTCCGTTTGTGTTTTCCCCCAACAAGGTCATAATGTAAGCTGCCTAACTTACGAAATACATTGTATTCTATCAACTAAACTACATCAAGTAATTAATTGACTGAAAAAGTGTTCCTTCCGATATTGTTCTGCAATTGGGCTGCTTCGCCATTTCTCACATTCAGTTGGCAGTTTAGTGTTGTGAGTCAGTTATCAGTGAGTGACACATTGTATGACATATGAACATGTCATAATGGATGGAGCGATTCGTTCAATACGAGGAATGTAGAGCCCTATTTGTGCAAGTGCAGGTGCCCGTAGGAATGAAGAGCTATAGTGTACGACATCTTCAGGGAAATCGCATTATTTTGGCACCCAAAAATGCTGTGATTGATTCCTGATGTTTGTTGATGGTGGAAGCTTGATGTTTTTGCCTTTACTGATATAAGTAGTTAGTAATTTGTGGGCTAGAGTAGACCCAAATATAAAAGCCTACTGTTAAGGTTCTGTGGGACTGACTTACGCCCTAACTATACCTGCATCTTCCTTACGAAACATAACTGGAAACTGAATCCGTTAACAGCATATCCCCCTTTCAGTATGGTTGATGGCATAACCATCTAAACAGTATCACCCACAACAAGCACTCCATTGTTCTATTTCATATCACTTCCTCAGAAGAACATTTTGGGGGCTTCAGCTTTCTTGAATCCAGTCTAGAGTTCGCAGGAATATAAACACCACCGACCACTGCTGCACTTCAACCAGTTGCAACTAAGTTCATTTGGAGATATTCACACCAATTGAGACAAGGATAGTTATTTTTGATTTTCACAATCGTGAAAAAATCTAGGTATATAAGGGGTCTTGAAGCGCTGTGACTATTAACGTTAGTTGCCACAGGTTAAATAGAGACCAATCAGAATAGTTGTCATAGAAATTACGTTAGAAACCATGCCAAAGCTGGTGGTTCAAGTTGGTAGTTATTCACTTTTGTCTCGCTAAAAAAAACCATATAGCCAAGTTTCGCAACAGCTGAGGCGTTTGAGTTGACATTGAAAACGGCGAAGAGCGTAAAGCAAGCAAATTACAGTTCTATAAAACTGGGAATCTTACGTGTTCAATCCGAGACGAAAAAGACACATTAGTAACCATTACAAAGGGTATTACAATTTTTAGAATCTTTTTAGAATCAGACATTCCAATATGAACAAGGTCCAACAACTGAGGCTATCAAATTATTAATTCAATAATGAAAATGTAAGAAATATAATTGCAAGAGCGTAACTGTTGAATATGGCAACCAATAAATTGATCACAATCTAATCAGCAATAATGATTTTATCGCATATATTTTGAGGCTCTCAGTGATGCCGTTCGAAATGTTCAATACAGACTAGCTACAGAATTCAAATAAAATTAGCAAAAATATTTTACACGCAATAAAGAAATTATTGAAACATGAAATGCAAATTTTTACGGCCATCGTAATTAAATGGATTAATGATAAATGGACGCGAGAGTATAAATTTATGGATAATTTAATATATTTAATAATGATCGCTTTGCGCGACATTTATACAAAAGCCACCCAAGTAAAAATCGAAGATAATAAACCAATAACAAAATGGATTGTTTGATTTTCAATGAATAATTTATTGAGTAAGTTTGAATGAAAATTTACTAAGCTGTGGGGAATTAAGTGGGGAACTAAGTTAATTAGGGGAATCCCAAAGCTAATCCCTACACAAACGATTAACAACGACCAAGGCGGGGTAATGTGGTGGGAGCAGGACCAAGTTTCATGCTGGGTAAATTTCAATAAAACAGTTAGGAATCAACCACAGTACCCAAAAAAAAAAAACATTATTACAACAAATAGGTCCAAATTCTGTACGGCTGGAATCGAAACATCAACGAAACTAAGTTCAACCAAATAGCTGCCAAATCAACTTTTATTTATTTGAATAAGTGGTATAGCACTGAAATTCATTCAAGGGGGAAATACTTAATTTAAGTGTCTACAAATTCTGTGCAGGGTGTTGTGTTGATACGTGAGCTAAAGCCATTATTATCTATAAAATCGAGAACTTTTAAGGTCACCTTTTGATGGTTTTATAAGTCACAAATCTGAGGAAAATAATGAGTAATGGAAAAACTGCCACAGAATTACTGAGGAACAGCAAAGGTATGAACTTAATAAATTCTAATGTTACTAGTAAAGTCAAATTTTATCATTGAAATTGATTGTATAGGTAGATGTGATTGTCATTTTGTACTATTCCTATGAGATAATTCTTTTACTTTACAGGTACCCATTGATTTTAACTTTCTACCTTCTATTCATTACTCAATTACACAACAGGTTTACGTAAAGCTGTATTACAGCAACTGTTTGGTAAAATACCAAAGCCTATTTCATTAAATTCTAAGTTAGGAAAAAACACTGGGAGATTCGAATAACGGAGGATCACAAGAAAAATCGGTTACTTCATGCTAGAGGAAACGGAAAAGTATTTTCCTACACGAGAGTAGAAAGTGGCGTATATTATGTAAAGGTAAAATAAATAAAAATTAAAAAAAACGTACCACCGTCGTCTTCAGAATCGGACATGAAGGTTTCTTGCATCGCCTCAGGAGCGACGACTCTGTATTTTTCTTCGCTAGTGACAATGGTCGTCGTCGTGACGGTCGTCTCGGTCACCACCTTGAGCGTTTCAACAACTGTGATGTAGCCAAGCTTGGAGGCGATGGCCAGAGGCGTCAGACCTTGCTGAAATGCCAAAAGTGCAATTTCAATACCCATCGAGGGCGGACTCCCATCTATATCAAGAGGGTTAGAAATAGCTGGAGTGTCAAAGGAGGGTCGTTAGCCCGTGTTTACAACGGTTACGCGTACGAGCCCCCCATCTCGACGGAACCACTGAAAAACAAATAGCATTACTCCTTGAAACATCGGCCAGCCGCCATAAATTTCAATTCCCCGCATATTCGTTGAAACTTCGGTTTTGGATGGATGGAGAAATATAATTTCTGTCGAATTTCGATTCAATTCCTGATTACATGAGGGCCGATTGATGGCCTACAATACTACATCGCAGATCACTTTGAATGTTAAGGAGGTACCTGTGTGTAATCGTATTCTATATCAATTACTAAATCATTTTACTGAGAGCGGCATATTTCACTAAGCTATTATCAGCTAGGTTATCGAAACTGTTATCAGCTAGGTTATCGAAACTATTATCAGCTCGGTTTTCCATATACCGCAACCGCACAGCTCAGTTTACATATACCGCAACCGCACTACTCGAACTTGATGAGTTGGGATGTTTTGATAGTGTAGGCAAAATTTGCTGACATTTAATGTTGACCATAACTGCATAATATCAGCACTTGAGCATTATAATTGTCATATTTGAAAGAGTCGCATATTTTAGTTTCAAGCTCATATTTAGGCATACTTTCAAAGAGGCATATCCAAGAACCCCTCTGAACATGGAGTAATTCACTTTCCAAAAGAACGAAGCAAGAATAAAAGCCTCTTATCCACCAAAATTTAATGCTGGTCTGTAGCCTCTGCCGGCCCATTTACCTGCATTTCGACTTAATCCAGGTTAAAGCTGCTGGAGGCTTGGGACGATTCATATACGGCTTGCCCTATTATCGGATTACATTTGGGTACCAACCTTCCCCCAGATCCTCTAAATTTATCGTTAATTAAATATCAACACAAACAAGGGGAACATAGTGTTGTGGTGTTTATTGTTTTGACTCTTGACTCGATTTAGTTGAGTGTCCGTACTGAAGTTCAGACCAAAACCTCCTAATTCATTGTAGTGAATTTTATTCAGAAGTGATTTATTCTCAAGAAAATCTATTGACATTTATTATTATTATGACATTATCATTATTATTGACTTAATTGGTATGTCCAATACAACAAAGACTTTGGAACTCAATAATCCGCTGGTTCAAGGAAAATGCTGATGAATATTTCTGAATTTTGAAGTATTTTTGGGGACAACTCCTACTTTTCTGCCCTACAGGACTCGCGGTTGAGAACTCCTGATATACTCCTTGCTTCAGTTGATGGTTGGCACATTATACGAGACCGATTTTTAAACCTTCCCAGGGAAATATTCACCCAAGCAAACCTACTCAGTGAGCATTATGGCGAGAGTTTTGGCCTCGATGCGAATATTTCGTCGACCAACTTTTCTGAGCATCTTCATCGGGTATTGTAGTATTGCTTCCACAAAGTTCAAATTGAGCTCTTAATTTATGGTCAACGAGGGATGTCGTGAGTGAAATGAGACCCCAATCTACTAAATTATATCAATTATCTCGTACAAATAAGCGAAGGAGTCGTCCTCTAGGAGGTAGCACCTACTTAAACTAAAACTTACGTTAGTGACAACATCAGGTTTGGCTCTGGCGTGAAGGAGGAGAGTGATGACGAGACAGTGGCCTTGCTGTGCGGCCTGGTGAAGAGGTGTGTAGCCTAGAACGGTGCTGCTCTCTACATTGGCACCCTGTTCCAAGAGCCAGCGCACCATACTGACTTGCCCAAAGTGGCAGGCGATGTGGAGCGGAGTGTAGCCCGCCTGAGAACATTCACCCAGATAAACCATATTATGAGAAGCGGGAGGTGCTTAGATGATGAGAAAACACATCACTAAAAACAGGTTGAGGCTGACCACTAAGCATGACGTTAACTGTAGGGTGTAATTATTGTCATAGATCTTACTAGGCTAATGAGACTAAATAACGAGACGTGAAATTGAGTATACCGGAATCTAATCTACATCTAATGCACTTCGGTACAAAATTATTGAAATCATTAAATTCTCAATTATCACTCATATCGTGATTAGTCAAGCATTTCAATTGGAATTATGATAATTTTGTAACTGATGAGAAATAAAAAATCGAAAAATGTGGTTTTCTGATTGTACTTGTATTACAGATGGAAAGAAACTCATGAGTAAAGACAGAATATTTACAGAAAATATTAAATTACATAAAAGAAAACGACAAAAATCTCTGTAAAATTACATTTACGAAAAAATTTGAACAAGTTTACGGAATTTGCTACAAGCGTGTCTATTCGTCTATAAGACGTGTATCCATCCTGAACATAGAAGCCGTATCTCTAACTCACGTACTGCAATGTCTTAGAATAATATTCTAAGACTGAATATTATTCAGATCCCAAAACTTAATACTGAGCGTGCAAAGAATAATTCTTATCATAGGGTATTGCGCTTCCTCTATGCCTCTAAAATTAACCCTGGTGATTTTGGTGATTTAGGGAGCTTGAAGAAGGAGATCTTGATTAAAATTAAAGAATTTATGGAATAAATTTATTTAAACATTTTAACGTTTGTTCATTTCAGCGTTGCTCTCTAGGTGTTTGATGACATTTAGTTGTTTTTGTTTTGTTTTTCTCTGAGATTAGCTCCACCAGCCGCCACAAGTTCGTAAGAACTTAGTAGGTTGGTGGGAAGAAGAAAGAATTCTTATGAGACTATTGTCTATTCTGTGATTTGTCTTTCTTTCTGTCAATAAATTGATATTCTATTATATTCTATTCTAAATATTAAATATTTAGAATAGAATAGAATTAATTAAATTTTAATTAATTAATTACCTATTGAATGGAGATAACTGGCAAGGTTATTGTTAGTGAGTTTGATATTTTTACAGGACTTTGTTCATAGTGAAGTACAAATTTCTTTTAGTAAAACCTACCATAGTGAATAGGTGCATACCCACTATTCAAGCAGTTAGTAGGCAGCACTCAGAAAACTATAAACGATCAATTCTGAGTGAAATACGGCTTCTTTAGAAATATACAAATATTCAGATTTGCCAGAAAAGCTATTACGCCCTACGGGTCGTCATCAGATTAAGTTCCGATAACAACTAAGAGAAACGCCCTTTGCTCGTGTGAGTTATTGACTTGATTTTTTATCATACCTTCGTGACGGAATCAATCTCAGCCTTGTTTTTTCGAAGTATCTCCGCAACCTTAACTTTATCCTCCTGAGCGCACAAGTGTAGGGGTGTGAGTCCATTCTGAAAATCGCGTGGAATAGAAGAATAATGGAAATGGAGACTTTTGTTTCGGGAAAGAGTAATTTAGTTAGGTAAATATATTCGAATCAAATATATGACTTCTTCATAAACTGAAATGAGTGATCGAAAATTACGAATAGTATGAGAGAAACAAAGGTATAAAAAAGGTTATTAAAGTAAAGTGAACCCTAGGCCTCCACTGAGGATCAAAATCCACTCTGACCGTTTCGCCCTCGGCTTCTCATTGCCTTGTTCCCTCGAGTGGAGAGGAGTTCGCCTAACAGCTAAGTGGATCAAACTAGGACAAAACACCTCATGCCACGATGGTCATCAATCCAAATATATGTACTTCTGTGATCTAACAGGAACTGGTTTATTCTACCAGATCAGGCCGTTCGTTGAATGAATATTAATCTTGTATTATTCCGTGCAAAGTCATAAAATGATGAAACGATGCACAGTAGCATTGCCTCGATTTCATTACAATATGTGTGGGAATTGATACTTCGCAACAAGTCACCTACTACCCTTGAAATTTGATCAATGTTCCATGAAACATTCATGAACAGAAATACGAATTTGGGTGGGTATGTGCAGAGGAAAGAATAGACTTCATCCATGTCGATTGACTATTTAAAGAAAATCCAGTACACTACACTTTGATCTTAGCCAAGAGGCCGAGAAGCGAAATTCAGTACAACTCAGGACCTGAATTGTACAAAAAGATCTAAATTGCTAGATTTTTTCTTGATACCTATGTTGAATTATGAGAGTTTGATTGTTTTGACATCTAAGAGTAATCGCAAGATTCCGCTACCTTCGCAAACTCGGAAAAACTGTTGAGCTATTAAGGAATGCTAATATTATGCACATAAATACTGACTACAATCAAATAAAATCGTGTTAATTATGCAATTATTCAATCCACTTACTTTTGAATGTTGGTTGACGTCGGCTTGGTGTTCAATAAGTAAGCTAGTCATATCTGTGTGTCCTTCTTGGGCTGCCAAGTGCAAGGGTGTGAAACCTGCTTTCGACTCAGCATTAGCTTTAGCACCATACTCCAATAATGTTGTCGCTATATCCATCTACGTATAATAAAGGCATTAGTTATGTGGACAGAACTATAGTCAACGTGATTAAGCCAAACTTATGAAAATCCCGATGTTTTTAAGAGATAATGAATATAATAGAGCAACCATTTTATCGCGCAAATGTCCGGTATGTTTGTGAGGTATCTTCGATTTAAAGGGAGCAACTGGATATCAGATATTCTACTCTGATCTGATGTCGTTTACAAATCCCTCATAGTGTGGACGGCACACTTACCACTTACCTACCAGTCGGCCATCAATGAAGGAAAAGCCAGGATCAGTACTGAATTCGGACAATGCAATGGCCTAGTGATGGACACCAAATGGGGTTATTTGCTCGGAAGGTATAGTAATATACTTGATACTTGTAGAACAAGATTTATACGTGACATATTATGATGCTCAGGAGTAGGTACGATAGTCATAAAAGCGCGGACTTGAGTACTTGCCTACTCCAAGATGGATGTCTGGATGTGAAATGGTTATGCAAACTCTACAAATTAACATGCCCATAAAGACCTATACGTATCTGAGAATCCAGAAGGATTGACATTGACTTCAATGAAATTTGTAGATGTTACCTGATTTTTCTTAGCAGCAATATGCAGAGGTGTGTGGCCGTTTTTGGCAGTAGCATGAGGAGAAGCGCCTTTTTCCAACAGCAGTAGAGCCACGGTTTGGTTATCGTAGTGACTGGCGACATGGAGGGGTGTGACGCCATTCTATAGCAAACAAGACGTAAAGATTTAAACGAAAGCACCACAGAACCACCATAAGGATCGGTATATTAAGAATGCGAAGTAATTAACTGTAAACACGACGAAAAACAGGCAATTTCAAAACCTCATTTCACCTTCCTAATACGAGGTAGGTACCCTAACAGGGGGTGTCTCGCCCTCTACTGGTTTTCTCACGATAAAATCTGAATTGCAGCCAAATATCTTTTGAACCCCTGCAGGCTATTTATTATTATTCTTTTTTTCATTTTAAAAAACCCCTCAAGTGCGTTTAAATTAGAATTAGATTAAAGTTAGCCACGGGATTAGAATTAAGATGGAACACGGAACCTTCTTTGAGCGTAGATACCTCCTATGATGATAAACGCCTCAGAAACCCAATGCTCGAATCAAGAGCACCTGAATCAGCGTCTGACAGATCTGAATTTACTACCATTTTACTGTTTGATAGAACCCCTTGAACTGTGCGATTGAGGTTTTGTTTTGTAGAATCTGACCTTTCCTTGAGCATCAACAGGAGCGTCTCTTTGTAGTAGAAGTTTAGCCACCTTGATATTTCCGTACTTAGCAGCCAAATGTAAGGGAGTAAAGCCTTTCTTGGTCGTGGCTTCCAGCGATGCACCATTTTCTAGCAAAACCGATGCAACCTAAAATGGTGAAATCACATATTTATAGAAAAAAAATAAATAATCATAATCATTGTATATTGAGTTATTATTCCTACTTCAAACCGACCCCAGTTTTTAGTGTGGCTGTGTAATCCGTCTTTTGAGTTTATTGTTGTTTTTATGAATAATGTATTTCTGGGGACACAACATCGACAGCAAACTTCTTTCAATCTATGATACTTCAGATCAGTTTAAAATAAGGGGGGAACAAGGCAACACCATCTTATTATTTTAGAATAAGGTATGAGCGGATGACGAGTGATATTATGATTGGTGGGAAAATGGTGCGAATTTAGGACGTTCACCTCTTCTTGTCCCTCTTTAGCAGCGATGTGAAGAGGAGTGTAGAGGTCTCGGGTCGTGGTGTGTGGGGAGGCACCATGTTGGAGGAGCAGCATGGCAATATCCGCATTGCCTAAGCGACTAGCTACGTGTAGAGGAGTCTGAAACAAAACAAGAGTATAATAGAAGACCCCAAAGAACCAAATGAGTTACTAGGCGAGGAAATGAGTGTTATCAAATCAACTTTGAGTGAATAATTTTGGATCAAGTTGTATGAAGACAGAGTGAGCGAGTAAACTAGCTGATTCACAAGAACCCAACAATTGTTTGCAAAACAGGATACAACTGCATTTGTTGTTCGTTTATACGAGTACTGGCGGTGTAAATGGACACCTCTGTGCATGTTCACAGGGATCTACGAGCGGACTCTGCCTATACGCGTTTAGTGTGAACACGCCTTATGAACTATTGGAGTATGGGCTCACCTGTTCTTCTCTGGCAACAGCGTCAACAGTAGCGTTGTGCCTGAGTAGAACTCTGACGATATCACATTGGTTTGCCCGCGCTGCCAGGTGGAGAGGGGTTTCTCCACGGACGGTCGACGCATCGGGACTTGCTCCTTTCTGCAGGAGGCAGAGGGCGATGGTCATGCAGCCCATGAAACAGCTTACGTGTAGAGGCGTCAAACCCGACTGAAATCAACAGCAGTATATTTTACGATCGACTTCAAACAGAGCAGAGCTAGAGATTGGTACAGTGCCTGTAACATCCCCCAGCCCAGTGATGAACAATTGGCTATTATTTCTCACTATTATTATATTATAATAATTATATAAATAAAGAATCAAATTTATTGGATTACTAACATATTGGATTAATATAATCGGATAGGATTATTATCATTAATACACCAAGGGAAAGTCCAAAAATACAGGCTCTGGTTTCGTCAAATTTGAGGGAGTCCGCCATCTCTAGCCCAAGCATTCCAGAGTTTGTGACATGATCTATTGGACGTAGCCAACAAGAAGGGATATGATAATACTCAGTAGTAACATAATCTAGCCTTAAAGCATCAGCAATCAACCCACGGTATCACTGTAACACACTATTACATACCTCAGTTGTAGATTCAATGGAAGCACCATATTTGAGTAGAAGTTCGACAACCTTGATTCGATTCTTTTTACAAGCAATGTGGAGTGGAGTGAACCCATTCAGTGCTCGAGCGTTAGGGTCTGCTTTCCTATCCAAAAGCAGCCTAAAAAAGTCAAAATACGCTATAGAGGGCGGGAGGTAAAGGAATCTTCTTATCTACTAGTCATGGTTTTACTATTGCTTTCGCATACAGAACTACGCATAGTATGAATGTTGAACTCAGTTCAAATGCAGGTGCCCTTAAATTAAATTAATGTAATGTCCTTGAAAACGTATTGCAAGCGTCAACATTTTTAAAATAGGAGTTTCTGCGAATCACAAAGAAATTCTCAACATGTTCCCAAGATACTTAGAGGGAACTGACTAGATTTTAGGATGCTATTGAGTCTATTCGGTAAATTTGGTAATTTAAAGCATTAACATTTGAGCTGTATTCTAGGCTATAAAAGGTTGTAAACATCGTCTTATTAGCGGGGTTTATGTTTAATTTGTTGAATATAAATAAGTCACGTCGAACATACACCCCTGATACTTTTTAACGCCGATGAATTTAGAAGAGTTTAAAAGTATGCATTGTCCAGAAGGCGAATTACCTAGCGACAGCAACATGACCACAGTGAGCAGCAACATGAAGGGCTGTGAGGTAGTCGACCGTGATGTCATCGACAGGGGCGCCGTGGTACAGGAGGATCCGGGCTGCGTCCACATGGTCCCCCTGAGCTGCCATGTGCAAAGCAGACAACCCGTTCTGAAAATAAGATCTCTTGTCGTTATTACAAAACATTAATCCGCCGCAGATCCGCTTTCACAGGTTCCGGGAACAACATCCGTTTTTGGCGTAATGAAAATAATATTACAAAAAAGAAAGCAAAGATTATCAGTGAGTAGTCCATTTTAATTCGTAGGGTAAGATCGAAACACATGGCCCAAGTACTCTACAGTACTCTTCTGGACGACCAATATTGAATCGCTGCAGCCACAGCTGAATTGCCTTATTACATACCCACTATTTCTCCCTGAAAATATCTCACAATCATTGAAATCTTCACCTTGGTTTTCGACGTGAGCGGAGCCCTATTTTCGACTAAAAGATCGACGACCTGGTCGTGTCCGGACCTTGCAGCGCAATGCAAGGGCGTCAGGCCATCTCGAGTTTTCGCTTCGATGTTGGCGCCATTGTCCAGTAAGAGCGACACCATCGCCATTTTCCCCCATTTGCACGCAACGTGAAGAGGTGTAATGTTGTGCTAGAAATCAAATTCAGTTTTTGCAATAATCTATCAAGATTACCTACAGGGATACAGTAAAATTTAACATTTGTGTGGTAATTTTCATATTTGAGATTTCAATGAAAATTGTCCATCAATGACCTTAATAGACCTTCATAGCCTACCTTTGCCGCAAAGTTGATGTCAGCACCTTTCTGATGTAGTAGGGAGGCGATATTTTGATTTCCATAGTGAGCGGCTATGTGCAAGGGCGTAAAACCACTTTTTGATGTGACGTCAGGGTTGTGGTCGTTCTATAAAATAAATAAATATGAGCTTTAAGAAGGATCAACATTTCCTTCAATTATCTATCCTTTTAGTAGCTCTGTAGATGAAATTGAAGTCTGTACCCTTGATTTCCTCTACTTCAACGTGTACAGCTGAATTCTAAGAACCGTAAAGGCTATTAAGGAATTAGTACGCTTCAAGCCCCCCTAACCTTACCAAAATCACTCAACAGTATACATTTCTGAAAGGCGATCACCGTTCAATGGGTAATAAATATCGGTATGAACATACGAGTGTTTCGTTCATGCTAAAGCATGCCATGAGCATATTGGAAAGTGGTAATATTTCCATTCACCTGTAAAAGGAGAGAAGCAGCTTTCGTGTCGTCTTTTTTGGCGGCGATATGGAGTGCGGGGAGGCGAACTTTCCCTCTCGTGTCGTTCTCGAGGAGGACGGCCACCACTTTGTCGTGTCCTTGCTGCATTGCCACAGCCAGCGGTGTGAATCCATCCTGAAATAGTACAAACCACCACTGAGGTTGTCAGATGAACAAATAATTACAAAGAGTTGTACCTGTATCTGTCGTCGTCGGTGAACGTGGAAAGTCGGAGACAAAATCCACTCATGTGCAGTGGTTCCAGAAAAAAAATTATAGAATGTCAAAGTGTCCTAATTACAATCGTTAGAATCCATATAGGTATTATATACCACAGAGGCGTTCCATAAATGAGTGGAATAACAGACTTTGCAAGTGTCTTCACATTCCAATTGATTCTGGGGAAACATAGCTGTCCTCCACGATTCATGTTTTGTCTGTTTCAATTAATTGTTCCCATATACCTAACTCTCATTACCACCAAGTTTCCGTACACCTTTGGAAAGATTATTGAACAAAACAACATGTTGCCAAGTTTACGTACGATTTGTAGGTTGGAGTTGAAGAGAAAAGTAAACATGGAACCAATTTGGTTCCAGCTTTTCAAGTATACAAGCGGGCAACTTCTGTCTCCCAACGACTTCTACGGTTGATGGTTAGTGATCCAATAAAACTGCGGGGTATGTCAATATTGGTTCTGTGTCAAACGGCGAGTGACGTGATGGCGTTCCCTTGCAATAAGCTGCCGTTTCATCCTGATATGGCTTCTCACACGTACAGTCGTAAAACGAACGTCACAAGAACTTAATATGTTCCATGTAAGTACGCAAGTTCAGGCAACACCTGTTTGTACATTAGTTCATCATTTTCTCCCAATACTTGAACTGTGCTTACACGCGAATAAAGGGACTATAAACAATTAGAACATACTACTGTATCTACATTTCATATCCATCGAAAAAACTTCTCGAGGTGGAGTTAGGGTGCATTTTAGACCTTTCTGAACAACTTTGGTTCCATGTTTATGCGGTCCCAAATCCTTGCAACACGAATATCTATACGCCAGAATCGCAATACTGAGTTGAAATTTTGATAGTCTCATACTGTTTTGACGCCAAAACATCCGGTTCTATTCATCAAAATTATGAAGAATGACTTACCATTACGATCATGTTATGATACGATGCAGCCTTACGGGCATTCTTTCGTTTCAAAGGATGAGGCCGCATTTACGCACCCCAGTGATCTAGACAGAAGGATTATCTACACGGAAGATAAGAATGTATCCAATGTACGTGTATATGTACCTATCTATAAATACGGGTTATTCCTACTCGGTGTTCGTATTCCTATTCCATGTTAATATGCTACTGTTGCCGTTCAAGCACACGGTGATGAAATTAATCGAATACAATTCAAAATAAATTATTCAAACAGTATGGTTTCATTACGAGCAACTACATACCTAACATAGAATACATAGAATATCTAACACTACCCATAGAGAAGGTATTAGGTACCAACCGTTATAGCTAGACACGTAATAGCTAGCTCACCGAACGCGTTCCCGACGTTATGATTTGTGATTTGACGTTTGTCGTTGTGATTTGTCCTTTACATTTCGACAAACTTTTTAATTCAATTTTGATTTTCGGTGTGTCCACGTTATCGGTACCTAATAGGCCGCGATCGAAAACGGGCAGTGTACGGGCATTTCGATAGAATTCGTGAGTTTTGGTATTTAGCAATTTGGATTATGAACTTCGAGCCGCTTTTCGCCCGAAGGAGTAAAATGTCTGTTGTAGGCTCGTTCAGTAAATAATACAGTATAATAATACTAATACTCATCTTACCTCAGTTGCTAGAGTCTGGTTGGCCCCTTTATTGAGGAGGAATTTGACGACAGCGTCGTGATTCTCCTGAGCCGCCATGTAAAGGGGAGTGAATCCGTTGAGGGACTGGACGTTCACGTTGGCTCCTTTGTCGACCAGCAGCCTTGCCACTTCCTCTTGACCGGCTGACGGAGGATAAAAAGTTCCATTCAAAAACTATCTCATAATGATAAGCGTCCAAGAGAATTTGCAGGTAGCAAGACAAGTCATGTATTTCTGCTGATGGAAGGATATGGGATCGGTGGAATCGGAAGGCTAAAAAAAGCATTTTTTAAACAAACCATTTCTTGTAAAGTTCAGATTATGATATGTACGCACCCAGGGCAGCAATGTGTAAAGCTGTGTTTCCTTTTTTAGTGGCAGCGTCGACAGTACATCCCCTATTGAGCAGCTCTTGGACGATTTCAACGTGACCGTCTTTTGCAGCAAGGTGGAGAGCATTCAAACCGTTCTGTAATACCAAACATCGATACCATTCAACGTTTTGATATCATAACAAAATCCCAATTGCTCCACAACGAAGTACCTACCATAATTTTGATATAAAGTTTAGCGGAAAATCTTAAAATAAATTAAAACCTTCCGGAAATGAAAAACACACTGAAACCAGGCAATGAAACATAAAAGTGAGGGTCATCCTATTCTGGCTTGGAATACTTTCCTCTTACTTATATCAAATTCAGGTAGGATAAGGGAACTAAAATCCAGTCATGCAGCTTTGGCTATAAGAGCGAATTTATGAGTAAATAGGTGATTTCATGTAAAATTTCTCCATTTTACTGGTTTTATAACAAATTTTCGGATATTCAAGTTATAAAAATTTCGGATCGGGAACCATAGCTTCATTTTCTTCGAAAATTCGCTAAAAACCAACCTTGTCATCGTACTTTCAGATGGTTGGGGGTGCATTACAAACCTGAGAACACCTCAATCAGGCTGAAGAAACAATATTTTTTGACATTAAATGTCAAAATTTTTATGTCTTTACTCTGGCACATAACTCGAAAAACGTTACACAAAAGCGTTACACGAAATCGTCACGAAAATTTCTGATGATTTTCGCTTACAACCGATTCGGTGCTACGGAACTTTATCTTCGCCAGTTATCATCGTACAAAAATCGTTCACCACTCGTTGGATAGCTCTCGATTTACCTAACCATATTACGTTAACCACTGCGGAGTGCGTGGCCGACAAGCTGCGGTATGAGCGTGATTGTTGACATTTTATGTCTTTACTCTGGCACATAACTCGAAAAACGTTACACGAAATCGACACGAACATTTTCACGTCTTTGCTTTGGCACATAAACTGAAACGGGAAAAATTTGTTTCCTTGATTCACCCTTTCCCTCAGATCACGTCAGAACACAAGCGACAGGCGGGCCACTACGTCAGAGCCTATGACGCACGAGCGTATGACGTCAGACGGCTGGCAGCAGGCCAACTAGTACGTCAAAGCCTATGCCGTAAGAGCCTATGACGTCAGACGGCTGGCCGGAGGCCAACTGGTACGTCAGAGCCTATGACGCACGAGCCTATGACGTCAGACGGCTGGCAGGAGGACAACTAGTACGTCATAGCCTATGACGCACGTGCCTATGACGTCAGACGGCTGGCCGGAGGCCAACTAGTACGCCAGAGCCTATGACGCACGAGCGTATGACGTCAGACGGCTGGCAGGAGGCCAACTAGTACGGCACAGCCTATGCCGTAAGAGCCTATGACTTCAGAGGGCTAGGTGATCGGGTTTTAATAAGCCTCTGGAATTCCGCGCCTTCATTTTGCATTCATTTACCTCTTCACGTTGAAAAATCCTTCATCTTCTCGCTTTTCCGTGTAACTGATATTCAGTTTGATCACAATATTGCCTGGTGGAGGGAGTTTCATTAGCTCTTGATAACTTAATCAATATACCTGTATAAATGGCAATTTGAACAAATTTCGATCGATTCAAACAAACAAACGGGAACCTGGTCACTTGAAAAGGCACCAACACAAGTTTGCCAGGATCTGCATACATGTCCTCATTTCACTTACAGTGCCTTATTAAAATTTCGATTTGGGCTCCAATGAGAAGTTAGTGCATGGTCAAGCTACTTGCTATTTCATCCGATTTTTAGCACTTGGTTAACATTATAGGTATGTATCCGAAATTCGAAAGATGGATATCGAACTTCAGAAATACCAAGGCTCTTAAAAATAAACGAGAATTCTTTCTCCTCATCTGGACGCTTTTACAACCCAAACTCGAGGCTCTGAGTTACTTGTAATCGCTACCATTAGAGCTATTATTGTACTCACGGCGTTGCAAGTGTTGATGTCGACACCTTGTTCCACCAACTGCAACACTTTGTCGAGCTGTCCAGCTCTTGCCGCCCTCAAGAAACTCGTACCGGGATCCGACTGCAACAAACGAAACGAAATTCTCATTAAGAGAAAATACGGGTATGATATACTCTTGATTCTTGCAGGATGTTATAGCTGTGATGACTATGTATAGGGATTACTCGATTGTAACTTATAGTCGATAGCTTATAGCTTATAATTCGATTATAACTTATAATTTATAAGTAACAACAAAAATTACGTTCATCTAGCTTACGGATTGTGGAATAGGGAATTAACTTACAGCAGTTCGAGATCTTCGAACGCATCGAGGTACAAATGAAAATAAAGAGCATTTCAAACGCCCATGCAATTTAGGACTCATGGCTATGCAATAGAACAAGTAGCAGGAGAAGGCGATTCATAAATTGGTCATTTTCAGAGAATAATTACGTAAATGTTATTAATAACTAAGTTACTTCCCAGACACCGTGGTGGTCGGCAATCGAATCAGTACTAACCATGCAATCACTTCAGATACAATTCAATATCATAGTTCACAACATTGACCAAAACACGACCTTGTTAGGTCCGGATCCGACAGCTATTATTAGTGGATTTGAGAGTCACTTCTCGTAGGTTCGAACCTGAAACAACTCGGTTACAGCTGTGAGTGAAAATACTGACTCAACGCAGCAATAATACTGGCAAAATAAAAATTATCTTTCTAAACCAGGAAATATAACTCAAAATTTCCAGACTCACATGAAATCAATAGAAATTTCTTAATACTCACAATTGCCGTACCTACATACTTGAATCCTAAACCTACAAAGTTATGTTACCTATCCCAAACTGGATTGGGTAACTGCAATAATCTATGCATACGCCTCCCTATGCGTGCATTAATATCATTATTTATTCCCCTACCCAATCGAGTCAAGTCCAATAAATGCAGTTAATGTCGATGAGTTCGAGTGAAAGTTTAGGTGCTTCCTCCCCCTCGCACTCCGTACATAATGTAGATAACGAGCAGATCCTATTAAGGAAATCAAGACATGAGGTGACAGATAGCTGTTGTCACAAGGTCGCTACGGGCGCGGAGACGTGAGAAACCGGGTCAGGAATAATAAGAGGCGGAGTGATGAGTTAACTACTCACTTGAAAGGTGTAATTTCCGGACAATGGAGGGTCCTCTGCATCACGGACTGGGTGTCTACGAAACTACCATTTCTTATTGCCTTGAGTTCACCAACAGCATAGATTTGTTGATGTGCAACAAAGCTGCACATTCTCCTCAAACGAAGAGGACAGCAAATACGAGTTCATTGAAACTATCCAACTCCGGACAGCCCTGATTTGAAGATAAGTAACTGAGACAGGAAGAGCGAGCACACCATGTCAAGGGAGACTCCTCGCACTGGCGAAAATTTAGCACAATACTTGTAGATGTCGTGTTTGCGCCAAAATATTGAGAGTGAGAATAGAAAGAAACATTGTGCAATAAATATACTAGTGCAGACGGAGGACTCCCGACTATTCAATATTTTGCACAATATTCGTTCTCACAATTCTTTTTTTTTTTCTTTTTTTTTTTAATACATTTCCCTACATTTGATTTTCCTTGAAAAAATTATGGTACCTCAGAATGATCACAATCAGTTCAATATTATATTACAGATTCACATCGATTATTCACAGGGCCAAACATATCAAAAGGGAGTGTATGTAACTTTGTAGTACTTCTAAACTTGAAATAGGATCGGAACTTTTTGTGTAGTATTTTCACTACATGGAACATTTAAGCACCTTAATGATCATTACAAAAATGATATAAAAAGAACCGATTAATAATAAAATTCACATATTTTGGTTTCTCTGTTGAACGTTGAGAGTTATCGCCAACTTATTTCTAGTCACCGTTCGAGCTGCAAAACATACTGTTGGGTTTTTTCTTCTTATTTTTTATTATGCGCCTATGAAAAGGCGAGATATGAGTCAAGGTTGGTATTCGTTGCCCCTCGGCCAACCACTTGTATTAGCCACTCCCACTGGTCCAAGGACCGCGCGAGATGTTGACGTCAAGGGATGATCTCATCTTGGTCCTTTTACCATTTGATGGTCCTCGCAATGCTTAGATATCGCAAGTATAAATTAGAGGGTTTAGGTAATTCTATATCCGACGATGGGGTAAGAAGTGATGACGTTGCATAGGTTAACTCCGATTTTGGTGAGGATATTTCGACGACGTTTTGTCAGTGTTAGAACTAAATGAAGGATTAGGATCAAATGAGCCGGTGCATAGCTATTCTATAAACAATTAGCGCTCATCAGCATTCGGTGTAGATTTTGTAGAAACCGTGATTATAAGGAGAAGTGACAATATAATATGATATCCATAATAGCAAGAAAACCATAATAACATTGATTTCTATCGTACTTCTGATCGTTCACTTCTCCTCCTCCAAGGTCTTAGTTCATAAATAAAACGCACTGACGAAAAGTACAGTACTGGTAAAGTACTGGTCAAATGATAATTAAACAAGAAATACTACAAGATGGCGAAACTCCCTGGTTAATTGAACACACTGAGTAGATTCGACCCGAGTGGAGTGCTATAGTATACTATTCTCAAGTATACTTGAGAAAGACTGGGAAGGAAGGGCTGGAGTGGAGAGGAGCGTCTTCCCTTTACCCTTTCCTTATCCTCTTCTCTTTGAACAGGGTTCTTCACTAGACTATCGTACTGATAATCCTGTAGAACTCCTATTGTTTATTGTAATATAATGTACTCGCACTTACCAGTGATCCATTCATCACTCACTCATCTCATGCATGCAATCGTGATTAGATAAATTTCCCTGAATCAAGATCAGGATATGTTGAGACTTGCAGAACCAGTTACTCCCTTTACCTACTGTAGGTAACATGTAACAGATGTGCAATTTTCACACACTTGATTATTGTCGAAACGTGAGCGTTTAAATCAAGCTCTAAATATCTACATATCAAACTATAATTGCACTTTATTTTGGCCATCATATCATCACACTCTCGAAGTTTTGAGCGAATTTTAAGAAAATCCTCTTCTCCAAATTCATTGCAGTAGTTCAATTTTTTTGCAAATGTCTCCAGAACGCTGAAAACCATATAGAAATGGTCTTTTTTTTTACTGTAAGATCGAAATAAAAATCGAATGAAACTAATTTAATTCTTTAATAGCTTAATTAATAGCTGGAAACATGATTATAGCAATTATTACCTGGTAGCGCTTTATATTACTAGGGGAACTAACTCTTTACATTTAATACGATATATACATTTGTCAACCTACCAGCAGGTGCTCTTGGAATTGATATATTTTGAAAATGGTCTACTTGAAGATTTTGATTTATTATTGGTTCATGATTTTTATTAACGATCTTCGACTTCCAATAATTCATTTCGAGTTCATTACATAGTGAAATTGTTATGCATGGTTTTGTTTGGTCTACTTTTTCGTCTTCAGCAAAATTCTCCACTTTCAAGGATGATTCCTCGTTCTTGTGATACTTAGCACTATCCAATTTTTCAAACGTTCACCTGTGCAAATTCATAAAGACGTGAAGTACAGGAGCTTGTTTTCTGAAAAAGAAAGGTGGGAATAAGTCCAGAATGGACCACAGAGTATGGTCACCCACTTACAAGCGTTTACACATGAATCAACAATAATACATTATGGAGAATCAATTAATGATGAGTCACTCGTCCTTAATACACGGAGTTTATCAACTTGATGAAATCGGACAAACTGTAAGTCCGTGTCAAACTAAACAAGTTTCCAGGCAGCTTTCGCCGATCACAATGTGGGCTGAAAATGGTTTACTTTTCGTAATTTGACGTTGACGGAGAAAGCGAATTTGATAATGCTACTACTCCAATTTTGGCTTTCCTCACCAGTATCTCTGGTGAACTCGAAATGCAAATTCTTTTAATTCTTACCCGAAAGAAGATTTTGGGGTCCGGTTCCAATTCCGAATCGATGCTCCGTAATTACTGAGTTGTTGGGAGCGCCTACGGTCGACTGTGAGTCCAGAAGCTGAATTATGACTCTTTCCCGCGTAATGAGGACGAACTTGAGAGGCGGCGAAAAAGAACTTTTTATCGCCTGAGGGGGTTTTCTTACAATGAAAAATTTGAAGAGACGGTCTGTGATAAAAGGATGAATGATGACTCGGGGCGAGAGCATACTCTCGAAGCATACGGCTCCTAGAGTAGAGTAGAACCTCCTCAAAATTTGGTATGGTCTGATCTATTACACAGCCCCACAATGTAAAAAAGAGATCGAATTCTGGAGACCAGTATGATTTATTCCTATGTATTTTTCGACGCTGAATCGGAATCTGAGGTCCAACAAATCTATACTCCCAAATTTATTCGCTAGAGGATGTTCAGGGAGGGGGGGGGGAGAGAGAGATTACCGATAAATTATTTTTTGGAGTAAATTTCAAACTAGTGGATCAGTCGAAAAGCATCAAACATTCCATATCTATAATCCACAAAAAAAGGATAACAAAAAATGTTTTGTCTTCAAAACAATTATTGTCTTCAAGTAGTACCTCTGGTGTTCATCAACGACCTCGTTTGTTTCCACCAGCCAAAAATCATATACCTATCACTCATTCGGCGTGAACAGTTTGGTTTATTTATAAATATCTCGTCCCACTCACAGCACAAGTGGTCGAATTGCACTTGCAACAGCATCCATAGAACGTGCTTCACATTCTGATACTCTCACGGAGATCCCACGTCGCTTTTCTGGGCTCCCACATCACGACCACTGCTCCCCTTCAACTCTCAGACCCTCACTGGAAGAAAAAGGGAACCAACTAAAAAAGGCTAAAGACAAAGAACAGAAGGGCCACGGGCCTCTTCAAATAAATTGGTTGGCAAGAACTTGCCTCGTGTTTACTGCACTACATTATAAAACCAGTGAATGCGTCAAGTGTAGTGGCTTGCGAGGGAGTCGAGATTCTAACCTTTTTTCGCATTTCTACAACTCACAATATGCAAATTTTCAATAATGAAACATTGACACCGACTACGCAAAAAAAAAAATTAATCACCCCTCACAATTTTGTTACTTTACGTTCCAAGGTACAAAAATCCTATTATTGAACAAAAGAAACGCTGCAAATGTAGATGACCTTCTTATATAGATGACCGTTTTCCATAATATCCTTTCAAATCCCATGCGAAGAGGTGATAAGTAAGGGTTACTATTTTCAACACGCCGTTGCTCGGGTTTTTTGGTTTTTACAGACCGATATTCATATTCAAAACCCTTCATGTTCGGATGTAAATAGACTGTCATTTTGCAGGAATTATGATCCAATTTAATGTGAGAGTTTGGTAAAACACGGGCACTAGGTGTGAATGATATTGGTTCTTATTAGAACTCTCTCATTCTGTCTAAAAAAAAATTTAAGTAATTTGTTTATTCATGTTACAACGCTAGTATTATACTCCAGAGCGTTTTTTGTGGTTGTTCAGTAGGCTCCAAGCTTAGGCTTCAAGCCGAAGTTCGAGCTCCAATCCATGTTTTCTTGTAGTTTCGCCAACTGTCTCTATCAGTATGTCACGATGGAGATCGGCCGTTCGTATGTACCAAGGTACCTCGAAAGTATACCCCAGAACTTTATTTTGAAACGTTTGTGTAGGCTCCAGATTGCTGTTCTTCGTGCAACCCCACAGTTGGCACCCATAAGTCCACTTTGGTTTCATTACTTGCTGGTATAGTAGCACCTTGTTGTGGGTTGGTAGCTCAGAGTGTTTCCCTATCAAGCAGTACATTTTCCTGTATCTTAATTAAGCTGATTAAGCTCGTCCTTCTTTTCCTCAACATGAGCTTTCCACCTCAGCTAGCAGTCGAGAGTCTTCGCCTCATCCACATAAGGCACTGTTAGCGAGTTGATCTTTGGAGGGATTACATCTGTCGTCAGATTTGTGAAGTGTATATGAATGGATGCTGTTTCGTTCAACTTCATCCTCCATTGCTTCGTCCAGCTTGGGACATTGTGGTCAGCAGATTATAATTTACTGTCTAAATTACAGATATATTTAACCTAGATGAGCTTGCTAGATTTAAATGAATGCAAGTCATATTTTTTTGCCAGCACCTATCTACTCAATTATGGTGTGAATGCATGAAGGACGGTGAGTCGGCGTCTTGGTAACTGCCCAGGAATAAGTATTCACATCTAACCTTGTGGAATGCTACAACACTGAATGAATATTAATGATCGGTAGTTTGTGTATCATTTGCCCCCGATGAGATCACGTTCATTCCGTCCCGCTACATCCCCTCTGAATATGCAGCGTTATGTTGATGCTGTCACAGTTACATATTCGCTCAATTTGGTATATAACCTTCTACCTTATCCAGAATGTAACAGTTCATGCAAAAATCCTATTTCCTACTCTAGAACCAAGTTCAAAATTTAAGGCACAAATACCGAGACCGGCGAGTGGTTTCCCTCAAATCTCACTGAACGAACAATATTATTCTAAAACAACCCTGTTAAGAAGAATCACCTTCCTTTTCGAATCAATAGTCAGAGAATGTTCGTATTGCAAACGCTTTTCAGTAAGTTTTAAGGCAAAAAACTGTATGTTATCAGTATAATTAAACTCTATAAAGACAATCGGCGTGGGACTTGATATCCAGCACACTTTTGTCTTCGACAGAAAGATTTTTATTTTCTTCAAGCAGAATTATTGAGCTACACGTTGAAAAATGTGATAAACGAGATTTTCGAATTTTGTTTTATCCAGAAGCAAAGCAAAATTTTCATCCGTTTTGTCTTGCAATCATAATATTCCGCCCGGAACACGGAAGTAGCTGAACTTTGAAAGTACTCGTAGATTCACACGAATCCCTTGGTGCTCGAGATGGTGACAGGCAGTTCCCAGAATAGGATTTCTTACGTTGATCGACTAAGAAGCTGCAGCGACCGCAGAGTGCAGAAATCAGTGTGCCAATCGTATTTCATACGGTTCCTCTGGTTGGCAACAGCGCACAATGGCAGCTTTCCACGCCATATCAGAAGTTTGATTCTGTCTAGCAGAGAGAACGACTAGTGCAGGCTCTGGGAACGGAGAACCGTGAACATTCCTTTGTTCGGGGGCGTTCTCTCGTACTATGAGTCGACTTTTTTTTTCCTCGACCCGGCAAATGAGATGTGATGAGATCCTACGTGGTTATGACCCTTATAATTCCTAATGTCGCTCGTCATCAGACCATCCCCCGGGTTCACCCACGCCACCCGAAATAGCCTCTACCACAGGATTCGACGCCTAACGAATTATCTACAAACTCAACCAACGAATTATCTACAAGGTTAGATGGATCTCGACCCCAAGTGAAAGATCGGTGACATTCCTTCATCCACAACGTGGATTCAACCTAATCTGTGTATAATTTGAAAAATATGTGACCACTTTTTTCACACAAACCACCAAGTATTTTAACCTTTTTCGCATTGATTTCAACCTTGTGTATTTAAACCTTTTTTTTACTTTCATTTAAACATTTCGTACTTCCATTTAAAAAAAAACCTTTTTGCGAATTTTCAAAGAAAAGGAAGTACATCTCGGTCCAAAGTTATTGAAATTCGAATCTTCGAAAAAACTTTTTATAAAAAAAGATTCGAAGATTCGAATATAAATACCAAAATCCGTTCCAGACCATCCTGAATTCACTACCAAAAGACACCGGAAATCATGTATATATATTTACTAGCAGACCCGGCAAACGTAGTTTTGCCATGTTGTTTCTAGACAAATAAAAAACAATTAACTTATTGTATGTCGGGATGGGACTGAAAGAGGAATGTAGCGCTATGGACGATAACGGCCTATAAAAATAACAAAACACCAACCATTCATTTTCTTAATTCAATATAAATCACTACCTTGACTTACATTTAAAATTGAAATCTTGAAATTTTCAATATCCTAATTTGTTAATGGTTTCAATATCGACTGGACGGCCATTTATACTACAATCATATTAATTGATTGTTACTTTACAATCGGTTATGACAATCGCACTTTCTGGTTTTAATGGGTTAAATAAGTGAATAAACATTTATCGTACGACAATGATAAATCAATTGCCATCTTCCAACTGCGCATCTATGGACGAAAGTAATGAACACTAATATCGCTGTTAAAAAATAGAGGTTGGTGGTAGAAGGGTGAAAATATATTGGTGTCCAAAAAATAAAATCCACGGTTATGCAGCATGGCTATAAGAGCGAATTTTCGAAGAAATTAATGATTTCATGTAAAATATCTCCATTTTACTGTTTTTTTAACCAATTTTGTCCCCTTTTTTCCGAGTAACACTTCAGTTTATAAATTTTTCAGAGCTGAACACGATGGTGAACTCAGAATTGCGATATTTCATTCCATTATCAGATTAGAGCAGCTGAACCGAGAAGAAAATCAACCACGTTTCTTCAAAGTGCTCCACTTTGAGAACAGCATAAGATATTAAGGTTTAAGCATAAGGGTTATGAAAAGTCATTAGGATCATTGTTGGGACGCTAACTGGACGGATTTATTCGATTTTCTGAATCTACGTATCTTGAAACGTAAACCAGCCAATTTTGAGGGGGGGGGGGGGATTTTTTTCTTGGGCAATTCCAAAGGTTCATTATCGATGACAACTCAGAGAGGACAACTCGAACGAATATGATTCAGTTATTCACACATTTCGTACATAGTCAATATATTTTTATTGATTTGGCTTCAATAACGATCCAATAGTGTAATTACCTTGTACTTTAGTCAGCCATCATATTTCAAACGAACTTGGGTATGAGAACTAACACAGTTACACTGATTTTTACGAAAATTCATGTTTGCCCAGTTGGGATAGCCCCTCTCAGATGGATATGACCTCAATGTTACGCATTGGTTTCTTCTTCATATCCCTCGCTAAAAGCATTTCAATTAGGATTGGGTAAAGTAAACCAAATAATTTGGAGTATTTTATACAGTACAGATTGAGCAGAGCAGCCGCTGTGCGCCGCCTCCGTCTAACTACCGCCACCCAGGACCAACCACCTCCGCCCCCTTGGCCTACCACTGCCGCCCCCCATCTCTCAGAACCGTTAGTTTCGATCCTCATGGCCTTGACCCTGTTTTCCTCCCATTGAGTGTTTTCTCCCACCCAGAACACGCCCTTCCCAATGTCCTCCTCCTCAGGCGGTTCTCTGAGGGTAATCAACCTACTGAATTTCCTTTCCACTTGAATTTTGTTTGCTTAATGTAACTAATCGTTCAAAAAATTAACTAACGGAATGTGGTTGAAAAGCTCAGAGTGGTGATTTTAAAGGTTTCAGCGCTCAATTCCGTAACAGGCCATCGTTACATTTACACCATTTAGGTACAGAAATATTGACATAATCACTAACTGTACTCAGAAATAAGAATTCTCGTGGCATTTCCGATTTTTATTGATTCATTTCATCAAATTATGAATAATGTTGTCAGCAATGTTTTAGCACGGAAGCGCAAATGGTTCATTGAAACAACGTCGAAGAAACGATCGGAAACTAAGAGATGGACAGAATTTACAGAGTCTATTACAGTACTCGTAATCATGTAGAAACGTCATGACCTACAATAAAATGGATTCGAGTATTCATCATACTTTAGTTTAATATGATCTTCAAAAGCTCGCATAATACAATTCAGCTCATCGGATCGGCATTTACACTGAGCCAGTATTTGCTCGATGAGCTGTTAATTAAATAACAGGTTAGAGAGACATGAAATTGGAATCCACGCGTTGAGGATTCCTTGGAAGTAGTAATAGGCAATTAGCCCTTACATCGAGAGGGCGTTGATCACCAACGTCCGCATGAACGTAGATTGATCAACGTTGATGAAGAGCAAATCCAGCCATTGCACTGTTTTTCCCGGAAATGGGTCAAATACAGCTGCTCACGTTCCAAAAACATTTAAAAATTAACAAATCAAAGCAATCAACTGATCGATAGGCCAATGTAGGTTGGGGGAACAACACAATGCGTCAGGCTTGCTTCATTTAACACAAAGTGAGTAAAAATTCAAAAAATCTCTGCGAAAGAAGTTCAAACCTCCTAACCTATTGGTACAGACATTTTCCAATGGGGGAAAATGTACTCAAATCGAACATAGTTTCATCATATCAATCGAATTCGAATATTTTCCAAGATCGAGGAATCCAGGTTAGTAGTTTAGATTCAGTTATTAGGAGACACTGACTAACACTCCAGCCATAAAACAGTGATCCAAATAGAACAGGGGGATATTTTACCAGTGGAAAATAGTAGACCGTTTAGCAGTGTTTCATTTCTTACTTATTCGCGATTCTACCTAAACCAGCACATTTTGAGACGGGGACACGGAACTTTTGCCGGTCGATTCCAACAGATCATTATTGAGAAAAGGCCGTTGGCCCCAGTATAGCACGGAAACCTCATATGTTTGGACACGGCGACAAAGCACGTGAAGTGTTTTGACCTACGGGTGGGTCACATTGCTCACAACATTAAATACAAAATAGTTTCGCCCGCTCCAAATATACTGAATATTTCATGAAAAAAGTGTAAATCTACTTCAAAACGACATGATACCAAAAATTACAGTCAAATAATCAGGAAATTTGAAATACTCGTAGGATTGACATTTCTAATTGTCAAACATTTTCAACGATCTATTTCAATCAAAAACCCTCCAGCGACCCAATGAAACCGTTTCGGCGTCGATGATCGTTCCACTAGAACCCACTTCAACAGCAGTTTTAACAGGGAGAGTTGCCAATTTTCTCCGTTGCCGGCGTATTTAGTTAAAATTTGACTCCGGTGGGGAAAGAAAAAACCGCACCGAAATTTGGATGTAAGGTCGTGAAACAACTTTATGGATGTTGCAAAAGTTGAAAAATATCAAATAAGTACTTGTATCGCTACATTGTTGGATTTGATATTGAGAAAATACGAGGTATTGGAATCCAAACCCGCATCAGCCTAATTTTATTCAAACCGGGCAATCACGACACGTATGGGCTCCAGGCCACCTTATCACAGGACGAAGTCAATGACACCACAGTGGAGAAAGTAGTACGAGTTGGCACAGTGCACGTCCAATTATATTATCGAGCCTCAGGCCGCCGAATGTGTCGTAACTTCTTTTCAACTGGTGCCCCTCAAGCCAGAGAGCGACCGGTTGTGAAGAAACAACTGCCGGTTTGCGATTCCAGGGGCGTTCTGCAACTCCATCTACAGAGAAATGCCGCCGTCCAAATACGAAAAAATATTCCGTTACGACACCGGAATCTTCCTATCGTGTCATATTTGGCCGCAGTTACGCCACTGCTGAGGTCGATTCGATAAGTAATAACCTGCAAAAGTCCGCTGAATATGGTCATACATCACTTTCCCTTCCGAGTCTATCAAGATAATGGAAACCTGATGACCGCATGTGAGAGTGAGGGGAGAATTTTTTTTTTTTTTTTTTTTTTCACCAAAACATTTGGTGCCTATTTGCTTGCAAAACCTTGTTGGCCCACGGATTTTGATGAATTTTTTGTTCTTCGACAAATTTGGCTCTGTATGCCTTGCTCTGGCTCTGTATATTTGCAATCCATGGCCCACAGATAGTCTTTCTTTCTTAATTTTTTTCTTTGGCCCACAGATTTTGATCCAATTTTTGTTTGTTCTTAAACAAATTTGGTTCGGTATGTTTGCAAAGCCTTGGCCCACAGATTGTGATGAATTTTTTGTTCTTCAATAAATTTGGTTCTGTATGTTTGTTTGCAAAGCCTTGCCCCACAGATTGTGATGAATTTTTTGTTCTTCAATAAATTTGGTTCTGTTTGCCTGCAAATCCTCCGCTGAATTATCGTAGATGACACCTAAATTAAAGTACTAAATTTTCTTTTGAGCATAGGCAACCATCACATACTGACATTGTCGGAGATGACTTGGATTGATCTCAACAGGTCTCGAATAATTCAACTTCTTTCGAAAAAACTCTGCAAGTTCTTGACAAAACGATTAATATCTTTTTTGTGCAAATCACCCTTCTGTCTAGATCACTAAATGATTAAATACCTGATTATTATTATGAATGATCATTAATGATTAATATCATTAAATTATTATTATCATCACTAAATGATTAATTATTATTATCAAGTAGTTATTAATAATTTTTATTAATTATTTTAATACTTATTATTAATTAACTCGATATCTGAGAACCCTGTGCTGTTTGCATCAGCTAGGCCACGATGAACATTGAACCGACAGGCTGCCGCATGATTCACCCTCATGTGGACCACTTTTGATACCAACTTTGAGCCCTCATCGCGAACGAACGGCTGGTCGTACGAATGTTTAAAAAAATTAAACACTTTTAAAATGTGAGCTAAAGTCTATGCCGTTCAATTCGAACTTTTGGAGATATGAATTTTTAAATATGTCAAAATTCGTTTTGAACCTCTCCCCATTGACCTACGGTTATGACAAGTTTCAAGGAGTAACATTTCAGTAGTTTGGCCATATGGATCCGTATAATAATTATGACCCCAATATGTGTAATTGTGATCTTTAACCCTCTTTTATTATCAAGTTCAACGAACACTCACTAACCTTTCTCTCCAATTAGGCAGCTTTCACGTCCAATTATCATCCACCGTAATTGGAAAGAAATGGAAACGATGATACTTAAATGCTGACCAGCCTGTTTGCTGAAGAAGCGGATAATGTTACAGAGTAGGTAATTTAATCGGGCAATTTGGAGATTGGATCGGGATTTCGTTGGAGAAGTTGGCTCGCTTGTAGTCTGAATAAAACTAACAAGACAGGGGCAATGGGCGAGGCAATGCCACAGAGCTTTTCAACCCCTCCTCAAGTAATTAACTTACGTTTACCCTTTGAAAAGGGCTGCCCTGTTAAATAACCTGAATAACCTTCTCCCACCACCTCGTCCCCTCTACTACTCCCAATCAACCAACCACTGTCCTCGCTGAAACGTCTATTGTGGCCTCGGATGACGGCCTAGGCACTGTTGATTATCACTTGCTGATTAGCCTGTGAACTAAAGTCACCGCCGTGCGAGAGCCGACGATATAAAGTTTCATTTCGTGTTGCCAAGGTTTAGTACCGATGGCCCGTGCGTTCCACACGGTACCCGGTGTTCCACGATGTTTCATTATTTTCATTATCGAAAAACCCTCACGTTTGGATCACCGTTACGCGAATCAATCGTTTTCTAACGTAACAAGAAGAAAGTGAAATCCGTAAGATTTTCGAAGCTTAAATATGTTAAAAACTTATGCAATATGCAAAAAAATATGCAAAGGGAGATAATGGTCCCAATCGTCGAATTAAATAGAAATCATGTATGAAAGCTAAATGGATGACGACACATCAAGTATTTGATGAAACACGGAACCCCGCTGTGTTATCTGCCAGTTCAATGTGCTCAAGTACTAACCTAATGGACTATGTATAGTATGTATGGACTATGTATGTATTATGGACATGGTATATCGAAAATATATATATCGAAAATATTTCGATATAAACTCTTCCCAAATAGGTTTGAAGTTATCAAAATAGAGTGAAGTGGAGGAAAACATGTTTGAAACTAAAAAAATATGTTCATAGCAGGTTGAATCGTCAATATTCTATATTTAGACTGATACCAAAACGTTGTAAACAGAAGGGCAGCAGATGTCAAACTCGAAAGGAATTAAATGGGCCGAGGGAGATCCTATCGATTGAACCGCGGGACACACCAGCGGTGAATCATAATATTCACAACACTCGGACGCTCATCTTTTATTTACTCTCTCAACAAAGCTTTTGAAAAATGTCGACAACTGAATCCATTTACTTGACGTCACTTGAGGCCGGAGGAGACGACTGTGTGAAGTGTTAACGCGTTTAGTTGTAGATTCGGATCCATTGTTTTCTTAACAAGAAACACGAGGTAGAAAAGGAAAAGGTGTCAAGTTAAAGATTACTTGGCATCAAGAGAAGCACGACAAGATCTTTGAGATCATTCTAAAGGGAGAAGAATCCAAGTTCCATAAAGAGCGGTACGAACGTAACAAATTATGAACGTACATTATGATCTCGCTCAATCCTAGTACAACATTTCGTTCCAATACCTACCCTATAAATCCCCCTCCCCCTCTAAAACTCCCAAAACCACCCTTACTGGCCAAATTCTGCCCGTCTACGAACTTAGCCTTTCGATTGCCAAGACCGATTTTTGACCATTTCTTCCATTTGAATTTTGGTTTATTTCTAGATATGAATGCCCGACCCAAACGACGATTAGACATAAATCAGGGAATTAGCGACTACCTAATAGGTCGTACGGTAAAACGGATTGAAATCAGGTTTCAGGTCCGGTGGGTCAGGTTTCTGAACAACACATGGTCCGATGTAATGCGAAAATTACCATCATCATTAATTGATTGCATGGATTGAACGAACATTATGACTAATGCCAAAGCCTTGTGTGCATGATCATACAGCTTCAATACCCTATTGTGGCTTTTTGATGAAGAAATAAAGACGATTTGAACGATAACGAAAGAGACTTACCACAAAAATGCACGGTGATTGAGGTTGGATAAGTATTGTCAAATAGACAGGATAATAGACACGGTAAACGATATTTTCATAGGCTGACAAGGAATGATTCTATTGTGTACTTTGTCCACTTATACTCGTTACTCATCTCTGCGCACGATATAATCTCAAGGTCGAGTAATTATTTCACAATGAGCTATTGACTAATGCGGCTCATAAGTAGATCTTCGAGAGGTTTTTTCTCATTTCGACTTCTGCAACCATACCTGTAACAAAAGAGACAAAATATTAGAGTCCCACGTTTCAGCTAAGACAAATTTCAATATTCATTGTGAATGTGAATTACAAAAAAAAAAAGTACTGACACATTAGTATTCTTATAAGAGCACAATTAGGTATCAGTCACCTACACGCCTACTGACTCCCAATCATATTAACTTACTTTAAGGACTATAGGCACCAATGTATCATGCAATCTGAGTTGTTCGGTCGGTATGTTTATTCGGGTGTCACAAGACAAACCGAATAGGAGAAATCTTGGGGTATATCGAGGGTAGAATGATTATTAGAATCGCAAAATAAAAATTGGGGCTTCTGGGGCACGTGAGCAACCATTTGCGAAATCTTCTTATACCAGTGTTACTCCAAGGGTTCGCCGAATTTTATTTTTGTACCAAAACCTGTAGACAACAATACCAAATACGTATTCACTACATACTGCTGACGCGGAATATCGTGGCGGAATATCCAACTTGACGCAGGTTATGCAGTTCAAAAATGTACGACAAAATTCTGACTAGGTATAAATAAACCCTGGGACCACTAGGCCAAGGCCGTGGATTTTTTTGTTCTTTTACTAGCTGCCCAAAAGTATGTACCTACTGTTTTTAGAATGATCTACCGATAACAATGATACGTCGAGCGAGAAGAGCCAGAGCGAGAGATGAGACACACTTCGCGTAACAATATTCAACTTGTGGGGTGATTTGCTGGTATGAAATTGCCAGAGTTTACTATTTTTGGGCAGTTAGGTACTTACTGTATGTTGAATGAGTGGTTCACTTTCGTGAACTTGGGAGTTATTTACCCATCTGTACCCCTTCAAATCAATACTGCCATGAGCGATGCGTGCGCCATGCTTGCAGCCACAGTTGTAAGAATAGAGTAATTATGTTTTGCGTCACCGCATAGGTTCATATTAGAGCTCAACCTGAGACGGTTCAACGGTCGAGGATTCCTTTGAAAAAGTCGTTTTCTGGAGCTGGGGCACGTGAGAACTTTAGGAAGGTCGGCACTTCCAAATCGTGACCGAAGTGGATGATGGCCCGCCAGAGGCCCACAGTAATAGAACTCCTCGCACTAAACCAAGAAGGCCACAGGCAGATTGACGGTTGTTAAACGGGGCTCTAATCTACGTTGGAATGGAGGCAAACTCCTTCGTAATTTCTCAGAACTCGTTGAGTCAATTTTCAGGTTTCCATATGACGGTAACACCCACGCATCTTTATGGGTCAGGGGTAAATTGTTCCATGGAATTACAACCTTGGATGTTCCCGTTGGGAATCCGTTTTCGTACTCAACTCAACTCAAAACGCGGACGACTCTGATTAAATTTACACGGGTTAGAGGTTGGCAAGGGGAAACCAAGATTTACGCTGGTTTGGCTGTAAAACTGTCAATTAGAATACTATAATGCTGTAGTAGAACGCGTTCATCATGGGATAACAAACTAGTACTTTGCTTTCTCCAAACAAAACTAGACAACCTTCGTATTTTGACTTGCAAAAGGTGGAACTCTATAGCCAACTTGACATCCAAACGTTACTGGTTCAAAACATGACTAAGCTTTCCAAAGTCATGGTTAGAAATTCTGCTGGTTTCTTAACTGTTTTTCCAGATCCTATAGATCTATCTATCAATGTGAATTTCCCACATGACTAAATTTTGGTCTATGTTGGGACACTCGGAAGTGATTCCTCAGGAATTCAGCTGACTTCATTTTACTCTAAGCCCAAATTTATGAATACGTAGTTCTGTTTGATTTATTGTAAATAAAATTACCAACCAACGGTGCTATCCTAGAAATATCAAAATATCAACCAACGGTGCTATCCTAGAAATCGACAGTAAAAGTGTAACAGTCTGTAACTTGAAAAATCTAAATTTTACAGGAGACGAAAAAAACGTCCTAAATCATTTTAATGAAGCTTGCCGAGGTCTGCATTGGTTTGGTTGCATGGTGATGAGCATAATGAGTCATGACAAACCACTTTTAATTTATATTTTAACAAATTCGCGCACTTACGCCACTTTTTTCGACTTACGGAGTTTTACATAAAACCCAGAAAAAACTTACGGGTTTTTACAACCGGCCACAGAGAAGAAATTAGACGCGCTGGCTCAGTTTTCAATTTCACATCACGTGCGCAAGACCTCACTTTACCAGAAAAGCTCAAAACCTTATTTTCGAAAAAAAAGTCAACTTACGGACTTTTACTATTATCCTGTGATGAGAGTAGAACAATGAGATTGATCAGAAATCGACTATCTGATTTTCATGTATTAACAAAAAAATGCTTTGATGAAGTAAGTACTTGCACTTCTTTGCTGGTAATTGGTAATCCCACTCTACTTCAATTTGGCTGAAGGATGCACTAAAAATACTACAACTAGTGACATCCGGTGATTCAGTGCAGTGTCAGTATTTAGAATAATTCTAAATTATTGTGCTCCCACAAATATCGCTTCTGGCAGCGCAGAAGGCAAAAAGGATCCACAGAGAACTATAAGCCGGCGTTACCGAGTCCTGAGGCCTCAGGAGCTATAAATGGAATTTCCGTTTATAGCCGAAAAGGATATAAGCGGGAATAGTCTTCTTGGCGGGGCGGCGGGAGTCTGAGGCCTTGTTTGCCCATATAAAACGTTATCGAACCCTCCTTCTCCTGTTTAAAATGTAGGTAGGTAGTACGGTATAGGCACGGCCGGAAACATCAAATTTCACGATCTTAATCATTTCCCATCCAGTTTGGAAAGCCAGTGATCGTTTTCTGATTGAAGTTCCTTCTAGTTTGGTCGTGAGCCGAGTAGGAAGAGAGAGCGTAACGTCGTAACCTCAATGTTTCAACACTCATTTTTACTCAACTTCACATATCTTAAGGACGCTATAATATTTATTATTTGGGTAGTAACTATTACATTCCTACATTTTGAAAGTTACTGGCACATACTTGCCTTTGAGAAAAAATAATAACAAATTCTCTAATACTCCCAGTTAAATCATCAATGGGATACCTAATCTCATATGAGTTTCAGATTGCCCCCTCCATTGGCCGATGTTTTCAAGAAACATTCAACCTACAGTTCATTTCCTACATCTTTCCAAGTGTAAATGAAGAATATATACATAGATAGGAATAATTTCTATTTTCCTTCTAATTATTCATTCTAAATTCTTCTAATTTCTCCTACAAAACATTTGTATCCATTATATCACCGCGAGTGCCTTCGTTTCCACAACCGGAAATAAATAGGAATATATGTATATACAACAGATATTATATTCGCGTCCAAATATTCGGGACCAAAAGATCGAGTAATAACCCTGAGGCGTCAAATTTCTCTGTAAAGAGGAGAGCTAATGGAAAACGATTGTAGCTCTTCAACAAGTAAATTCCCCTGGAGCTGTCTCGAACACACGATTCGTTTCTTTTCTACCTCGATGTGCGGTAGTGAGTACAAAGTAAACCACTTGGAAAACGATTACACAACACGTCTAGCAATAGAAACACGCTACGATAAATAGCTGTACCATTTTATTGGGTGCTTCTTGATGGGCTATGATCTGAGAAATAACCCACTCCTACTCGTAATATTGATCGTAATTCCAATATGTTTAGTCGTATACCTGCGGACGAAGGTGAGTTACATAAGAGATTTGGAACACGTTGAAGATATAGCCTACTGATTCAGTACAGTACATACGAAAATCTTCATGGAGAATAGGAGGACACCAGGCCCGGATTTAAGGGGCCCTAGGGGCCCGCACTACAATTAAAATTACAAAATAATGTCGCTGTTCAGGGTTTATTATTGTAGATAGTACGTTGTACATACATACTTGATACAAGACCATGATTGTGAATGTACGGGTTAGTGTGAATGTAATGATAGTGACTTTGGGAGCATAGCAGCGGGTTGGCGTGCGTTTGAAGTAGCTCTCACTGGGGCCTTAACAAATTGGACATGCTCTCTAATGATAGCAGCAAGCCAAACGTTAGCTACAACGAAGATCTAGACGAAGTTTTACGATTCAAGAATTTTTCCAACCAGTTCAAAATTAATAAGAGAAAATTGAAAACAACGTAAAAGATTCCTTGGCCCTAAGAATATACCTTTCCTTGATGGTGACTAATTGCTCTGCAGAAAGATCATTCTCCAAGGTAAGCTGATCAAGAACAGACCCCGGACCTCTATATCAGAAGAAAGGCCTTGATTAATGTAGAACATGACATTCTGAGACAACTCACCCATGTTAACATCATAAACGCCTTCATTACGGAGAAGCTTAGAAGGAAACCAATCAGCAAGAGTGACTGAAGTGAACACGATTTGCAGTATATTAAATTTAAGGCTAATAATGATTTATTCACAAGTACTTGATATTGACTTGTACTTTTCTTGTTGACACACCAAAGCACATTAAAGTGTGAAAGTTATATTTAATTTTGTGGTTTATCTTTACCTAAAATAACCTGAGTTATGAATTAACGTAAAGTTGTCTAATGTCTTAAATTTTCTCATCCATGGGTACAAACATTATGTTATAACTGTAGAAGCATTCATATTTTCAGGCCAGACAATAGGTACAGAATATTTAGCACAAATTCCCTTAAAAATCAACATTATTAAGAGGAGGCAGGTGTAGTTTCACCAAATGAATACTATTTTTTTAATGCATTTAAAATATATAAAATTCTACAATATCTACGCTCCATCCAGTGACTAGTCTTGTAAGAGTTGGAATCTATACGTTTCCAGAACACTAATTGGAGTTATTTGAGGGTCGAAGTATTATGGAATTCAGGGGTTGAAAGTTGGGGGGCGACAATATTTTTATTGATTTTGATATTTTGATTGATATATTCCATCGACAATATTTTGACTGAGAAACAATATTTACACTGGAAGTTGATAGACCTGATCGTAACTTCCGCGAATCCGTCTTGAGCGCCTAATATGTTTGTTTGTCCGACCTTTTCCCGTCGCTATTATAATTATTTCTCCAAATAAACCATTAGGTACCGCACGTTGGGTACTTACCGGGTTGTTATTTATAACTCCCTCTGAACAGGCTCGTTTTTCCCGCCAGAAAATCCCTTATACTGGTCGGTTGAATCGGGTTTTGGACGAATGCGCGATGGTAAAGTGAATGCGGGAAGGCCATCTGAGGTCCAGATCTGGGTCATGGTGCCCTCCATCCTCCCTCCTGAAGCTTCTGCCCTTCAGTTCTGCAAGTCCGCCTTCTATTACTTGTATTACGCGACATTGTAAACACACGTCTCTCCAATCACAATTGTTGTTTTTTCCCCCAATGTAAATAACCTTCCTACAAAATACAATGGGGCATTGTTGACTCTCTACGTAAGCCTGTTGTGGTTTTTATAGAATGGAAATCAGTGATGCAATGTCGCTCATTCACTCGGAACTCCTAGATAATTATCAGAGGTAATGACGTTTCCTCCGCTACCACTTCCAGGTGACTCCTGTTGACTGTTACTCACACATTAATTTACCTATTTGTTTTTGGTTGGATCCTAAACAAAGATGAATATATCCATTCAAACAGCTTCTTTAAGTGGTATGTATGTGTAATACTTTCGAGTTCACACTACCACTTGAAGCTGTACATCTATAATACATCATCGCGATCCCCCAGTACATTCGCACTGGGGGAAAACAAAATCGAACCGCATGGAAGTGCCTCATAAATGTATTTTGAACACCTGACATCCTTCGGTGTATATTTAGAATGAAGATATTTTCATCGATGATTCATCAGCAATTATAGAGATTATGCTCCGTCAAAATTCACGAAATGTGACCTCCACCAGTCATAATTCAGTCCCAATTGACACAAACGTGTGGGACGGCAATAATCGCTCATTGGAAGTGCTGATTACGTAAGCAAAACCTGTCGCGAGGAGTGACATCAACGCGGCGTCATCCTTACTGGAATCTCTGGCTAATGACCCAGTTTTGTCTATCATGCAGCACCGCACCGTTAAGATCGGTACATCAGCGAGAAAAGTGAAGATTACCGGCACATTATCCGATCTGCTATTGATAAAAACTAGATAGGAAATAAGCACTTCTTGAGTGGGACCGTGGTTGGCAGTGATTTTTGTTCATAATTTTCAATACCGAACTATTGAATCGACCAAGAATGTTTTTTTTTCTTTTTAGCGACTTTTAAAGAAGAAGGTTCTGAAGAAAGAAGCTATTGTTCTCGGTACACAATTTTTAAAACTTGAATTTCTGAAAAACTTTCATACCAAAATCCGTTCCAGACCATCCTGAATTCACTTATACGAGTATACATTTATATTAATGTATGAGTCATTTCAGACGATAAGTCTCGATAAAATTGAGATAAAACGTTCAAATTTGTACAAAAAATCAGTCCAGGCAATCGAAAGGCAGATTGAGAAGGACAGAATCAGATTCCCAAAATGAATCAGTCCGGCAGGTCACACCTCTTTTTTTAAGGTTTTTATTAAGCAGAACGCTTTGAAGATGAAGAAACGTGGTTGTTACTTGAGATGTTCTTCACAGTCTATCTGCTCTAATCTGATAACGGAAAGAGATCGCAATTCTGACTTCATTATCGTGTTCAGCGTTGAAAAATCCATAACCTTAGGAGTGCAAAAAAGGAAAAAAAGTTTACATAAAACCAGTTATCTCTTCGAAAATTTACCCTAATAGCCATGCTGCATGACTTTTTTTCTTTTTTTTTTTTTTTTAATCAAGCCCTTAAAAAGGTGGGTTCACTTGAGCTTACCCTGTGATGTTATAAGAGAGCCCTGATGGTATTCATACACAGCTTTTGTAGATATCGTCTTAGCTATTTGCATTTATCGTCTCAGGAAACGAAATTTCTGTTTCGAACCCTTCAAGCTGTTTCTTGGTGGATAGGTAACTACGTCCCATCGCCTGAGTTCCGACTCGGGTGAGCGGAAATTGGAGCGATGAACGAGGGAATTGGCAGAGGGTTCTTCGGTTTATTGAGTTGGCGACGCTCTCTTCGGTTCTTGCCCTCATTGAACCGGAGAATTATTCAATAAAGGACAATGTCGAGAGATCAATGTCCCCTGCCCTCACCTCATCCTTTTGCGTCTGAAGGGCCGTATTCCGGAATTAAATTCCAATTCGACAACACCGTTAATTGACAAATTTCCGTCAAGTCAGAGGTGTCATCTCTAGCACCCTCACGTACGAGTCTACCGTTTGGCCTCGAAACACAAAACTTGACTCTCTTCTATACAGCCGTATTCACACAAATTTTCCCCTCAGCCGTGAGTTGGAATGACGAATCTTTCGGATCGGGGGTTGTTTGGATCAGCTATTCCCCAGCCAACATTGGCGTGGATTTGAATAATAACGCACAAACGGTGGTTGTGTATTTCTGGAATTCAATGAGATCAGCTTTCTCTCCCGTCAAACCACTTTTGTGGTACTTGAGAAGGATCCCAGCCGATAGTCACTGAAGTCTTTCCGAGGAAACTTTATCCGGTCACGGACCGCCCTCCGGCGCTCCACGGCGGCTGTAAAAACAATACCGAGAACTAATCACGTGTTGTCTCCAGTTCGGAATTTTCCCAGAAAATCAGTTTTGTCTGGGCATGCGCTGGGGTTTGTGACCTGGTCGATAGATCTATTTTATTTTTATAAATAAACATTTCTTGTATCTATACAAGAAAGGTTGATTTATAAAAATAAAATTTGTATAACAAGTTTGACAAACATTTTCGGAGATCGTTTACCCGGAGATACCCAGTCCTTAATGACGCCTCCGCCAAGTCTACACTCATCAGATTGTGGTTTTCCATCAGGCCCTTCCAAGACTAAAAGATTACAACCTGATTTGCTATTTGGCGTGGCAGGCGGTGCTGGGACATTTTCACCACCTTCAGAATAATATTCTGAATTCTCAAGCTCCATGCGGAATATATTATATTCCGCATGGAGCTTGAAGTAGGTGACATAAAGAGTGTTTATGCCCGTCTCCATATGGAGAATGTACGTCGGTGTGGACATAGGGAGACCTAATATCCTTCATATAAAAAATCGTAGCAACTTCTCAGCCACTTCACAAGCACAGTACCCGTTTCAAAATCTCCCCTTGACGCCATGGTAAGACGTTTTTATTACTACACATCTAATACGTAGGAAAAGCCTCGAGAATCCCTGCTGCTAGCGGATTGGGATCCGGTAGCCTGAAGAACCTCCTGCACCGTGAGAACATCAATGCCTTTCTGTAGGTTTGCATTTCTGACGAGATTCTGGTGATAACTCGCAGAGCTCGATTTTGGAAAGTTTGGATCCTTCGCAACTGAGAGTCGGACCTGACACCCATACTGCTATAAGGATCGTATCAACGTCGAATAGATTAATCGACCTTGCCACTTATCCGACCTTGCTTAGGCCGGTTTAGCTCGGATAACCGATACTCTATGGCAGTAAGTGTACAGTGCAGTAAGTTACCAACCAACTAAGTGAATACTCGACTCACTAGAGTTTGCTATTCATTTCATTTCATATTATCTAATATCCCTCTTTTGGTTTATTATTTTTGAACCATTGGCATTGAATAAAAGAATAAAAGGTGGCAAACCTAGCTGAAACCGAAAATTACCTCTACTTTTCTTTGTTAACCTATATTTTTTCGAAGTTGGCCCTTTTTGATACATGCTGATGTACTTATGCTTTTTTTCCCGAAACCCAAAATCCTACTAAATTCACCTAAATTGAGTTATATACATCAGGAGGAAAAAAATGCATTTAAAAAGGTTCATAGTATTATTAGAGCACTGATTCAGAATGTAGTGTCATCCATGCAGGGAGGCTGCCACGTTTTTCTCTTTGAGCCTTGATCCCAATAGTCAAGCCTTAGTTTTCCTTAGTCAAGCCAAAATCTCAAACTAGTCTTCCTGATCAGGGTTTTCACATTCCAAGTTTTCTTCTTCAGTGCCCATTCTCCAAGTAAACTTGATGATTTAGGGACTGAAATCTCTGGGTCACGAGAGCCAGGGCGTTTAGCTGTAGAGAACTGTAGAGAGATTAGGGTAGGTGATAACATTTTTTTTTAGAGTTATGACTCCTACAAGCAACAATAGCAATCACCACAACGGTTTTTGTTCCGTCCAAACCAAGGGGACCCCACGTTTCAGTGCTCTTTGAAGTCCTTCAAACCATCTCCTTAGCTCCTCTACACAAACAAAGCGTAACTGATGGAATGTCCACAATTTGTCCGGATCAGCGAGCAATACTCCAAAATGGGAGAGATAAGCTGGGATGTAATAAAAAATCTGCATATTCAAACAGATCTATGCATTTGGCTCTTAAACCCACCGAAAATGATAATAATAATTAAAAAAACCCTCCCAAAAAAACGTTGGTTCACGTTTCAAGATTCGTTGAACCCGAATATCGAATAAAAATAAATGTGCAAACAGTAATCAACTCATGGAACACAAAATCACTTCTTAACTCGATATCTCAGGGCCAGATATTTTGAAACACGCGTAACCCGAACTCGGGCAGCGATCTGCACAAGAGCACGGGTAATTGAAGACACCCAGGCCAGTTGGATGATGGAAGCCCTCAACTCTGAGTCTCAAGTTATGAATGAACTGAGACGGCAGAAGGTTTTCATTTCAAATGACAGACAAGAGAGCGCATCTGGAGATTCCGCTTTTGTCGTGAGCGTCGTGAAAATTGTAAACAGTATTTCATCATGAAAGGTTTGGGATGATCAATGAAGACGGATCTCCGCTTCGAACGAACAAGAAGTTCATAGAAACTCAGCAGGAAGTCGACAAGGCTGAACGTCAGCATCAATAGGAACATTCGCTTCCGCTGCACGAGTTTAACGTGATTTCAATCGAACGGACAAACTCCACAACTATTAACCAGTTTTAGATCGTTAGTAATGCTATAAGTACAGTTATTGCACCACTCAATTAAGATAGGTTCGTAAATGATAAAAAATAAACATAGTTTAATAAGTTAGTTGTAGGTCGAAATGACAGTACGAACCAAATCACTCGCGATGAACTTGTTCAAATCTATGTCAAAAAGCAAAAAACACAAGAGTAGTTGAAAAATGGTGTATTTCCAGTAAAACATGAGTACACTGTTATAACGGTTTCGGGAATTAAATCATCGTCAAAACAATGCTTTCTACAGATGGTTACTGACGATGGTTTAATAACCGAAACCGGTCTAACGGCGTACTCATATATTTCAGCTGAATTTTAAAGCATTTTTTCAACTAAGTACTCTTCTTTTTTTATGAGAGTTCTAAACAAACGTGATGAAAACCAGCAAACTAGCAAAATTGCGAATGCAGACTGGACATTGCAAACTATTTTTAAACCCCACCCTTTCCCACGTCCTACTAAATGCAAATTGTGGCCTGGGTGGGTTTTTAATGATCGAATTTTCATTAAAAAATATACCGGTGCCCAAAGGATTTAAGAAGAAGGAACTATTGAAGCTTTGGTGTGTAGGTACTCTTCTACCATTGGCTTATGGTAAACATTTCAACCACACGTGGCTCCGCATCGCAGGAAAAGGAAATGATACGTGAAATTCAAAGGTTATTCTTCGGCAAGCAAACGAAACATTCCAATGTTATCCGCCCGAAGCATCCGCTCTGAGGAAAAAAGTATCTTGAATGTCACGTCGAAACAAAAAAGGGGCGGTGTAAGTGAAAAAGAGACGACCCGCGGTTTTACAAGCGTGTTACCTCACGATGAAAAAAAGAAAGAAAAAAACTTCCTTAAGGGGTCGAGGTGATAATGTCAATATCGTTCGAAACGGCCGTGAAACGTTCAGAAAAGGCGATGCTTTGGCAAGTGGGTCACTCAGTCGGGCGGTATAAAACCGCGGGAGCCGTGAACTTTAAAGAATCTTCCACAGAAGAAGTGAATATGTGAGGTAGAAGTTGGGAACCCTGAGAACAGCCTCAAACGTCGTAGTAGTGTAGGCGTAACTGTAATGCATTGACATCGGGTTTGAGTGTTGTTGACTGGTAGCAATAGGGAAGAACAGAATCACATACGAGTAGATAGAACCGATTGACGTTGAATGAACTGTCACAGTTGAATGCAGTTTGGAGAGAAGACAGTTTAACAGTAACAAGATGTTGCTGAACAACAAACAAAAAAGGATTTCATGGATTTTATATCGCCGAGGTGCTGTAAGATGTATGCAACATACAATATATTAACCCTTGATGTGAAATGTTTGTACCCTTGATACAAACAATTGGCATTTTGGTTTATTATTCATTATTAGTTCATATAGTTATGGGACTCATAAGAATGTTGTATAAAGAACAGTGATCTGCACAGAACCTATACATAGGATATATATATATCCTAATAACCATTAGCTATCATCCATTAGTTAGGGGCATTCACCTCTTCGAACTTTGCAACACCGATAGCTTTTGCATCCTTTGGATGGGAACAGCGTGGAACAATGGGAATTCCGGGTCAATGAAATGCTTACAATAATGCACTTCTATTTCAGAGTCAATGGAACAGTACGAGGAGGAGTACTACAGCCTCAAGAAAATAAGGGCAAGTGCCCCCCAACGAAGCGATCTTGGGGCCTTACTATACCTCCTGTATACTCAGTAGAGGAACATGTCACTTAAAAAGAAGAACGACTTAATATAAAGTTCAAAACATTGTACTGGCTGCTCGGTAGGTATTCTGAACTATCAGTAGGTGCATAATAAATAATTTATTATGCAGTAGAGGTCGACATGTACCAAGGAGCATTGACAATACTCCTAAGTACCTTGCTCTGAAATTGTTAATAATGTTGCTGTTAGTTTTTTTAGTAGGTACAGTTCCAGAGCTGGATTCCATAAATCCACACAGGTTTTAGGATTTGCTTGTAAATTAGCAATTATTGCTAATTTACAAGCAAATCCTAAAACCTGTGTGGATTTATGGAATCCAGCTCTGGAACTGTACCTACTAAAAAAACTAACAGCAACATTATTAACAATTTCAGAGCAAGGTACTTAGGAGTATTGTCAATGCTCCTTGGTACATGTCGACCTCTACCGAGTCCTGATCCCCCGAGTCTTGATCTTGTGATTGAGTGTTCTCATGAGTTACAGCCAATGGGCTAAAGAGTTGGAATTATATTACAGGAAATTAACTTGATGGGCGGAAGTTCAGTTGTTATGTAACTGATATACCAAATATATATCAATTATTAAATAATAATAATGCACTTGGTACAGACCACAGCTCAGTCAGTCCACTTATTATACCCCACCTAAAGATTAGGTATATGAGTAAATGGGGAGTTTGTTTCAAAGGTGAGTAACAGACTTAAATGAGTACGGAGTTGTTCCCAGTCAAATACTGTAATTATTACTGGATTCATGAAGGCAGTGAAATGATCAACCCGCAGACGCCACGAAAATGAGTGCCCGCATGAGGCGATAATTGCGACGAGAAAACTGGTTGGAGTGAGGCAGTAGTTGACTGACTGCCCGGAGCGCCATCCTCAACTGTGGCCCAACTTGTGGGTCATTGTGTCAATTGATGTTATTGGTCGGATATGACGTCACACCTTGTCAACAGAACGACAGAGAGAGCAGGTGCCGGCAATTCCTCCGGGTTTGAAAATCGGAATTGCTTGGCATTTGTTAACGAAATATTGGTGTACCTCGTCTACAGAACACGAGGCCTAAAGCCGAGATGGGGGAGTTGTTCCCAAGTACCCACGAAATGGAAAACTGCGCCACCCCAGAAAATACCATCAGCCGGTTGAATAGGATCAGGGTTTCCATATTACCAACTCAATGCCACGACTAACATCAATATTTTAACTAAATCTTACTAACTCTGCCGCCTGAACACAGCATCTCTCTTCAAGATTCATTCAAGCCACATACCTGCAAACAAACAAACATAAATTATTAACTTGGTAGAGAAATTAGGTACATTGAAATTAAAATGACTCATAAATACCACGTAAGCAGCGGCTATGGGTATTTCTACAGTAATGAGCATATCGCGTTTAAATTCTTGTCGTACTTGGGGAATGGGACCTTTGTACACAGAACTGCGACGCATACAGAAAATGATAAAGTTGTACCTCTATTGAAAGACAAAAAGTAAACAAATTCGCTAAAATTGGCAGTGTTTTTTGGATTTTTTTTTAAAGCTCATTCTGGAATGGCACTTCGGAACGGCCACCTAGTGACCTCTGGTGCCCCAAATACTCTCGAGATTGAGTTGTGTAGCGACCCTGGGCAGAATGGTGAGAGTTGAGGTAGATGAGCGGAGGCGAAGTGATAAAGCTACTGTCCTCACGGTTCTCGGTTATTGTCTCGCGTGTAACGACTCTGACAGTATCAAAGCGCATCTCCCCCACCGACTTCTACTGACAGGGGTCTCTAAACCTCATATCCTCAGTCCTCCCCGCAGCTCCCTCTGTTACCAACAACGTTGATCATTTAATGAAACTCTCACTTTTCTTTCTGGGAAACATCGAAGAATTTTAGAAAATTGGAAAACCATGGAAACTCATCTGTGGATCTGAGGAACGCACGGGTTATCTACCCAGTTGTGAATAATCTTCATGCAAATTTTCAGGAGCGATGCGTTGTAGAACAAGAGATCAGCTTCTTGAAAAGACCAATCAGCGAGTGTCACATCCCAACCTCAATAGAACGCGTCCTGCCCGCCGCCGGTGACGTGACTATGTCAACGCCTACCAGCGCTTCTCAACCGACATCATCAGCCGCAGGATCACTGGAGATGTTCAGCGAACGCTCCCCTCGAAATCGCGTGGGCACCGGCCTCGTACCCACCAAATAGCCAAATCACTCCGACCCACATCTCCCTCAGCTAAGTCTATCATTTGACAGCTCAAATCGTCCTCTTTTTTTCTCAAGGAGGCCATCAATTCCAAATACCGTGGGAGGTCAATCTTTTTCTCCGGCAAATCCGCATTCAAAGAATATCTGTTTTTCCTTGTAAGTAATTGCAAAATCACTCAAACGACTACTTCCCTGGTCCCGAGTACCACTTAAAATTAACTCAGAAAAAGCGAGATGACACTAGATACCACTGACCAACCAAAAAAGGGCGTTGTTTGGTGCAGAGGACATGGGAGTTGGTGTTGGGGATTTTCAGTGTGTTGAATCCAAATCTGAAACCCGTTTTTCGCTACCAGATCTAGTTTTGCAGACATAGCTCATATACCTATTTTCTAGCTTAAAAGTATGCTTTCACAAAAGTATAAAACATTCTTCTTGGGGGTTGTTTGTGTACTTTCTCAACTTTACCGCTGTTTTCCGTAGAATGGAAGAAGATAGCTACAACTGGGATGTAAATTCGGATTCTGCACCTCAAAAAACATAGAAAGAGTGGTTGACAGTGAAATATTCATTGGGATTTTTTGAAGTGCTATTAAATTTTTTTAACACTCAAACGTAGTTAGGAAAAAGGCTGGTAAAAATTTGGTGCCTACACGTATTTTCCTCACTCCTACTCGATTCGAGAGATGAACCACGAGCTGAACCATTTTACAAGACAGATTGTAATCCAGTTACCGTGATCTTTTGATGGAAAAGGGTTGAAGTTTGAATCTGCAGAAATTGAAAATTTCAGACTTTGTTGGTTTGTTATCTTTGATAATGAACCACAGGAATCGACACCGAAAAAAATCCCGGTAATGGGTGGTGAGGCTGACCCTTCTACAGGCGGATTTATGCAACCCCTGTGAATTTTCAGTGGAGGGAAAGGGGATTAAATCCTTTCATCTCCGGCCCTATTCATTCTGGCTAATCGTTTCATTGATGCTCTCGGCTTCCCATATCTCGTTCGTGGGGTTGAGCTGTGGAGGGAAAGGGATCGAGATGATTCACTGGGATGCACTACACCCTTCTCGCATGATCTTCAAAGAGGTAACGTACAACCATCGATGAAAACTCATTTCACCAGAGAATACTTCGACATAAGAACATTCTCCCAACATTTCACAAGATACGCAAGATCTGTATAATTCGTTACAGCAAGTGACTTCAATAATTGAATTGTTCGAGTGATTCAACTGCAATGATTACCCCTAATGTGAGGCGAAGTTGGCGCTAGCAGAATATTGAAATAACTTGATTATTCACTCTTGAGCAATTAATGTCCACAGTATAATATGCCTTTAAAAATATCACTTCAAATATCCTACAAGTACCTAAGTCCTATTAGGGACGTATCATTATTAGGCACTGCAGTCAAACCCGCGGTGTTTTAGAGGTGTCTGAGTGAAGTTTAAATTTACTGGTAGATTGGTGCTTGGCTGGAAGGTATTGACTGCAGTGACTAATAATGATACGTCCCTAATAGGACTTAGGTACTTGTAGGAAGGATTTCGAAGTGATATTTTTAAAGGCATATTATACTGTGGACATTAATTGCTTATTAAAATTATTTTTAGGCTGTCCTCAAAAATCAAAATGCCAACCTGTAATTATCGTTTCAGACCTTTCCTAACGAACCTTTACACACACGAAACTCGGGTTCATTTCTCCCGTATTACATGTACAAGTGTATTCGGCTAAACTCATGACCTATTTGGATTAAATCTCCCGAATTAATGAGATTTGTACCAATATAAACGACATCTTGACCCAAAGTAGCCTCGCACGCGTATGCCGTCTTTCCAACGCCCATAACGCTGATCCTCTTTCAACAAATTTTGAAAAAGTTCAATTTTGTCCTCAAGAATGTCACAGTAGTGTGTTGCTGATATGAAATTCTGGCTTTAGCAGACACTCCTTGGCAGAATTTTCGAATTTTCCAAGAAGTCGAATGACAGCGGACTAAAAGAAGCAGAGCTGTGGAATGTTGCTTTAAATATGGTCCTGCTCCATATGTGTAAGTCAATGGTTCCAAATTTAGGAACACGTACAAATAAGGTATCCTTATCCCTGCTATTAAGATGATAATGATTGAATGAATTGAATGAGTTTCATATGAGGCTGCTCGATATATTTTAGCATGCGTTTCTTCCGTCAACCGTAATTGGCGATCTGCGGGTTTAGTTTGTGTGTGAACGTCATCCCTATATCTTGTGCCGTGATTCACCCACTGACCAGCCCCCGAGGAAGGACCGATCATTAAAGGAACAGACTTGCCCCGACTATTCCTCCAGTCGAGATGAGAATCAACAATGAGGGTTACGCAAACTTGAACCAACCAACTAGGAGGAAGTTCTAAGACAAGAATCACTTGAGTGAGAACGGGAACATGCCATGCCGTAACGACCATTAGCTCCTTCTGATGGAACTAGGAGATAGAAACCGTCATACTGTGTTTCTAGGCACCCCCCGAAGCTATTTTTACGGAGGAAGGAAGGAAAGCGTTTATTCAGTGTTTGGAACAAGAAGAGAACGTAACTCGCACTGAAGTATTTGAAGGAAAAGTCAACTCGATGAGAGGCTGCCAAGACTTGATAATAGACTCCTTGATTAAACCGGTTTGATATTGTACGATATTATTATAATACCTATACTACTAGACTCTGGAAAATCCTGAAATATGGATCGTTTTAGCATACACCTCCCTATCCAAGTAACAGAATTAAAATCACTCTTTCCGTGGGTGACACACCAGCCGCGCTTTCAAGCAATGATACGATTGGCGAACCAGACCTGAGTTTAGTTATGGGCAAATGTAATCAGTCTATAATCAGTAATAATTCATCAATCGAATTTCAAATCAAACCCATTTGAGGATTAGGGACATCTATTTTAACGAGCTCGTAGGTTAGCTGGTCAACGTCCGAAATGAGTGACAAACTAAGATGTTGAGGATTCTACGCAAAATCAGAAGGTAGAAGAAGGATCATTCGCCAACATTTGAGAGAAATCCATCGTACCGGCCGAAAATCGCTAATTGTATCTGTGGGTTTCGCGGGACTGACAGGTCCAGTTTTAATAACCTGCTGTTTTCTCTAATAGGGGAGCAAACCCGCTAATCGTTGATAGCCACCATCGATATCGACCGCTCGGTAACTTGGCTGCGTTCCCATTGTTGTGTGCTCCAACTCAGGAAGCTACGGGTTCGGAGTGTTCCTGAAGGAAGTGAGAAGTTCAATAGCCTGCAACTCGCCCACTTCACAAACACAGTAGTGGCTGCTTGGAATTATTTACGAGGACCAAAAACACGGTGAAACACGAGCCAAATACCAGCTGATCGGGATACCTAAAAGCAATTGAGAACAGAAGTAGTTGGGGCGTTTTTTTTATAGTTCGTTGTGTAAAGAACGTTTCTTTGAGTTTACCAACTGTTTGTCTGAACAGGACGGAGCCTGTCCCAACTTTGCATTTGTTTAGTCCCAACTTTGCATATTATGTAGTCATTCCAGATGACAACTCTCGATAGAATTGAGATACAAAGTTAAATTTGCACATAAAATCTGTCTTAGCAATCGAAAGGCTAAGTTCGTAGATGGGCCACTCTAAGGAGGGTTTAAGGGCGTTTTAAGGGGGGGGGGGAATTACCCATAAATTCAAAAATGAAACAGTCTGACAAGAGCGCTATGCACGATGGAGAAGTCAAAATGCCGATAACTTATTCCGTTCTCAAACTGGAGCATTTGAAGATGAAGAAGCGTGGTTGTTACTTGAGATGTTCTTCGCTAAGAAGGTAAATTCGCGAAGAGGTGTATCTGTGTGTATTTGAAACAAAAGTTGAGAGCAAGTTTTCATTCACCGTTAAATTTTTTGGAATTTATCTGAACCACTTTGTTCGGTCTGCCAACAAATCTTAAGATAATATTATCCTAATATGAAAATATTGTGTAGATGTACTCTTTCAAAAAATGTAAATTATATTAATAATATTAACACATATTATGTGTTGTGGGTCTTCAAATTGTTACATATCGAGGGTGAAGTGGCAACAAGGCGTACCTCAAATGGGGCTGAACATTACGCGTCCTACCTGAGATCTACCAGGCCTACCTGGGCTGGTCAACATGGCCTACCTCAAATAGTACTGAATAACATGATCTAACTGACATTTTTGGGCATATTGACTTTTTTTATTCAGCGGGATTCAGATTAAAATTAATTAGAATTATTCATCATCCCGTAAGTTTTCTTTATAGTATATTGGCTCCCAGAAGTGTCTATAGTTGCAAACATTCACGTATATGCTCCCAAATTGTAGAAATAAACAGTTTTTTGTGTCTCTTGTAAATTTTTATAAAAACACTTAGGCCATGTTGTACAACACCATTTGAGGTAGGCCTTGTTGCCACTTCACTCTCGATATACAATTCTATGGTGTTGTAAGCTTTGATCTAGTTACCCCACAACATTGTGAGTTGATTAATTCAAATAAAATACACACCGATACAAACTGACTATACCTTGGAAAATGTTCTGTAATATTTTGTGACAGTCCACTCAAAACGAGGGTTTATCGGCTTTATCGGCTCTTCAATAAACTTTGACGTGAAGGACTATTGAAGTATTCATAAAAGTAAGAGATAGCAACTTTAGGCAGATGACGCTTGGAGTGACATGCATATCAAGGGTGAGTGGGTGAGTCAGTTGGTATTTTTTTGTTTTTAAACAACCTCGAAGTTATGGAGACAAGGCGGAGGCACCCATCGGCAAAGGACTGTCCGGGTATCGATTGGTAGAGTTGGGTACTCGCATTCCGAGGGGCCAGGGGACCAGAACGTCGGGTGAGGCGTATCCAACGTCACGAAAAGCTGTCCAGGACGACAAAAACTACCGAGATCCCAGCGAGGCAGAGGCATACTCACGTACCAAAATATGGTCGTCCAGAGTGATTGGGCGTCAGGCGATTTGGGTTCAGTTTTCATGCCCGGACCTTTACGAAAAGCCACCGAGTCACCCCAACTCATGTTTCTCTAGTGGAATATTTTGAAAAACGTTTTGATTAATTGGTTTTGGTCAATTTACGTGCATTGAATGAAATGAGCATTGAATAAATCTTCGCGGCTTGCACGAAAAAATTATAACGCGAAAGTACATTCAACCTGGAATCAATTAGAAAGTGATTGAAACATTGAGTAATTGTTTGGGGATGGTAGAGGGTATGTTGGCTGACTTTTCGAATACGAGGACCTTGAACTCTTTACGAGGACGCTAAAAAACTTTTCAAAAGAAATTTTCGCACGTTTTTCAGTTATTCCCATATAACGCGAAAAGTACACATCCTACAGAAAATGTCCCTCCTTTCCTTTTTAAAGACCATTAAATTCGTCTGATGGCGTTTCAAACGTTGAAATCAGTCCAGCGGTTCATCCGCAATCGTTCGTCAAAGATAGGCGATCTTGACCAACTTCGCTGAAATGTTGACAACCCTTCACTTCTAACGGCTGTTGATCGAGAATGACTGCTCCAATTGAAAAAATTCATAGAACCAAAGTTTTAGGAAGTCTGGTTTTGTATGTATCAGATGCGTTTTGAAATTTGAAATTCGCTTCCTCCAGTGCTGAGATATGGATTATAGACCAGAAAAGGTCGTAGTGCCGAAATTCTGCTTTAGCTTTAGTAATTACGTTAGCTTATTACTTGCTGTAACGTTAGAGCGAATAATTAAAGTCCTAAATTGGAGTCTCGAAATGCGTCTCGAGTATTGAATTATAGTCAAATGGATCGAAGAAAGTCCTTACGAGTTGGGGTGGGATCGAAGCCACAGAGTACAATACGAAGTGGCTAAAGCTAAGCCCTCAGGGAAATCAGAGGTGGCTTGCAGCATCCCTGGCCCCTGGGATAGATAAGGCACAAGTTTGTAGTTCAGGTTCCAACCCTATACATCTCTATTATTTTCAGCTAAATCCTCCATCCTATTTAGCAGTATCCAGCATTAAACGCTTTTCGTGGTTTCATTATTATCTCGTTCGTTATTACGCCGAGCTGGTCGATATCACCAAAGATGGCACGAAATTGAGTACCTAATGGATTTCTTCAATATTGTTGTTGAATCTAAAATAGATGTAACACCAGAAGTTCGACAGAATTTAAGGAGGTGCCATCTTTGAAGAGGACGCTAAGAAATTGGTACTGTGATTGATTACTTATTGCATCCGTACTTGGCAGTTAATTAATTAATGACCAAAATTCCCAGTCACATCATGCGTTTTGAAACTGGTAAACAAAGTCGGTAGTGACAATTTTGTGAGACTGCAGGACTCAGGACAAAGCTTCAATTATGAATCTGAGCCTGATTTATATAAAATAATGTAACAAAACCCTTTGGACTTGTTTCTTGATATGAAGTGGTTATAGAATGGTAATGTATCGGATTTAATTGTAGGTAGCATTGAAATTATTGGAGTGCTCCTGCTCCTGATGGGTTTGCCCTCATCAGATGCTTCATGCTCCGCCGGCCGGTACGACGGGACGGTGAGTCACTGAACCCTCTCCGATCCCAGAACAGTTACCTTTACCTTCCTTTCCCTCGTCACACCGTCACTAAGAAGTCTCTCGCTTCCCTCTGATGCCCACTTCCATTTCCATCCTCGCAGTTCCACGCGTTTTGTGAACTTGGACATCAAGTAAAACCGTCTGTCAGAGTGGCGTGGCGCAGTCCCACCACCACTGAACAGATCAAAGACTCGTCACGTCAAATGCATCGTATAGCGGATGTTTCCATCGCAATGCTAAATTAATCACTTGGATATCATCTCCAAATTCCACTCAAATCATCTAGACAGACATTAATCAATTAAACTGAGCCACCACGTGGTCCAATTGTCGACAACTACACAATGGTTCAAAATATGATGTCATTCTATTCCTGTCTGTCCATACACACAATTGCTCAAGTACAATCAATGATTTTGAAGAGAAAAAAAATATATGGAATAAAATATCAATACCAACCCCACTACTATCGTTCACTGTATTGATGATCCTCCAACGTCCATAAACTGAAAAAATTTCGAAAATTTTGAAAAATGACGTCTTGTTTTTTCCAGAGTGAAGATGCAATTCTAACCATCGTACGAAAACCTCTTGAAATGAAATTTTGTTGTGAGTACTTATCTTTACTTTTCCCCCGAGGAAGTGTAAGACGTTGATCGTAATCAGACTCAATAAACCGAGACATAAATTTGTTTCCATAATTTTACCGTACTACTCGTATATACGAGTTTAGAGAACCATAAGGAACGATTAACAATGAAAACCCGTTCCATTTTTCAATGATTTTTTTCTGAAAAGTTAGTGCCGTAAATGTGACCTAAATTTTGAAATGACCCATATAACGTCATTCCACCCGTGTCGAGCACGAAACTCCTTCAATCACCGCTTATATTCGCACCTACTACAGATTCTTCAAATGTCTGGAAAGGACCCACCCGAATTACATAAAACCGCGATATAGTGAGTTTGAAAGCGAACTAGAGAAAAACTTGTGTGCACTGAGGAATAATGGTCATAGAGAGACAGCCCTTGAGATCATTAATGCCATACTTGTTGGGGTCGGCATGCGAATCATTACCCCCCCCCCCTCTTCGATTCAAAGCTCATAATAGAGTACCGACGACATTAATTGGAGCTGGGTGCACTTGTATGAGATGATGTATGGGCGGCCGAGAACTTCAAAGGAACGTGACCGCTTTTGTGACATCCGGGCCTCATGATGAACATTCCAGGGACGCCGCTGAGTTCATTGTGAGTTCCAAAAAAAATTGTTGAAATGGTGAGAGTTGATTGTGAATTTCAATCGGTGGTAGTTCGATTCTCCGATTCACACCGAAAATGTATGGGAGCGAAATTTGGAGCTCAGCCTGCAACACTCATATTAAACGAATTGAAACCGTACAAATACGAGCACTACGTACACTCACTGGAGCACCCTGGTACGTTATAAACGAAACTCTCCGCAATGATCTTTCCATATACACCGTTCTTCAAACACTCACAATAACCTACAACAGCCTAGCAAACCGCATAAATTCCCACCCGAATTCCCTCGTCAGTGGCATCCTCTCTAGTCCTAGACCTACCTCCTCGCGTTTCCAGATGCCTGAAACGTAGATGGCACTCGGATATTTTAGCTCCTTGGTGCCCTAAAGGCACAAATCTGTTGTAGCTGAACATATTATATTTTGTTATTTACCTCCATTATCTAACCTTATTTTGTTACCAATGTACTATTTATCTATTACCGTCCTACTATTCTTACTATGTTCCAATAAATGAATTTAAATTTGTATTAAGTTGCCACTGGGCAACGCTAAATACGTCAAATGTCATGTGTTGATTGTATATTTCTTATTATGTATCAAACTTGATAGTGGATTGCCGCAATAAAGTTTCTAATTAAAATAAAAATAAATAAAAAACACACCGAAAATGGGGTGAAATAGGGTTGAGAGCGAGGAGCATAGTTGACAATATATATTTACTTGCTGAATATTTGGTACTCCATATTATTTCTATTATTTATGATTGTTATTAACAAATTATTATTTGTTCAACCCGGTACTTCTTGGAAAAACAGATGGACCACCACTGAGGTAGTGACCCCCCTTCGAACAAACACACAATATTTCATTATTTCGATTACTTCTTATTATAGTTGCGGGACTCACGAGGATATTGTACACAGACCAGTGGTCTAGAAATAAGGCCGATCTGTACAGGAAATAATAAACCGTAATGGAAAATATTTGCAGCGTTAATTCTACGTATCTTAACACGTAAGCCCGCCAATTTTGAGAGAGGGGTTAAAATATTTCTTTTCTTGGTCGATTCCAATAGCATTCCATTATTGAAGCATTTTAGTTTATAATATAAATATCAATTTTAATTTTTTTTTTTTTTAAATGTTTTTCACAAGTAATTTGTCGAAGTAAATTGAAGCCTAGTAAAAGGTCCGTTACTCTACATAGTTAACTGCAATACTACTGATTCACTTATCTGTTTCACATGAATAATTTTATATGGCGTCCCCCAAGACCCATTGAGCTTTCTTTTTATGGGTCATTCTCCAAATACACACAAATTTACGTCCCAATAGTAGGTATCTGTGTGAAATTGTCAATAATTAAATTGCATCCAATGGTTAACAGATAACTTCAGCTTGTTGTTCAAGGATTTTAATCTCAGTATCAATTTGTTTATAGGTATTATATTATTATTATTCTGGTGTCACTCTGTTTCCCCAAATTGTCTCTTGTCACTTTGCGTACCTCCATGTTGTCGAAGTTCATCTACATCACAGTTAGGGCAAGAAATGAGCATCTCAAGGACAAGATCGGAAGCGGACCACTTGTAAATAAGATTTCTCGCTAGCCCTCGCGAAAACCTGGTTATAAACTGCGCTTGGAAATGAGTCAGAAAAAGTGGCAGTATCCTTCTTTGGATACCCCACCAATATAACAGCTGAATCGCAGGCAAGGATGGTTTGTGATGCATGGTGAAATCGTTAAGTTGATGTCATCGGCGCGAACTATCTGGGCGTGGGTTGTGGACGGATTGAAGACGGCACTCGGAAACCAATTTAGCTTTTCATTGGACCGACCTTATCATAAGCATTGTGACACAAATTACCTGACTCAGCTGCTGAACGAATACGTGAATTTCAAGTTATTACACAGGTAGTCGCTGTTCCAGCCTGAACATGACACCAAATTTAGTGGCCAACAACACTGGTTGAGGGATGTCATTCTCTTCTGTTCCCAATTCGCCACCTATCACAAGCCAACTACCACAATCAACGTCAGAAGCAACTAATAACTCACTAAATTTGACATCCCAACTCGGCCCCTTATTTTCCACAAAAATACACTTTCCAGTAGGTTTTGATTTGATTGAAAAAACTCTGCAAATTCTTGACACAACGGTTTATTATCTTCCTTGTGCAGATCACCCTTCTGTCTGGATCACTAGGTCCAAATGTCAAGATCGTAAATGTTAGATTAATTATTATTATCAATTATCACTAATTATTAACAATTTTATCAAGTACCTAGTGAAAATTATTATAATTTATTGTTAGGTATTAATAATTTGTATTTATTATTAATAATTATTATTATAAATTATGATTAATTAATACGATATAATTCTGGGGTTTTTAATACTACGTCGGTAATAATTTTTCTATAAAAGAAGTACCTACCAACAAACATTCGAAATTACCTTCATTTCCGTAGCACGAAACGCACCTCAGAACAACAAACTCGACATCACTTTAGCCATATGATGTTCCAAAGAGCTTGTTAGTATGAAAATGGACCTGTATTTCAACAATTTGAGTCACGATCGTGTTGTGAGGCACAATCTTTGAGCCGTCATTGTGAACGAACGGCTGGTCGTACAAAGCTGCGGATGGTCTTAAAAAATTCTACGGAACAAACTCTATCTAAATATGAAATAAAAAACATACCGTTCTATATGAATTTTTCGAGATATGAGATTTTCAAATTTTCGAAATTCGTTTTGAACCCCTTCCCCTTGACCTAGGGTTATGAAAAGTTTCGAGGATCATTGTGGGGCTGGTCCAAACCCAGAAACCAAATTTCGTAATTTTAGCTCAACGTTAACTGGGCAAAGTGGCGCGGACGGCGGACGGCGGACGGCGTACGGCGTACGGCGTACGGCGTACGGCGTACGGCGGACGGACGGATTTTTTTTTATTCGATTTTCTGAATCTACGTATCTTGAAACGTAAACCAACAAATTTTGAGGGGGGGTTAAAATTTTTTTTTCTTTGGGCGATTCCAATGGTTCATTATCGAAGATAATAAACCAAAATCAGGTAAGACTTCTTATTCAGATGTAATAGGAATCGAGTTTTAAAACAAGAATTTTGTGAGAATTTATTTCAGGAATGACAACCTGGTCAAATCAATTTTGTACATGTAGTTGGGTTTTTTTTTTTACTTTGGTTTCACCACAACACGATGGTGAAATCAGAATTGCGATATCTTATTCCGCTCTCAAACTAGAGCACTTTGAAGATGAAGAAATGGTGTTGTTACTTGAAGATGTTCTCCACGGTTCATCCGCTCTAATGTGATAGTGGAATGCGATATCGCAATTCTGTCTTCACCATCGTGTTCAGCGTTGAAAATTAATAAAACCAGTAAAATGGAGACTTTTTACATAAAACCAGTTATTTCTTCGAAAATGTGCTCTTTTAGCCCATGCTGCATGACTGTGGATTTTTAAATTGCAATGAATGCGCTGGACCCCGTCATTATTATATTTCTGAGGTAACTGGACGACTTTCTAACTCATACGATGACTCAGGCGATGAACTTCTGTTCGTGCTCCCCTAACGGCTCCGTGGCCGCATGAAAATCCAATCACATTTTCGACATCGCGTCGTGAAACACAAGCGAATCATGGCCGGACTCTCTTCTCAAACCTTAGAAATCCCACTTCCTATTGGAAAAGAGTTCGTCCAATATCAAGTAGTCAGTGATGAGCTTCGGGAATATAATACCTCATCTATGAATACGTTTCCGGTACAAATCTAGAGACGTCAATTCTCATGGTGAACCATTAAATGCAAAAAATCGTTGAATGGTGTTTCACCTACTGAAGTATACGATCTTTATCTATGTAACCATATCTGTTGATACTTAAGGATTTGCATCCATGCGAATTACATAAGGCAACGTAACACTTTGGTTATGTTTTCTTAATCTATTTGTTATACTGCTGCGAACTAAAAGGGGAGAAATATTTAGCAAAAAAAGAGCGTTCAATATTTTTCAGGAAGATTTGAAATTTATGTGGACTAGTCAATATTTTGTGGGTGGGGAGCACGGCCCTTCAAGAGTCTACGAGTGAAAAGAACGGTTTCTTGCTCAACATCCAAAGCTTAACTCGACATTTTATTATCTAAACAACAACTCGACAATACAGTACCTAATATACAAATACCAGACAGAGTATTTATTAATACTTAACGAAATCGAATGAAATCAGTGCAACGAGGTAAGGAACGCAGTAAGATGCTAGCCTAGCCACCTTGATTATAATATAATATATTATGATGACAATCAATGTCTGTCTTGGGACCTTGGGCACTTCATTCCAGTATGCAGAATCTGCATTGCAGAGGACCCAGCAGTGATCCGATTATCAAGATTTGTAGAGAGAAAGCCAGGTCAGCTGTGGTCAGTTTTACAAGTCGATCTCATTCGAGATCAGTAAACTTGTTGAATTTTTATCCTTGATTATTTCAACAGCCCAAAATGGAGCGAAAATAAAAAAACAAATCGTTAAATCGTTGAGCGCGAATGACGTAATAATTACGGGTCGTATTTTCAGGACGTGCGGTTGTATATTAGGCGGTTTTAGAAGATTCCGAATTACATAGGCGTTATTAACCAGGCGATGTCGAAATGTCCTTTATAGGGACGCCCTTCACAAGCCACGCTTACCTGAAATGGAGTCCTGAATTTTTCATTTTTAGGGGATGGGGCAAGCTATAACCAGGAGGAACCTATCCATAAGAATTGGACCAGGACACTAATCAATCGAACGTCATTTTCTCCTTCTTAACGGATATTTGTGACGTTTTTTGAGTTGGGGGTTTTATTGTTTGATTTTACGTTCTTTCTTTATTGACCCTCGAGTGTAACCCAGTAGGGCGACTTCCAAAGGGTGGTGAATCTCACACCTGGATATCTCCAAGGCCCTCGAATCGCCCCATCTGCCTGTACTTTTGATAATTTCTTTTGAGAGTCTAACAACAATTGACTACACACCTGTTCAAACTGTTCAAACTTGAACTGAAATTTTTCGCGAGAATTGCGTTTTAAAATTCATTTTTACCTCTTCCCATTCACCTGGGGTTATGAAAAGGTTCAAGGATCATCGTCGGTGTTGTCCAAACCCGGAAAGCAAATTTAGTAATATTTGCTCAACGCGAACTGGGCAAAATGGCGAAGTCGGCGGATTTTTTTTTTTAAATAGGTACCTAATTCAATTTTTGGAATTTACGTATCTTGAAACGTAAACCCTCAAATGTTGAGGGGGGTTAATTCGTTTAAATTAGAGAACAAAATTGGAACAAAATTGGCAAAACCGAGCGTCCGTCCGTTACGCTTATCTATTTCCGATTTTATAGTGATTTCCGCTTACAACCAAACCGTTGCTATGGAAATGTATCTTCGCCACTTTTGATCGTACAAAAATCGTTCACCCCTCGTTGGAAAGCTCTTGTTAATTGTTATTAATTATTACCAATTAATATTATTTATTAACTCGATGTCTCAACAGCAATGTGCTATTTGAATCAGCTGGGCCAGTACGAACATGACCCACACTATGGACAATTTCCTGGTCACCATAACGCTGTGATGAATAGCAGAGCTGTGGGCATAACAGTTTTGGTATGTAGGTACAATTTACATACCAAAACTATTGCGCCCATAGCTCCTCTATTCGTACGTATTTAATATCAAATACCTTATAGAACCTTATCCTTATACCTTAAGTACAAGTATACAAGTACCTTAATACCTTATCCCGGGGTGGTAGAGACTTGACATTTGGCATGTAGCATCCTTTGGACTTACACTTGGGCAGCATAGGGACGGGATCAGCTGAGTGGCTTCTAAAGCCGATTTTAGCGGCCAAATATTCATGCTCGTTGAAATAATATTCCAAACTCTACCACTTCTACTTGGGATCTTCAGCAGGTCGTTCTTATTTTCGTAGTCTCATGGCACAATGTGACGCAAATTAGGATTTGTTACATTTGAACACCTAGGAAAGTTGCAACACCTAGCTAATTTTCTTCCGAAAATTCACTGAAAGTGATTTTATGTTACTGCCACGTACTTGAGATGCTTCCATTGATCTGTACTACGTAAGTACATGAATGAAGTACATTTACCGTTTTTCGAATAATCGTGGTTGGGTGCCTACCTGTTTTGTAGTGGGCTTCTGAAGACTGTCCGTCCCGTTGACGACAGGAGTCGAGATGTCGACATCTTTGTCGGTTTCCATGATGTTTTCTACCGTCGGCATTTCTCCTGTGATTACCCTGTTTGATGTCCGTTAATATGATATCACCAATCGATCGCAAACGCGGCCAACACGAGGAACATGATAGACCCGCGGAAGGTGTCTGCCGAGTAGCGGCGAAAACGAACGACGGTGGCTCCCAGAAACGGTGGTAAGTATAGGAAATGGTAAGTCGCGAGTCAAAGCACCTTTTTTATGTTACTAATTGAACTTGTGATTATCTTCGGATTGGTGGAAAAACAATTGGAATTAAACAACGAAAATCACGAACGGAGAGCACCCACTGATGAGTGTCAAGCAACGCCACAAGCACCACTGTCAATAGTTTCTTTTACGCACGCTCCCACGCAGAGCAGTAAACATAAACAAAGATGGAGGGCCGCTGCTAGCGCTACCTGCTGTTTAGAAAAATTAAACTGTAGTTCCCGAGTTCGCCGCGAGAGCTCAAACTAATACATGGTTTCAATCCCGCCTTTCCGAACATCAAGAGTGCCTCCTATGCTTGTAAACGGTGATTGTTGTACCTAGATAATATCTTGATATCTTATTATGTTGAATGAAGAATATCAAGTAACTCGACAAAGGTTTCATTTCATCATGAGCACCACCAGAGTTTTACCACTTCTCTTTAATAATTAAAAAACTAGGTAGAATCTGATTCCAGAAGAATTGATTTTAGGATTATTCTAAAAACAATTCTTCTGGAATCAGTTTTTATTCACAAAATGAAGTTTCTGCGGCAAAAAAGTTTAAGGTTCGTTAGCACGCCTCTGGAATAATCGAAAAAAAATCCACAGTCATGCAGGATGGCTATAACAGCAAATTTTCAAAGATATAACAGTTATATTTGAAACCAGTTAGGGTAAAAGCACCAATTGTTGACACTATAAGAAAGACAAATCATTCAATTCTGCGTTCTACAAAAGTGTTCAAGAAAATAAAACTTTTAGGTAGTTATTATGAATTGTGAGTTCCTTGTTAACAGTTTGCACGTATTGGACTTACCAAAATAGTTTTTGACATGGATATGTCTATTATCTGGGGGTCAGTCAAAATTTTCCGTCATCAAAACCAAATTTGAAAACTCTGCAAATTCTTGACACAACGGTTCATTATCTTCTTTGTACAGATCACCCTTCTGTCTAGATCACTAGGTCTAAATGTCTAGATCCTAAATTTTAGATTAATTATTATTATCAATTATCACTAATTATTAACAATTTTATCAAGTACCTAGTGAAAATTATTATAATTCATTGTTGGGTATTAATAATTTGTATTTATTATTTATAATAATTATTATTAATTATTATTAATTAATACGATATAATTCTGGGGTTTTTAATACTACGTCGGTAATAATTTTTCTATAAAAGAAGTACCTACCAACAAACATTCGAAATTACCTTCATTTCAGTAGCACGAAACGCACCTCAGAACAACAAACTCGACATATGATGTTTCAAAGAGCTTGTTAGTATGAAAATGGACCTGTATTTCAACAGTTTGAGTCACGATCGTCTTGTGAGGCACAATCTTTGAGCCGTCATTGTGAACGAACGGCTGGTCGTACAAAGCTGCGGATGGTCTTAAAAAATTCTACGGAACAAGCTCTATCTAAATATGAAATAAAAAACATATCGTTCTATATGAATTTTTCGAGATATGGAATTTTCAAAATTTCAAAATTCGTTTTGAACCCCTTCCCCTTGACCTAGGGTTATGAAAAGTTTCGAGGATCATTGTGGGGCTGGTCCAAACCCAGAAACCAAATTTCGTAATTTTAGCTCAACGCTAACTGGGCAAAGTGGCGCGGACGGCGGACGGCGGACGGCGTACGGCGGACGGCGTACGGCGTACGGCGTACGGCGTACGGCGTACGGCGTACGGCGTACGGCGGACGGACGGATTTTTTTTTATTCGATTTTCTGAATCTACGTATCTTGAAACGTAAACCAACAAATTTTGAGGGGGGGTTAAAAAAATTTTTTCTTTGGGCGATTCCAATGGTTCATTATCGAAGATAATAAACCAAAAAAAGTAAAAAAAAAAAAAAAAAACATTGTAACGTTTTTTGGGACACTTCCGGTGGTTGGAGAGGGTAGCGAGTATCATGAAAGTTTTCTAAAAAAGCAGACGATTCCAAAAATCGGTGAAAGATTTCTGTGCGATGAACATTACGGAAGTTCCATTTCCCTACCAACGGCTTGGTTGTACGTGAAAATCATAAGAATTTTGTCGTTACTGTTTTGGGTGGAGTAAAGCTAATTTCTATGCTATTCACTCTACGAAGCTGTCATTTGGTATGTAGCCTCCTTAGGAATTACAGGCCCAGGATCCGCTTAAGGGTCCTTAAAGCTAAGAGACATATCCATGATCAGAGGTTTTTCCCAGTAAAAGAGAAATTTGATTTTTTTATTATCACAAACGAATTTTTTCAAACATGGCTTTTTGCACCCAATGTTGACACATTTGTCTGCGAAAATTCCATATGTTGACATTAGCAGTTCCTAATGTTGACAACAATTTAAATATTTCCTGAAGTTATTACTCAAGGCATAAATGAACAAAAGAGATTCAGAACATGTTAAAATATATTTCAAGAAGGTATGTGACATTTCAGAAAAGAAGGTAAGTAAATTTTTAGCATACCTACCTAATTAAATTAAATTAAAGAGGAACAGATACATAAACAGGGACAGATACAAATTTATCAGGATTGCCCCTGTAATATCTGGGCTTGGGCAGTTTGTATTTTACGTTGCTGACCGATAGGAGATGATTCCCGTTGCTCGAAGGCTTAAAAACCGTCCTCAGTTTGTTGCAGGGAAGAAGTGGTGTTACTTCAGCATTGTCTCCAGAATCAATTTTGACAACCAGGCAAAAGCATTCCGTTTCACGTTTTTTGTTAGGCAACACAGCCACAACCATGTCTCCTTCTGATACGTGGAACGCCATGGCGCTTTGCAGCTGTGGAAACTTTCACAGCATCTGTCATAAATGGCAAATTTGCTGAGTTGTGTACTTCCACATTCCATTTTTATTGGGAGGCATGGTTTCAGTCAATCTGTAAAAATGATAAGACACAGTGTAAGAATTCCAACGTAATTTTAAAATCCCGGTAGATACCTACCTAATAGGTACCTGGTAGGTATGGTAACTTTAGGAACCTGGTAGGTATGGTAACTTTAGGAACCGAATGTCAACTTTAGGAACCGAATGTCAACATTGGAATCAGACGATGTCAACTTAAGGTTTCACTTCGTTTATATGAATTACTCGTATACATTTCACCACAAATATGTTCGGGGAGTTTCAGAGGAAAGTATTGTAATCGCCCCAGGACAGGGGTATTCACAATACCTGACAGCAATACCTAGTGAGGGGAGTGGCCAGCTCCCCCCCCCCCCCCCTAGTTATTATCCTGGGTACGCCCTTGTCTAAGGCACTATACTTATAAGTTCTACCTTTCCAATCTCGTCTGATTCACACAGATGTGTACCTACGTTTAGACGATTCCAGCTTACTCTGATTGAATTTGTTATTAAATAAAATTTTTAGGAACGTCACTTGTCACAAATCCCTACTTTTGGGAAATCGAAAAAAACACTACCTAAGTATAACTTCTGAAATGTTGAGTTAAAAATTTGGAACAAAATCCACCTTTATTCTGCTATACAAACATTGTACCTGGTTTCAAAAATTTGTATTTCATGCACCATAGGAGCCATTTTAAAATTTCAGAATTTCGATGTCTTATTCCGCTCTCGAACTGGAGCACTTTGAAGATGAAGAAAGGTAGTTGATACTTGAGATGTTCTTCATAGACATCATGTTCTTTAATGGAGACATTTTACATAAAACCAATAATTGGTTTCCACACATTTCATGACTATAATTAGGTATAATTTCTTCAAGAATTCGCTCTTATAGTCATGCTGCATGACTGTGGATTTTTTTTCTAGGACTGCAAAAATAGATTAACTTTCCACAACACAAGATGAATGGAGCGTAGTAGCTCATAATCAGGCTTCGGTCGTGTTGTAAACTGGCCTCAAAGATGAGAGGTTCACAAATTTTATTTTAAAAACGTCGTTTGTCCGGGACATCTGACGTTTCTAAACTGAAATGGTTAAAATGGTACGGATTATTGGATGATCATCCAATAGGTATTATCATGATCATCCAATAATCCGTACGATTTGTGAACCTCTCACCTTTGAGGCCAGTTTACAACACGACCGAAGCCTGAGCAAACGACGTTTCTCACATCAATAGATGTATTTGTTTACAATGAACAAGATTCCGCGAGAAAAAAAAATTTCGATAAGTTGGACAAGTGACGTTCCTAAAGTAACACATTCAGTTGTTAGTTCGGAACTCAAGTTCTATTCGCAAAACAAAAGTAGGAAAATCGTAAAATAAATTACTCCAAAACCAGTTCATTATTCAATAAATCGTTGTGGTTATTTTCCTCTCGGTGGACTTCATCATTGCATTCATCACCAGGTGAAGCAAGTGTTTTGTCTTCAATATCACTGTTAGAATTTTTGTCTCCATTCAAAATTCTGCTGAGTAAATCAGATTTTTTTTTCCCAAGACATTATTTTTTGGAAGAGAGTAAAGGGAGAACTAGATCTACCTATTGGGAGCGCAGCCCTGGGGTTTCAACGGTTTGTCTTGAAATTTTACTCCGTAATCATGATAAATCATGATGCGAATTTGAGTGATGCGCTTCGTAGCTTCATAACAGAATTCCGTGTCTGTCTGTAATCAAATCGGCGGTCCAGGCATAATCTGGATGGTCTGATGTGGATTTAATCACAATCGGAATAATGATGTCATCTGGGGTTGCACAATCGTGAAATCCTACTGACAGTTGTATCTTCAGTACCTGCCTACTACAGAGTTTTAGAGTTTTGTTTATTTGTTGCCATTATACCGTAGAGCACATTGCAAAAGTCATAGTTAGTACATACAAATATTAATAGAAAAATCAGGTGACACGTCATACACAAAATAATATCATAACAGAAATAAAATAAGATAAAGTCGAAATGTGGTCACACAAAGATAACAGAGAGCACGAGTACTATGTATAAAAAATTCCTCAGCAGACTAGAAAAATTGAAATAATATACTAAAACTACTTGGTAACAATCAATAAAAAAGGCTAAAAACTATCAAATAGAAATTCCTCTCGTGAGTAAAACGCTTTCCTTTTCAAATAGGATGTAATCGTTTTTTTTTTAAACTACCAAGAGTTTCTTCTCTGAGCATCATCGGTAACTTGTTATAAAATTTAATCGCCCAGTAATTTACCGAGTTCTGACATCTTTTGAGCCTATTATATTTGGTAGCCAGGTCATTCTTACCTCTGGTGTCGTGAACATGGATCTCACTTCTTAACATCCATTCATTTTTATTCTTGTGGACCATAATCAGACATTCTCTTATATATACACTTGGCAGAGTCAGAATACCCAACGATTTGAAACTCTCTCGACAATCATCCCTATACCCCAATCCAGCCAGTATTCGTATAGCTTTCCTCTGGACAGCAAACAAAGCATCAGCAGATGCACAGTGACCCCATGCCAAGATTGCGTACGTCATCACGGAATGGAAACAGCCATAGTAGCATTGACAAAGCGTACCACTCGTCACACAATCCGATAAGCTACGCAGCAAGTAGAGATTCTTTTGGAGCCTGCTACCAACGAACCTACACTGATCACCCCATGTGAGTGTTGAGTCAATCATGACTCCCAAAGATTTTACGGACTCAATGCTACATGTATCATTATTCAGGGGGTGCAAAGCCACGTCAAGTACGGATGTCTTCGTTTCGTTCAAACAGAGCTTATTCCTACTCATCCATTCAGAGGTGCACTCCTGAGCACTATCACTGAGGTTCACAACATCTGCAAAACTGAGACCCGATGAAACTGCCATCGTAATCGATGATACGATGATCGTATCATCAGCAAATCTGACAAAACTGACACCTTTACACACCCCTTCAAGATCGTTGACGTAAATGATGAAAAGGAGAGGCCTACAGATCGGATGGCCCCCCATATATGCCCATCAATAATTATTATAATAGCATCCTCACGCCATAACGTAGGCTTTACCGAACTAATTTGTTTATCTAATATATCAATTATTTATATTCCTTGATTAGATGTCCCACACACAATTGATATATTAGATAAACAAATTAATTCGGTAAAGCCTACGTTATGGCGTGAGGATGCTATACTGCCCGCTTACTTGGCAGACTGTTTCATTACCATACCAGACGCCTGTATCTAAACTCCCATACATCGAGAAACCAGACTCCCACACCTAGGCCAATACATCCCACACCTAAACTCTCACACATTGAGTTTCATCAAAATCGGACAGCAATTATCCATGATTTGACTACGGTGACTAACTTTGACAAACAAGCATAGTTTTCTATTCATTCCAAACGAGCCACGCAATCCATGGATTCCTCCAGGCCAATTGTTTATTACTACTCGTTATTGAGAATTTTTACATGATCTCTCAGTGTGGTCTTATAGGACAATATCTAAGGAACAAACCCGATCGTTCCACGGAGAATCCCACACCTCGAGAGTACTCTTCAAGGTCCTGGACCCATTGTGCTGCGCTACGGCCTGTTGCAAATTGTTTATACCATGATACCGGAAAAAATGGACTCCACAAGGGGCCCAATAGGTTTTTTCCCCCTTATGTTTGGCACGCCGATTCCGGGAGTTGGAGGACAACAAAAGGATGCGAAGGATGAGTCTATAAATCCGACCCGCCCTCGAGATGAAGCCATTTGCAAGATGATCGACCTGGTGCCATCATTCGTTTTAGTCGCGTCGATGGTTTTAATAGTGAATGGTGAACACAATACTGAGGAATGTTATGTGAGTATTCCGAACGGTGCCCAACACCATTTTCTCTTATGGACTCTTAAATAGTAAGAAACAGTTGTAGACATCGTGTAGACAATAGGAGAATATTCTACATTCAAGGTCCCACGAGAAAATTTTATTTATTTTTTTTAAATTTATTTATTGGTATTGGTATTACTATACAACCACTGGTAGGTACGGAGGTAATTTAAATTTTAATATCTATATGGCACAACAAGGTGTAAAGAGCTTCATAAAAGGTAATGTCGTTTGCTCGGAAGATGGTTTGGGGGTTGAATGGGCAGAGGATAGTGTCTGGTAAGCCGTTGAGAATGGCGTTTCTCTCTTGTGCATATATTGCGCTGTCGAGGGTTATATGGCTAACGTCGCGCAGTTCACTGTCACTACTTCCAGTTCTGTGCAGAAGGCTTTGGTTACGCATTGTCGGGAACATTGGTGTGTAGTTTTCTCCAGCTGCATAACTTTCGAATGTTTTTTTCCATTCTTTTATAATTAGCATTTTGACTTTTCTATGGTGGTCCGTTGAGGGGTACTCTGGGCCTTGAACATCTATCTCGTTCCCGACTATACTACAGTGGCTTTTCACACAGATCAGTCTGAATTGGTGCCCTAAGGCCTGTAGAGTCCCACTAGACTTGATGATTTCACCTTGAAGATATGAGTATACTCATAGCTCTATAGCTTCAGGCCAGCGGTCATTGATAAATCTTGTTATGGCTGAAAGGGTTTGAACTGTAGTAGGCGGAATACTGATTGGAGGGATTAAGCTCTCGTACTTCAGTTCATACCTTACGGGTTTAAGTAAACTTAAGATAGATGAGAGGTACTCTGAAGTCACATAAAAAGCGTCACACTACTTTCCTCATGTGTGAGTGATGACTACGAAATTTGCTACTTTCGGACATGTTATCGTTCATCATTAAGAATGGGAACTTGTTTGGTCAGAGAATGCAGAGAAAGCAAAATAAATTATTTTAATAAATTGTGCTGCCTTTGATAAAAAAAAGAGACCCAAGGACTGTTTTCATAATGACTAAGGCGTAACCTACCTGAATTCAACATTTAATTCAACGCTGGTGCACAACTGTTGCTATTTTAGAAGGCCTTATTTGGCAGTAGGATGAAGGTGTGTATCCACCGCAGTCTTGCGAAAAGCCTCATTTGTGTCACAAACCAGATCAGACGTCGGGTCGTGTTAATCAATGAGGAGAGCTGGAGGTGGTGTCTTCATTTTCTTACCTTGGAACAGTTTTCTCAAGGACGGGCAAATTCAGGCAGAACTGTGACGCCCGAATCTCGAAGGCCAAAAGTGCGATAGGGCTGCCACACGGCATTTGCTGTGTTCTGCCCAGGTGGATTTGTGGGACGTGAGATTCAGACATTTCGATTCTCTTGTGGAGTCGGTGTTGATCTACTCTTCCGAGGTGTGGGGACTGTGGTACCTTGAGGAAATTGAGGTTGTTCAGAGCCTATTTTTCAAGTTTCGGTGCTTGCACCGATCGATCCCTGGGCACTATCTGCGGCTGGAGCTGGGAAGGCTTCCCCTGGCTGCCAGAATCTTCGAGAGAACAGTGCGGTTTCTGGTTCGAGTCCTGAAAATGGATAATAATCGTTGGCCTAAAATATGTCTGCTTGAACTCGCCAGGCTCCATGTGACCCGAGCTCCAAACTCGCAATTTAACTGGGTGTCAGAGCTGAGCCGGCTTGTCGTCGCGTCTGGGGGGAGGATTGATTGGGGTGACCAGCGGTATGAGGAGCTGAGGGCTTCACTGAACAACTTGGTGGAATCGTGCAGAAACCATCTTCACGGTCTGGATGTGGAACGAGTCATCAACTCGAAATACAACACATAGTTCCGATTAAGCCTGGATTTTGGTAGCCGCCAGTTATACCTTGGAAAATGTGGATCGATACATGCCGAAAGAATAGTGGCCCGGTTGCGAATGGTCCCCAGGTCTGAAGATGTGAAAGTTGTATTGTTCTATCATAGAAGTGAATCGTATTCACTTCGGACCTCGGAAATTTGCACGATTTGCCACATTGAGAACGAGAGCCTGTGCCACTTCCTCCTCGCTTGCCCCCTCTACTCTCCTCTTCGTGATCACCTGGCCAGTGCAGTCAACCAAACGGATGACATCTCCTCTCTGCTTGATTTGGACCAGGACCTCCATAGGATTACAGACATTTACAACTACACGACCAAGTCGCTGAAAATCAGAGAACTATTTGTTCAGTGAGCGTACATCAACCAAAGTGGTGATCACCTTTTTTATTTCAGGAAGAAATTGCATTTCGTTTTATATAAAAAATTTAACTTTTGTTTAAATACTTTGTCGTACCTATGTAAAAGAATTTGAACTCTTGTAACAACCATTTTTGGTTACTACAGTAAAAACTCATTTCATTTCAATGAGGAGACCGGCGATCGGGAACGGGTGGTCGTCCCGACGCCTCCAATGATGTCACAGTAGTCCCTAGGCTGTGCCTCGTGCGAACAGGCCACGTGTGAACTATCTTCCTTATTCGTTCAATTATTACAGAGAGATTGCAGTCAGGTGTGGATGGATAGAGGCATCAATGAGAACGCACAGTTTCAAACGTTGTCCAACCGGAGTGGGAGCAAAGTCCTCCACAGGTTCACCTGGAGGTGGAAAAGTCGGATGGATCACGGAATGTGGGACATCTTCTACAACGACCTCCCGACCAAAGGTAAAATATTTCAGAATGTCAAGTCTCAAGGATGGAGATTTTTAATTTATGCGAACTTTCAAATCTAATACAACTTCAAGTTTTTAGACGCATTTTTCGCTCGGACAATTATCCCCTGGGCTTGTTGTATCTTTGTTGAATTTCCAGGAGTAAAATCGGGAGGCTTCTACTACATCAAGCCGATCCGACAGAAATCGGCGTTCCTGAACTGGAAGCTATACAACAAAACTCTGACATGGGTTTCGCAAAATAGGAAGATGCACATGGAAAATTGGAACCTGACCATTTGCGGGCTCGGCCTCCGAGTGTACTTTAGATCCAACGGTGACGCTTGGACGTATCAAATAGGTACCTTACACATTTTCGTTCATTGCTTGTAGAAATGCTGATATTTTTCTTCTTGTCCTCATCTCAGAAACAGAATCCAATGACTTTCGACTTCAGAGCAGCTTTTAAACTATTCTCGCAGTTAAGTGGGACCCAGTGGTGGATTCAAGGGGGGTAAAGGGGACGACGACGACGAAACTCCTCTGCCGAGCCAACAATCGGCGATAGTATAGGCTATAATAAATACCCTAAATACCCCTCCATACAACTGCTATACTGTATATTTGTATATATGCTACAACTGTTGTTTGAGGGGTATGGACGTCTTTGGCGTGCGAAAAGTGTCTTTGAAAAAATTCGAAAAGCCAAAAACTCTAAAATATTGATTTGGCCATGTACAAGTGTGCAACGGGGGGGATGGGAGGTTCAGGGGGTCCGGATACCCCTCGAAATATTGAGACGTATTAACAAATATTAGAAAAAGACGAATTTAATAAAGCATTCTTTGAAAAATGAATTTTTTTAATGATGCAACGTGTTAAAACCCTCTATTTAATTCCCTGTTTGTCAGAAATGTACAAGCACGAGTTAATGTCAGTGATTCCCTAAACGCTCTATTATAGTATATAATATAGTAACGCTCGTATATAATATACGATAGAAAGAATTAAATCGCTAAAAAACTTAGGTTAGGTTTCCTCCCTTCTGGAATCAATGTCTGAATTTGCCCCTGGTGGGATCCTAGGGAATTACATGTTATAGATAATTATTAGTAAAAAATATTGCTGAATATACAACCTTTTCGTTTTATAATCAGGAAACATCAAGATTGGCGGTGGTGAATCAGGCGATACCTACATTGAGGATGACATGTTCACTGTGAGTTTGAGCCCTAACAAACATGCGCCTACTGTTAATATTTTTAGAATAAACTTACAGTTGTCGTCCTCTCCCTGCTTCATAGTCAGGCCACATGTCATTGCATATTCGCATTTGTTTTTTTCAGCCAAGTCGGAAAAAGAGACATCCCAAGAGTTTAATGAGATTGAAAAGAGAAGTAGAGGACTTGGATGAAGAGAAAAAGAATGTTTGGAAGAAATTGAAAGGATGGTTCAAAGAGCTATTTGATCAAGGTAATTAAGAATTCACCATATAATATACCGTAAAATTCAATTACCTACTCATAAATTATAAATACACTGAAAATTCTTCAGCACGGTTTTGTGCATATTCGGTTCAGAAATCATCGATGGTCGTGACTGCGTATTTTTCCATGAAGAATGTGTGCCTGTAAACGATATCCTTGTTACGTCCACGTCCAAATATTGAATGGTAGTGAAGCGTTGCTTTTCAGTTGGTATTTTATGAATTTCGTCAAAATCTCATCATCTGCACAGCGTGCTTCTCCTGCTTCTTATTCATTCACCTGATGATAATAACATAATATTATTATGCTTGTGCACAACCAATAACGGCATACTAACCAATTTGGAAGGCTTTGTTGATCTTCTATGAGGTATCGTGTTAGTCGGGTCAACGTTGGTGTGTCTTGCTGGTAAATACAAATTTGCAGCTGATAGATAATACATTAACCTTGGTGGTTGGTTGGTCCTCCAAGATGTGTATGATCTTTAAATATTACTTTTGGTCTTGTAGTTTTATCATCTGCATTTCTGGCTTATTCATTGCTGAAGGATGGTTTGTTGTCAGGACTAGAAAGAAAAGTTTGAATCCGTGACTGGCGTTTTAGACATCTTGGAATGGATCTAAGTAGGTGATACACCTGTACGTAAACAAGTCTCTTACACAAGCGAATCCCATATAGTACTATCCCATATAGTACCAGTCGTATTAATCGTGTTTCACTGAAATTTAGTGGGTAGTTGCAGACTGACACTACAATGCGGAATTGATTATGTAGCCCCACAAGAATAATGGTTTTCTACTCAGTGAGTGCCCGAAATTGGCTACATTAGCTAGCTTGAGTTGGTACCTAAGCTGTCAACATTCCTCAATCTCAACTTTCTGCACTCGCCATCTAGTGCGATCCTCAACAACATCTTTTTAGGATCCGCTTTTAATAGATACTTGAACTGAAATCTCATGTTTTTCGTCAGCAAGGTAGATATTATAAATAATTATGTTACAAAACGATAAACGAGTTGAACATTTTCGGAGTTGATAATAAATTGAACGAGGAGGAATTCATACAGCACTTTTCTTTGTGTAAAGGCGTATAGCATAAGAGGTAGTGAAAATTTAGCTACTCTGCTGAGAGAAATATTGTGATCTGAAATCAGCTATGTGGGAATTCGTACAGGGTCCGCAGTTTCTCCCTGAACCGGAGAAATCCTTAAAAAAAACCTTAAACAAGCATCTAAGGGGACTGTTCTTTGTCATATAAGAGATATATTCCTTGAATTATTTTTAATGGATTAATAGAATATTAATTTGTGTACCTGCTAAAACTGAAGCTTAGCGTGCATGTGGTTTTAAGGTATACAGAAACTGTTAACAATGGCTGTCATCTGGCTTGCGTCTTCAATATTTAGTGGCTAACGAGGTAGAGATCATCTTGATCACAGTTCAAATTTTATTACCTAATACCCAGTACCTATAACATACATTTAACCGTTTAAATCACACTGTCTCGAAGGACGTATATAATTTGAAGAAAATGGTTATTACAGGGGCAGACGACGCGAGGGGGTGGATGACCAGGATTGCTGATTGGATACTCGGCCTCCTGGAAAGGATTTTGTCGTGAGCTGTTCAAACAATTAGTCGATGGAAAACTAATTAATCGACTGGGTAACTATTACTGTGAAGCAGAGGCAAGTTTTAGAAACGACAGCTGGTTCTTGATTAAGCACCAGATCGTATCTGATACGCCTCTGAAATGTAAATCTGTATTGGACTGTTATACAGTCGTCCTGAATCAACCATGTAATTTACGTACCTGCAAACTTGAATGTGATTAAATTAATAAAATCGTCATTCTGCTCTTTGTACGTCTTTTTCCTTTTAGTTTATTATTTTCAATAAAGAACCATTGGAGTCTACCAAAAAAAGGTAGAATCGAGCAAAAATTGTCAACGCGAAGTAGGTACTTAGGAGGAACGATTGGACCAGGGAGTGACGGCAAGGTTCTCAAGAACTTGTAAAAAAGCTCGTAAGAAAAGAAAAACTAAAATATAATACATAAAATATTATAATATTATATATTATATAAATATTATATAAAATATTATATATTATATAATTATATCTTGATCGAACAACAGGAGCCTTCGTCTTGATCTAACGTTAACCTGCACATTTTGCATGGTAGGGAACAACCGATTCATACCGAACATGGTTGAAAATATCCATGTAGTGCCCAATTATTCTCATTTTTACCGTCGAAGTACTTTATTTATTTATTAAGCTGAAAACGAAGGAATAGTTTACAAAACTGATGAGTTAAGGACCTACTGGTAAGCATAAATATACAAATTTTGTACATCGTGAAACTTGATTTTGAGTGACAATAACTAACTGTCGGGTACCGACTTACCGTGTAATTAGTTTTAGAACCAGAGACCAAATTGATTGGATACGATCATCGTGGTAGAAGTCAATCCTTCGATAGAAAACCGGATTGGCTACCGTTTCGACAATGCTGTTTCAAGTACTCACCAGCGTTTGCCTTGAAAAATAGCCAGACCGGAGCGCTCGTACTCTGTGATTAGATAGACGGCGGAAGTATTAATCACCGCTTGGATCTCATGATCTGACATTGGATAAAGTACGTACACCACACGAAAATTCAGTTATTCGTCGTCCATTCGCGAGTTGACATCTCCACTGTGGCTTATCTTCGTAGGTATCAAAAATTATGGAGAGCAAGATCTTTGGGTATCTCATCGCGCTAATTGCCACAAGTTCAGCATGCCAGGTGAATTGAATAACCATGCTTATAATTTGTCCACTGTAAGGCCCATTTCTGGACAGAACACCAAACTAATACTTTATGTGAACCATCAGTAAAATACCTGTTGAAAGCAGAAACGGGACAAAATTCCGTCCGTTGATACGATATAAAGCTTTGTACCAAAATTCGTTTGGAATAAAATACACTCGTTTTCTTTTCAAAGGAGCCTTGGTCGATAGAGTCTTCCATGATAAAGCCTGGAAGTCTTCTGAACTTCAAGAACAGCTCGTCGGTCGGCCAGTATGAGAGTTTAACCTGGAACTGGGTCGGACTTGGAGGCGATGTGTGGGAAAACCGACTTTGGTATTCCAAGCATGACGGTATTGATTATGCATTGATATCAGATATTGTAGGTACCCAACTAGTGTTACAAGTCCTGTCAGTAACTTTTTCATGGGAGACGATTTCCTCCGAAGGCCGCCAGTTGGCAAAATCGAATTCAATGTCAGAAAAACTCAATTACTTAATAAATTTATTATTTGTAACTAAATCAATAGTCGCATTAGAACTGCCTACCTAGATTTACCTACATCGAATTAGTGAACATGATATAATTTATTTTTGAATTTTTGACGTTTTATTGGGATCGAATTAAAAGGTTTGAAACTCGAGTTGCAGAACAGTCGATCCGTGTGCGAATTTCGATTCTTAATTTTTGTTTTCAGTTAACGACATTGGAGGAAGCTTCCTTTTCAAGACCAAGAATAGAAACAAAAAAAATAGTGTGGTGCTCAACTGGGAGAAAAAAGATGGAACTATCAACTGCAAGTATGATTCCAATATGATTAAGCAGCCAGGATGGAAGATCTCCGTGTTTAACGTCATAGAAGTGAATTTTATCCCATTGGAAAGAGATTGGGTCTTCAAAGTAGGTAAGAATAAATCAAAATAATTTGAATTGATAGAATGTACTGATGAACAATTCGTGAGTGTAATCAGAATGGGAGTAGAAACATGAATGAGTCCATAGTAACGACAATGTGGTGGGAATGATGATGAGTTTGGGGCCTCAAGGATCTGAGGCTGTTCTCTGCCAGGTTCACATAACCAAAATCAATAATGTTATCTGCCACTGTCCGTGAATTTCCGGATGAAATGGACGAATGGCCAACGGGCTGTATGGCGATCTGTAACGGGGAAAAATGAGAGTCGGTTTAGCTCTAATCTCACTCAGGTGGATACCATAGTGGGAAATCCGCACATTACGGAGATTATGACGAGACAATCAGGAAAGACACAAGCCCCTAGAGGAGTGTCGTCTAAAATAGTTTCAATACTTACATAAATCCAGTTACACAGCCAATACCCTGTTGACCGGAAAGGAACCCCTCCTAGTAAGCAGTATTATACTGTATACATATTAAATGTTTCTGTGTACAATAAAATGAAATCAAACAAGTTGTTAATAGATACTCAACTTATTCTTCAGATCTAAATTCCTGATTCAGGAGAGGACCAGATTTTTGGAACAGGACTACAAAGCCTCAACACAGTAAGGAGATTTAGCTGTCGATTAGCTTCGACAGAACATTAAACACAAATTTTGTTTTCAAGAGATTTGAAATTAACTACACGAAATGACTGTTATTTGAACTGCTGTTCAATTAGGATGAATATGACGAGAACTATGATGAAACGAGACGGAGGAAAAGATCGCCGCAGGCTTACGAGCCCGAAGCCCCAACAGAAGCTTCCTTTGGCACCTGGATAGAAAATATCATCAAATTTTTTTTCGGTGATAGTAAGAATAACTTTCACAATCAGACCTTGAATGATTGAAAACTAGTCTGAATACCCGGACTAATATCTAATTATTGTTTTTGTGCAGACTATCAGTAAGTAGGTAGTATACTGTACTTTATCAACTAAACTTCTTGCTTAGCCCGGCTCTTCATTGCCATTCTGCTATTACAGGCGACTCTTCTAGGAGTGACAGAGGGGAAGGGATATTCGAGAGGTTGGGCAACTGGATGAGAGGAATCTCGTGCAGCCTCCACGGACCCTGCGACCAGCCAGTGCCTTCAGACCCTCCGGAGGGTCCTTTCCCACACCCTACTCTTCCACCATTGCCAGCCACATCTCCCGCACCTCCAATAGCGCAACCAACTCTCAATCCAGAGGCAGAGACGATCCCAGAGCTGAACGACGTTTGATAGGGATGCTATTGAAAGTATTCAAATTACCGATAATGCCGTAAAACTACTTTTTCAAGCTGAAATGGCTTTTTCACAATGCACATAGTTCAAGAAATAAAAATAAACAACATCTCAGTGTGTCATTTTCCAAAAACCACGCTAACATGGAAACATGTGACTTCGGAACCCAACAGGATTAGTTAGTTTACTATTCAATGTTGCATTATGGTGTATATTGTACTTCTGTTTGTACTGGAGCAGCGACAATCACAAGGAAGTGATCTGAGTACATACCGGCATGACAGTAAGAACTCGTGTAAAATCTATGAGTGATGATCTATCAGTACCTTCTAGTAATAATCTTCTGTGATAATTATATGCCCAAGTCCAGCTTCAGTAAAACCCCAAAGCTGTATCCACAGGTTTCAGACCGTGCTCGTACATTACACCATTCCTCAAAGGAAGGAAAGGAGGATCTTCTGAAGACGAATAAGGGCCCTGGTGCACAGTCAAGTGGATTATTGTCTAATATAGAGGTTGGGGTGGACTATCAGAAGTACTCAAGATCCGGATACCCAAATTCATAATAATAATAGGAAGAGTACAACAATTGAAACCTTAGTGTGAAACAATGTGAAATTTAAACATTTGCAATTCATGCCTCCTTATTGTACAGAAAGTAAACGTAATAAAGAATAATATTGTATATTATAATACAATTATCCCAACATTACAGAAGCTAACGTACACAATAGGTGGGATTCAGTAGAAGGGATTTTCATTACAATTTAGTAATTCAATCCAGATTCAATATTCGGACAAAAACCACCAATGTTCTGCCTGTACTGAGGCCAGCCGCTTCTATTCATCATTCATGGATATGTAGGTATATTGTCAAGAACACAAGATTGAAGGAGTGTGAGATAAAAAACGAAGTGAGTAAAGAATAAATAGAAAAAACAATACATTTATTCCTTCACAGGTCATACAGACAATCGTGATCCCATCTTGCTTGGCTTGTGACGGTAAAAATGCATCCCCGCACTCAGTCACCTCACTGGAAAAGGAAAGAACAAAACGAGTCAAGAAACCGTATCAAGGTTACATTATCTACAATACTAATTATTACAGATTTTGAAGTTGGAAAAAAATACTAATTCTCTAAATTTATGTTTTATTCGGCACAACTAGTCAAGAATGTGCCATAAAATATTTACTTTTTCGGCGTAGAACCCTTTAAACAGATCGGATTACAGTTATTTAATATATCTGGAGATTTAAATACGATCGGAGCCACCGATGTAAAATAAGTTAGAAAAAGCTTAAGAGAAGGTAAAGAGAAAGCTTAAGAGAAGTTATGAGATGAGTGAGAAGTTGAGTGCATCGTGATTAAAAGAGAAAAAAATCGATATTTTAAAACCAGATAAAGACATCATTTTGCGAACGACCTCTTATCACGTCAGATGTGATGCTGTAAAGTATTATTAGTTTAGCAAAGTACAAAAACTGCAAATTCTTGACACAAAAAATACAATTACATACTGCCAAGAAATTCAGTAATGTACTAATAGAGTCTTGTTATGTCAAGTCTTCGCGTACTCAATACCTCAATTAAATAGGCTCTAGCAGCCACAATTAAAGAGTGCACAGTAGTAGTATGATTAATTTCAGAGATCTAGAACGCTCTAGGTAAGACACTGAAGGAATACTGGCAACATTAGTATTGAAACCAAACGGGTTAGGTTTGAGAGAAAAAAACCATGTTATGGAGAGTGCAAGAGTTTGAAAAGTGAAGAAACTGTTAGTATAGTTAGCAGATGGCACGAGGTAGTTATACTATTCTATGAACTGGAGAGGACATGAAAAAATCCGCATGGCAGATGACTTCACACACGTAACGTGTGAAACTGGATGTCGAACTCTTCAAGGCAAATCACGCTCATGCCTCAAATGTAACTTGGTCTCAGTGAAAAAATAATACCCGTACCAGATAAAGTAAGACAATTGGGAAGATAAAAGAAAGCAAAGCAGTTTACTTTCGTCCCTGGAAAATAAATTAACAGTAAATCACAATTATTCAGTAGGGCATTACAGGTTTGAGTGGTGGTGGGGTGGGTAACGAATCAACCATTGATTCGTGCGTAATAAATTAGGAACGCGGTTTCCATTGCTGTATTTCAGTGCGGTGAGACAGATAAGGAACTAAATTCGTTCAGACAACCCAAAAATGTCAGAGGAGGTTTTCTCATTATCATAGTAATGATTTTTTGTTGTTTGGTTTATTCAGAATAAAACAGAGACTGGGTCGAGGAAACAATACCTACCCCTGAAGATGGCTTATTAAAGCCGAAAGCTCGGAAAAACTTCTCCGTTTTCTTTACAACCTCCTACAACCCTCCAAATAGTAATGATTTTGAAAAAATAGGGTGTGCGTAGGGTTTTTTTCGGAAGAAGATGCTTCAAAAGGAACAAAGTGACCTCATGCGCGAATATTTTCTCTCCTGAGTTTGTAGAAAATAAACAAAAAGGCACTTTATGAATTCGCGGGTAAATGAGGATTGATGACGATGAAATTATTCGGCAGGTGATTCGCTCTGACGCTTTTAGGAGTACCAACGAACTGAAACTTCTTGAGACCAAAATCCCACCAAGTTTAAGTTAAAGTAAAGTGAAGTGAGCGTTTGAAATATTTTTTCGTCAAGATTACACGGGGCAGGTGCGAAACAGCCTGAAAACGGCTCCAATCGGCCTTTTTCTGGCTGTTTTGCAGCTTTCCCGCGTAATCTCGAAGAACAAAATATTCCAAAATATTCTCTCATGTGAATTGTCACTTAAGCCAGCATGAGTTTCGACCTGACAACTGATCCTCAAGGGATTTTTAAAGGCGCTAAAAAAGAATTTGGGGTAAAAAATTCGAATTCTGACTCATGCGCACACCCTATTCCCCACGTTTGGTTATGATGTCAACATCAGAGGACCCCTTCGCAGCACTAGGTTCCATAAACCACAAATCCTTCTTGTATTCTATGAAATTTAGTCCCAATTGCCCTCGAATGTCTCCTAGTAGATAAGGAGCACAGGTTGAACGTCTGATTTTGAAAAAAAAAAAAAAAAAAAAAAAAATGCATTCTGTGAAGTCGTAGTATAACTACATACTTCGACTCCTTTCAAAAATTATGTACAGAGGTTTTTGCTGCGCTACCAGCGTCATCTCTCACCTCAGAATCACACTAGACATATTTTAGACTCAAATAAATGTTATTTAGTTTGAAGGCAAGTCGCGGTGAGTGAAAACTTATCCAAGAACTCCGGCTAATAACTTCTGATGAATGGTTCAGGCACTTCAAGATCTGTGCACAGGGCTGGCAATATTCGGACGGGAGATCTATAGAACAGAAATTCTTGTCACCGAGTGATGGACTTAGAACAACCAACACCATCCAGAAAGATTGAAGTTGGGGAATTGATTCCTCGTGTAATTCATTTGGGATGTAAACTGAATTTTTGTTCTTGTCAGAAGTATAAACCAGTTGAATGCTATTTTTTTCGTATCAAGAGCAAACCCGTGGGTGACAGGAAAACTTTCCATCATCACAATACAATAATCCCTTTGCTACGGAGACAACTGTGAGACGAAAAACCACCGTCTCTCGCCAATTCAATCATCATTATGATAGAAAACATAAATGGTTCATAATAAATTAGTGACATGTTAGTTACCTTCTTTCCTGAAGCAGCACCGACCTTCGCCTTCTTAGTACCTCTAACCTTCTTCATCCTGTTCTTCCTTTCTTTCCTCTGCTTGCGGGTTTGTGTTTTCTTTTCAAAAAGACCGTGCTATAAAAAGGAAAAAATATTTAAAATCATAAAATTAGAAAACAGTAAAATTAAAGTTGCAATAATAAGGTCGAGGGAACAAATCCGTTCACACACAGCCTAACATAGGACATTAAACATTTTAAATTTCAATGGCAGATGCTAGAAGAAATAAATTTTTTAAATTTCTTTGCAACGAATGATCTGGGTGGATGACATTAATTGGATTGGAAATCACTCGATTGTTGGACTAGAGTAAAAAAAACTCAATTCTTGACAACGGTTCATTATTTTTTGTGTGCAGATCACCCTTCTATCTAGATCACTAAATGATTATTATGATTTTATCATTACTTCTTCGTGATTATTATTAAGTAGTGTAAATTAGTATTGTTAATGATAATAATTATTGTTAGTTAGGCCAGCATAAACATTGAGGCTGCCGCATGATTCACCCTTTTTTTACGTGGGGTAATTGGGTAAAAGTGACCAAGTAACAGTTTCTCCGTCTTTCTGAATCGAGAAATGGACATTCAAAATCAGTATCTTCCATCGTATTCCCTCCCCCCTCTTCCTTTTATATGATTGAATGAAGCATTTAGTGCCTTATTACATTTGAAAACCCTCTAAAATCCCGTTAATATTAAAATTATAGTGATTTTTCTGCAAGAAAGTCTTGGTCAGTTTTACCAGCAGAGCATGTAACCCATGTTGCAGATAGTCAATCCGCAAACGTGTCTATCTGGCTCATGGTCAGTTATACCAAAAAACTTCTGTAACCAAAAATGGCAGAAAACCATTGCCACTTGATCAATTTGACATGGAAACGAAATGACCCCCCCCCCCCCCTTCATGATCACTTGTACTAGTGAAATTCCGACTTTCGATCTGCTCCAACATTGGGCCCTCATTGTGAACGAACGGTTGGTCGTAAAAATACTACAAATTAAACTCTATCTAAATGTGTACTAAAACGACAACAACAAATTTAGTATACTAGGTAATTTGTCGATATAATATATCAAATTTTATGAATTATTATGAATTTTATTTATTCATATTATGCATTTTTCAAAGTTTCAAAATTCATTTTGAACCTAAGGTAATGAAAAGTTATTAGGATCATTTGGGGTTGGTCAGAACCCGTAAAACAAATGTTGTAATTTTAGCACATCGCTAACTGGGCAAAGTACTGCGAACGGCGTACGGAAGATTTTTTCGATTTTCTGAATCAACGTTTCTTGAAAAGTAAACCAGCAAAATTTAATTTTGAGCAAATGTATTTTGTTTCTTGGGCGATTCTAAAGGTTTATTATTGAAGATAATAAACCAAAATGCTTGTCTAGAAACACGGTTAAACAGTTTTGGAGTTTCCTGGTTGAAGCTTACGTTAGATAGATTCACAGTTACGTTACATTCAACTTACCCTAGCCAGCCGGTGCTTGGGCTCGAATTTCTTGGCAAAGTCAAGAGTGTCATAAACGAGGGCGAAGCCAGACGACTTGCCACCTCCGAAGTTCGTTCTGAATCCGAAGCAGAAAACAACGTCCGGTGTCACTTTGTACATCTTCGCCAACTTCTCGCGGATTTCCGTCTTCTTCACGGAGGGCTGACCAGGATGTGTGACATCCACGACCTGAGAACAAATAGCAGTAGATAATCAACTTGAAAATAATTCAGATTTGACGAGTGGGAGTCGACATCATGTCCATTTCAAACAATTCAGTTGCAAGGAAACTAATAAATTATTAGGTACCTATACTTGGACTGATCGTCCCCACGGTTGCCTACAAAATTAATAAATAAGGACCAAAATGTCGATTATTAATGCTAAACTTTGTAGAGAACTATGCTAAAACCAAGTTACACTTTTCAGGTATATTCCAGTACTCTTTTCACGATAGAGCCCGATAGTTAGAAACACAATATAAAATGAAGTGTTTATAACTGTTTATTGTGTGTATGATGTCATTATACTTTATTACGCTCACTGCCTGTACTGTACTGTACTGTAATTGAATGACTGCGAAGGGTCGCGAGGAAAATGGTCGAAAGTTGAAAGTGTGCCTAATCACCCATCAAGTTGAACCGAGTTCCACCTATAATTTGCACGCACAGTACATTCTGCTCCTGTATTGCGGACAATCTCAAGTACTTACATCTACTTCATCATGAGTACAGAGTGACAGAAAGGAACCCATAATACCTATCAAACTCAATAAGACGTAGATGGAAAGCGAGTAAAGACGTAACAGACTTTATAATGTAAAGACAGACGTAACAAACTTTATAATATAATATAGCACTGATGCCACTCCACTGTTGATCAATCAACTAAACCAACTTACGCTGCTCAACCAATAATTCAACTTACACTGTTCACTGCATTCATAAAAGAAAGGATGGCCTAGTTTCCATACATTTAAAACCAAATGTTAGGGCAACAATACAAGGGTAAACATTGAATTGTGATCAGAATATAACTCACCATTTGTTTTCGGCAGAGTAGCCGGTTGGTCATGAACTTCCTAGTTTTAATTGTCACAGTACCTTCCGTCTAAAACAAACGAACAAGAATTTACAAAATTTATGAGTCAAAATCGTCTAAAATCTACATCGAAACATGTGACAGAGATAGGTTAGGAGCGGCGACATCCAGTTCACATCGGTTCCGAAAACCACGCAAACTGAAAAGCAATCCCAAACAAAAAGTCGATCAGATCGACAAACTTTCGACAATTGATAATCGCGAGATGATTTAAAGTGATGTGAAATGATAATTGAAATAAATACGGATAACACTCACCATTTTTGACACTAAAATTACGGGCCGTAAAAGAACACAGCTTGGAAAACTACAAAGAACCTTCTGGTAGTTCGTACTTCCGCCACCAGGTACCGTAGCAAAATGCACAATTTTCCCAGCGCCAAGATCAACTGATCGGAACGGATCAATTCATATTTTCGAGTTTATATTAATTTGAAATATTATTTTTAAACTTAATTTGAATATTCAAATAGATATTCGAACAATTTACACGATCCTATGTGACGTCACGTGTCACTGACGCAGTGATGCCATAGGTAGGGAAACATTGTCCCGGGTTAATTCGAAAGTATTGGATCAGTTGTTTGTTCAAATTGCTATTAGGTTGCTATTTTTTTTATGATGGCAAAGAATCTGAATTCAACCTTGAATAGCAACAATTGTATACATGTGTGGTTGTTTTCTTCTTCCAAACTTCCCTATGCACCCGGTACTTCTCTTTCATCTCTTGGCACAACATTAAATGTTTTGTTATGGGTTGGGTTATAGGAACTATTGGGTTATAATCACTAAACTTGAGCAGCTCCATATAGAAATACACGTATAGAAATGTACAAGGTGGAAATACGAATAGGAGAAGGTCAAGGCAAGTCCCCACCGAATGATTCCTCCTGTGTTCAACTTTTGAGGTAGGAATGGTTATCACGGGCAGATAACTACTGTGTTGATGAATTTAAAGTTGAAATGCGAAAACCTCCCTCACATGTCCCACGATCTGGTTTCTTAGCTTTGACTTTTATAAATTGATAATATCAATTTATAGGTAATTGTTCTGAAAAGGCGATTTAGCGATTTTCCTACTGCACATGCGCAGGTATGTTTTTCTATTTTGGAATTCCTTAAATTTGATTACGGATACGTAGTCAGTGACCCCAAAAACCCCCCGAGAAAAAAAATGTTTCAGATCAATTTATTGACCTCATGAATTTTGGACAGGGTTTTGGGATTTGTCCCCACTATACGTAGCTTTGTGGGTGACCCATTTTAGATTCTCCTCAATCACGGTTTCTTCAAGCGAAGGGCGTGAGCACGACGACAGAGGACATGGGCAACACGAATGGCTCCTCAGCTGTAATCCTCAGCTATGGAGTTTTTCTAAGGGGTAATTTGAGGTACCTAATGCTAAAAAATGAAAAATATTTCGATTAACAAAATGGTTTCTTCTAATTATTCCATAATTCCTAGTTAATTTTCACATCATTCATCCAAAGGGCGTCTCATGTATTTGACATGTTGTTTACACGCTATTTGCATTCGCACAAGTTTATTTGGGACATAGGTACCTACCTAGTTGGATCTCAAATTATTTTTGACCCATCGTACGTGCATCATAGCGAAAAATGCTCTCAATTAAATGACTACAATTATGATAATCGTTATTTCAAGTGCAATTACATTTTTATTCACGACAATTATGCGAATACAACAGCGACATTTTTCACATTGTTAGCAACGCTTCACCGGTCAGAAGCTAAGCTCCTTCGTGACGAGTACTCTACGCTTCCATTTTGAAGGGCTGGACTTAGACAAGGTCAGAGAAATAATATCAGGAATAATCCGCTTTGCCTTTCTAGAGCGAAATCCGTGAAGGAAAAAAAGTCTGACAAGGCGTGGCAAGTACATAGCTTTCTCGGTATTGAAATAACATACATCCAATGACTAACTGAAATAGACCATTAACAGTTTGCTAACCATTAGATTCTTCTCAAGATTTCACATTTGCACATACACCCCAAAATGCCCTTATCATAACCGACCAGACATCTCGAGTCCCTTAGGTATGGCCCTAATACATTTCGTCAGCAACCATACCTTTCCCGCCTTTCAACTTGCTCTTGATGGACTTGTACGTTGTCGTGTCGCCTGGGACTCCGTTTTGAATGCTGAAATTGATTGTATCGACATCGTTGTTTGACATGTTGTATCAATTCGCTTCTTTTCACCACCTTCTCCCTCTCCATTTATCTAACTTCATTTACTCTTCCTTCTCCATTCTTTTCTTCCTCTTCACCTTCCTTTCCAATCTCTTCTTTTACCACCTCCTCTTTCATTTTCTACTGAAATTTGTTATTTTGTTTTTCGGTTTTCTTTTCCCTTTAATTTTAATCCTATGTTCTTTTATAATAAATACATATATATAGGTTACTTTGTGCTTTCCAAAGCTAGGCGGGAACATTGTTCCTATTTTGGAAATAAAGTTATTATTATTCTTATTATTACGTGTCTAAAAATTTATTAACCCTTTATTTTTCTATTTTGGAGTCTTTTATGGTCCTTTTTAAGGAATTGTCATGCAAAATTCAATCTTTTAGGTCGGCGTTTCGTTTGTAATTGAAGGGACATGAAAGGCTCTATTACCAAAGGTCAGAGAAAGCATCAAACCGAGAAAAATCCGACCGGCTCTGGAAAAAAACCAGGCGTGCGGAAGGTGCCGTGACGCGAGTGAGTTCGGGAATTCATGATCCACTCGGTTGGCAGCCCTGCGTCGGTCCTTAGTTGCGAACTCGCTGCGATCGGAGTGTGATGGAGTGGGTGCCTGAGGGCTTTAAACCGACGCCTCCTAAGCGATTCAAATTCAACACAGAAGAAATGGACCCGCAAAAATTTGATGACCATCTTCCCGGACCCAGAGGACACCGAAAACCCGTCGGTAGACCCCTCGTCGAAGGTAAAAGCACGAAAATATGTTTGACGTTTTCCGCGACCTTCCTCTCAGAACATCCAAGATGGCGAAGTTTTCTCTCCTTTGGCGCGGTTGCCGAAATCCTCCGGAAGGGGGCGTGTCAATCGCCCACTATTTACTCAAAATTAGTCACATGTCACTGTTTATTAACATCACTAATATGGTGCAATAAAACGAATGATCATTTCGTCATATTTTGAAAACGCTATCTCAAATTTCCGCTCACGTCAGCAATCGTCTACTAGATTGGTGGCGCAGTTATCGCGTTATCAGTCGGTCTGTTGGAATTTTCGCTGAAAACACCTCCGATTTCTCTGGATGGTTTTTTCCTCCGTATAGGTAGGTAATAACTTTCTGGGAGACTGGAGAAAGTAGGTGTCATGGGCTAGGTACAGACCAGTTTACACTTATGTGGGGTTTCACTCGAGATTCTCTTCGTATTCATCTATATTCCTAGATCCAATTGCCAGATTTGAAAATGCTCCTGTTGTTATTTTGTTAAGAATTGAATCTGATGAACAAAACTGATCTGCTCAGCTCAGCGGTTTTTCATAGTTATCATAGTCGTGATTATCACACGAACCTTTGTATGTGTTTTCTCGGTAATGTACCCACTGTCATGTGACGCACTCCCTCCGACTCTACGGGCCGGATTAATAGACTGGTCTCAAGTGTGAGAGTCACTCACACTCGTGGAAGTGGCCGGGGCCCCCAAGTAAGGATCCCACTGGAGATTGGAATTAATAGTCTGAGTGGGACCCGCACTTTGCTGAGTAAGTACAGGTGTCACTTGGGGGAGTTGGGGTCCGACTTGTGTAGGATCCATGCAGATTTCTTCCAGGGAGGTTACAATCTACCAGGTTATCGCGTGTTGTTAACCATATTTTACGAGTTTGTTTTCGCGGAGTTCTATCAAATTACATAATATTACTATACTAATTACCTACATTCTATGTAATTTGATAGCTTTTTAGTTTGTGAGTTAGGTATGTGACGTTGTTTTGGTGTTGGACGTTTTCGCTCTTCAACACAATAGTGGAAACAGTCTTCAAAATAAACCTAAGCGAACGAACGGTGTTTTCCGTTGTAGATTCTGAAAATTTGTTGTGTTAATTGTGTTTTCCCACTTTATTCTTCGTTTGAAAAGGTATTCATAGAAGAAAGGATTATTAGATACTCGTAAATGGGAAAAATGAAGTGAACGGCTGAGCATTTTTTGATTGCTTACGTTTTACTATCTTACATTACTATTTTATTTTGGTTGTTCCTAATAAATTCCTCAAACAAAAGTGTTGTCCTTTTACAATTTATTTTGTCTACCTACCCTTCGGCATGGCCGCTCAACAAAGATAATATTATAATAGCACAATGTCATATCACAAAGATAATATTATAATAGCACATACTTAATATGTGCTATTATTATGATAATATGACATAATATTATTATCACATATTATTATATCTCCATTTTTACCATTTTTTACGTACCTACATTAACGTTATCCGACATTTTACCTGGCAAGTGTAGTAGAAGAAAAATTACGGTAAGAGGAAAATAGTGGAGGGTGTAAGACTCCAAAATACGAGTAAGCAATCTAGGGTAGTTATGTCAAGGATGATTTACGCCATGAAATTACAAAAAAAAAAGCGTTTTATTAAGTACAAAAAAATTATTGAAACATACAGAAGAGTTTAATTAATGTGTTTTTAGGCACATCATACAAGCAAGAGCTTATTTTCAGGTCGATGTGAGCAAGGTTGTAGTTTTCTCTTATTCCTCACTGGGCTCAAAATGTAACTCCTTTGCCAAGATAGCCAATATCCCCCATGTGATGATTGGATGCACCAGAGGAACCAGTACCTGCAATATAAGTAAATGATAAGTATAAATAGAGAAGTGAAGCCTGTATTTAACTGAATTAATTTAGAATATTGGCCATTTCGATGAAATTGGCAAACAACTAGCGAAAACGACGAGTTGGCAATGCTTGGACAACAGTTTCTTTTAAAATCGGCGTTACTGGCCATCTACAGAGTATTTTCCTGGTCTAGCACATATTTATTTCAAATAAACATCATAATAATTAAAAAAAAAAAACAGGCCTCATCGAATCGAGTCAGCTCAACCTAACCTTAAAAGTTGCGTATAACTTACCTTTTCAGAATCCTGACGATCAAATTAATCGTGAAACTCCATTGCAGCAAGTAAAATAACGATTTATTTGAATTCGAATTGAATTTGAATTCGAGATCAATTTGAGGGCACATTGTTTTGTTAGCGATGAAAACGCGTTATAGAAACGATCGAACTGATAAGCCGATACTCAAGGTACCTATCGAGGTTACTTGGGATAAATCCCAAGTTTGGCTGGTTCAAGTACGGGTCCCACTCGGAATTTCGTCTATTAATACGGGCTGAGTGCAAGTGTGAGGGACCCTGAAGTGTCGATCGTACTCAGGTCTCCAAGTGCCGTCTATAAATACCGATCGGAGACTTGAGGACTCGTTTATCAATACTTAGGGGCTTCTGACCCTCAAGTGTCGACTATAAATCCGGCCCTACGTTTTTCAACTTTTTTTAGCCGTATGAATACATGACAGTATGAGTACATGACAGTGAATTGGGGCATAACGTTTCGCTACCTAAACGACGGAGATAATCGCAATTTCAAATTGAATCAACACAATAATCGTGGATGAGTAGGTCTTTGTGTATACATACCTACATTGTTATGTAGTAAATAGTGATTATTGGGTATTTCAATTAATGAAAGAAAATCTAGTTGAAATACAAACATTTATCGGTGGTGACAAAATCGTGTATGTTATAAGTTATCTGATTCTGAATTTTATAGTAGAACTTACAACTTACACATTGTAAAATTGAAGCTTTGTTTTATTGTTAATATTTAAGCAAAATTCTAACGTGTTTTTTTTGTGTATAAAACTGGCTTTAAAAATCGCCCTTTTTCGAGAATCCCCCCCCCCCACCTATGAAAATCCTGAATCCGCCCTGTTGATTGGAACAAGACCCTTGCATTGCCCGAAATAACTGGAATCAGCGACATGAAAATTGGTACATTACGTAGAAAATAATTTGTGTGGATTTAACCACGGTGATTAAATCCACACGTATTATGTATAATATACATAATATGTGAAAAATAATAGCGATGCCGAGAAAATCTCAAGTTTGAGTTATTACTGGCGATCTTATTTGTTCATACAGCTCTTTTCCGCTCTGCCCGGACGACCAACCCTTCAATTTCAATTGCTATACGAGCTCGAAAAAAAAGATTTCAGAGTCGTAAATTTAACTGTAGAACTTCAGTACAATTTTCAAGCTGGTGAACAGCTGATTAAAATAATTCATAGCGATTTGTGGTATAATTTATACCGTATAAAGTTCATTCCCAAGATTCCAGAATGATTTCATGCTGAATCATCCAAGTTAATTAATATAATATATTAATTTGGTGCATCATCATAAATAAATATATATATTTTATTTATATATTATTAATATTTAATATTATTATATGCGGTATTATGAATAGTATCCAAAAAGTGCTCCATGATTTTTCAAATTGTGTGTCCTAGTTATCGAATAAAATTATGTTTCAGAACCGGTTTCCGAGTTGACTCCTTCCACATGCGAGTTCAACAACTCAGATGAACCGTAAGTACCTACAACCATTGCCATCTCTCACTGAGTCGCACATAAATGCAATAAAAAAATCCACAGTCATGCAGCATGGCTATAAGAGCCAATTTTCGAAGAATGTCTCCATTTTGCTGGTTTTATAGCAAATATTGTTTCCATTTTTTGCCGAGTAACACCTCGGTTTTTCAACGCTGACCACGATGGTGAAGTCAGATTAGAGCAGATGAAGAAATGTAGAACATTTCAAGTAACGTCCACGTTTCTTCATCTTCAAAGTTCTTCACTTTGAGAACGGGATAAGATATCGCAATTCGTGTTCAGCGTGAAAACTCCCTTTAAAATGAGGTGTCACTTGTCAGACTGTTTCATTTTGCTCAACTACGAACATGGAATTTCGATTGCCAAGACAGATTTTTTGTGCAAATTTGAACTTCTTATCCCAATTCTATCGAGAGGTATCGTCTGGAATGACTGGCACATATTATGCACGGCTGTCTTTCGGCAGTGATTTCAGGATGGCCTAGAAAGGATTTTGGTATGAAAAGTTTTCGAAAATTCGAGTTGAAAAAATTTTGGACCGAGAACAACAGCTTCCTTTTCTTCGAAAATTCGCTAATATTGAATAAGGTTAACTACTTGCTTTGAGTTTATCTGATAGAAAATCAAATGATGTGAATCACAATTTCATATGTGTCACTTTCGTCTTGAGATGGAGTTTATAATGTCGAATCTACTCATTTCCAATGTCCTCTAATTCTCGAATACCCTCAGCTCTCATACGAGAGCCAGTTAGTCTCTCGTGTAGGTAGGTACTACCTGTGTTGAGTGACTCAGTTAGTAGGTCCAGAATGTTCCCCAATGAAATCCGCATGATGCACATTTTTGGAAAGAATTCGTAATACCTAAATGCTTTCCACAGAAAATGCTCGTCGGTAACTATGGAGCCTGAAAAAGGAGGTGTTGAGAGTGAGGATCCCAGCAACCTTTCCAATCGCAGCCCCTCAAGCATAAATAGCCAAAGCTGGAAGCCCATGTCGAGTAAGTTTGAAAAAAGGCAGCGACTAAAATCTATATTCGAGGCAAAATTATATTTTTACAATTTGAAATTTTGGGCAGAACGGCTTCGTTTTGTTCTGTGAATTTGGATGAACGAATTGAATAAGTGTTGCATTACGTTTCAGAACCGGTTTTTGAGTCTACTCCTGCTACCTCAGAGTCCAGCAGGCTCGACGATTCGTAAGTACCAACAATCATTCCTGCCTTTCACCTACTTCCATATCATATTCATAAAACGCCAATGGCCCCGGATATTTGCCACGTCCTCACATTGTCCACTGGTCTGTTGGAGGGTATTAGGAGATTGCTTCAGTAATGTTATGGGTATATTCACAGAAAAGACTCTTCTGCCTCTATGGAACCTGTAAGTGGGAGAGCTGGAGAGGAAGAAGACGACGATGATGCCAGCCGAGTATCTGATCTCAGCTGCCTGTCGGATATGAGTGCACGAAAGTGGAAGACAGTGTCAAGTAAGTTAAACAAAAGACACTGACCATATTTGATGTATTGCGACTTTTTGTATTTTTTTCGTGAGTGTAAATGAAATACGTTTTATACACGTTGTAATTATGTTTCAGAACCCATTGTTGAGTCTACCCCAGCTACTTCTGAGTCTACCGTGTTTTGTGATCCGTAAGTACCTTCACTGGCATATTCAATAGTCATATCTTTTGATCTGGTATGAAAGGAATAAACCATTGTTAAACGGTGCCTCTAATTAATCTGATGAGGAAATGTATAACAATGCTGCCAACGGCAAAGTATAAATGATGATTATGTATTAATTACCCTTGATACCAGCGGCTTTCGACGATTTATTTACTATGACAATCGCTCAATTTACTCACTATTCAAAAAATGTTATTTGTATGATTGCCTGCTTTTATAATACCTAGATATATGTTTTCAGAAAATACCCGTCGGCGTCTCAAGAGCATGACAGAGGTCAGGAAGACTTGGATGATGCCAGTACAGTCTCCAATTTTAGCAGCCTATCAGACGTAAATAGCCAAAACTGGAAGCCTATGTCGAGTAAGTTTATGAAAAAAAAGCCAGTGACCAAAATCTCAATCTCAATTTACTATCGAAATCTTGGGAGAGAATGATTACACCTTAAATTATGTTCCAGAACCGATTTTTGAGTCTACTCCTGCGACTTCCGAATCCAGAAGGTTTGACGACTCGTGAGTAGAATAATTAATGTCTCACGTTGATAAAATTAATATTGAATTATAACAACTTCGCCGAATCATTTGAAATCCGAAATTGAAAAAGGTACCCTTCGATCCAAATTTATTGACAGGCACGAGCAAGGCTCTGCCAACCGAAACCACTGGGAACCTCTCATTCTGCCTACGTATATGTAAATCTTTGATTTCTACTGGTTTACGTACGTCTCTGGATTCTGTATTTGATGATTTCTTTAGTGATGTTCTGTGTGTATTTTCGCAGAAAAGACTCTTCGGCCTCTCTGGAACCTGAAAGTGGGAAAGCTGAAGATGATGAGGACGACGACGACGACGATGATGATGCCAGCACAGTTTCTGATCTCAGCTGCCTGTCGGAGATGAGTGGACAAAATTGGAAGCCCACGTCGAGCAAGTTGAATGAAAGTAAATGACCCCAATAATGAGTATTTCATTTTGAATTTTTCTTATTCATAGGTATGCAATATATTATATGGAAGGTCAAGGTTTAACATACTCGTAGCATATCCCAACAAAGAAAATTCGAAATTGAGTTTTAGAAAACTATTGGATGCAATTAGTAATTTACACGTAAAAATTGAAAAAAAAGTTATAATAATAATACATTAATCCAAATTGGTTTCAATAGGTACCAAATTTGCGAAAAAATGATGAGTTCCATTGACATCCCACGTATGAACCCCACTTCACCTACTCGTACTTCCTGGTCGGGCTAGGGATTAGTAATTATGAGCAATGTGGCCTAGACCTTCTTCGCTTAATCAGTTATCTAAATTAAATAAGAATAATTAGCCCTGCTAAAACTACAATGTGCGGTAATATTGAATAGTTCAAGTTACATTCAACTAATAATTTTATTGTATTGTTTTTTCTCGTAGACGTTTTTGCTGCGTTGACATGGATTCGCCAACAAAAGGATAGGGGAGTCGACCCCCGAGTCGTTTTCAGTCAAATCACTGGGGAGCATACTGAGATATCGGAATTCATCCCAGACATGACTTTGTGGAGGGTGAGTTAGAACAGACCTTCAGTCGATTCTTCGTATTTTCTCCCACTTGGTTATCATCGTTATCTGTTCATTTTGGTTTATTACCTTCGATAATGAACCATTGGAATCGACCAAGGAAAACCTTTTTTTAGCCCCCCCCCCCCCCCCCCCCCCGACCCCCCGGTCAAAATTGAGGGTATACGTTTCAAGATACGTAGATTCAGAAAATCGAATAAAAAAATCCGTCCGTACGCTCACCGCGCCACTTTGCAATGTTGTCCAAAGGTTATGAAATTTGGGTTACGGGTTCGGACCAGCCCCACAATGATCCTTGAAACTTTTCATAACCCAAGGGGAAGGGCATGAAAATGAATTTTGAAGTTATGAAAATGTCATATCTCGAAAATGGTAAATGAAACGGTGTAGTTTTTTTTTTAAATACAAATCTAGAAATAGTTTCATTCAGAGAATTCTTGTAAGCCCATCCGTAGCTTTCTACGACAAGCCGTTCGTTTACAGTGAGGCCTCAATGCCTTCAACAAGAGCGTGTATCAAATGGCGGCAAGTCGGGTCAACGGTCTTTCTGAGGAACAGTGTTTTGTCCCATCGAGTTGCTTCTTCTTAGATACGAACCTACCGCATGAAGGATATTTCGAAATTTGGTGGTAGGTACCTACTTCCTGTTATTATTTATTGCCGACGTCGGTAGATACAAGTAGAAACCCCACTATCTAACCAATCCAAATCGATTCTAAATACGAGTAATGTATACGTACAGTTATAGGCCTCACAAGGTAATTGTATACAGAGCAGTGATCTAGACAAAATGGTGTGGTCTGTTCAGAATTTACAGAGATTTATAAAGTTTATTTGTTATTTGTAAATTTTGATTTAAATTGAAAGATTGCATTTCGCACAAATGAACGATTTTGGGGGTCTCATTCCATCTTTGGAGCGCCAGACGATTGTGACAAAATTAACAATGTGCATTATTGAGAACCAAACACTTTTCCAAAATTGGTATGCCAAAAACGTTCAACTCTCGTTGTAGTACTCGGATGGTTGTAAGAAGTTTCGAGGGTAAATATCAGCCTACCGTTTTCAAAACTCAATTTTAGTGGGGTACAACGGAGTTAACGGAAGGATTTTTCGTTATTATTCACCATAAAGTTTGTGAAGGTTCCGGGTCACCTTGTGATCGATTCGGTTCAGCGCCTGTTCATTTGGTTGCTGGGATTAGGATAGCAAGTGGCTAAGGTATGCGAAATCTCCCAGCCCTATTGTATCAACCAAGGTGTTGAGGCAATTGGAAGTCTCGTGCCTGGAAGTGCTGCTTACTTTACTTATATGCACTATTTGTGATGAATATGTATTATAAGCTCTTGACAAAGTGCCAGGCAACCTTTCATATCAGTAGTTGATACCAAATTTAACACAATCTGTTTATCATCTCGGATTTTGATTGTTTGATAATATTATCTTATTATTCATTTTCATATTATTCAAACTCATATTATATTATATTATATTATATTATTTTCAAACTCCTCAGATATGGCATGTTAACAAGCTCAAATTTCAATTAGGTACTGTTGAAATAGGTTCGATAGTTATTTATACTGAATTAGGTACTGAATTAATCGCTCTCATGTGTCGACAGATGATTATATCATTCCTCACGGAAAATCCCAAAAGAGCTCGGTTGCCTCAGGTTTCTACAATTGAAGACGCTGTGGAGCTCATCAAAAAATCTTCGAAGATCATCGTTCTAACAGGAGCCGGGGTGAGTTGACATTCATTACCCTTTTTGTTGTTGAAAATGCTCTTGTAGAAGTATTTTAAATTTGGAACTGATTCGTGCTGCAGGTATCCGTCTCCTGCGGTATCCCCGATTTCCGAAGCAAGGACGGCCTCTATGCCAGACTTGCCGTCGATTTTCCCGATCTTTTCGATCCTCAGGCAATGTTCTCCATCGACTACTTCCGCAAAAACCCGCGCCCGTTTTTCAAATTCGCAAAGGAAATGTACCCCGGTCAATTCAAACCTTCCCCATCTCACAGGTAATTGAATTTATTGAGACATTTACGTCTACATTATAATTATGTTTATCTTATTTACTAGTTACGATTAAAAAAATATGTATGATGCATTGTATTTTGGGGATTGTCATCCTTGATTCTAAAGTAATCTCAGGTACATCAGGAATATTTGTTAAAATAACACTGGTTGACAAAAAAGTCTATGCAAGCATTATGCCACCCATATGTCTTAGTGTTTTTGGGGTCGCTGATTCCGAATCTGAGGTTGGTTGACCTTCATCGGTCAGGTTCAAGTTCTTTTGAAGATCGAATCGGGGAAAATGTAAAAGATTTTTCCGATTTTTTCAATAATTTAATAATTAAATCGCTGATTTCAAATGACTTGTTTATGTCTATCAGGTCATATTCAAGTTCAAATCGGAAGAAATTATCGGAAAAATCTGAAAAAAATTGTACATCAGTTTTTGAGGTGGCTGATTTCGAATATGGCTTTTGTTTATGACTGCAAGGTCATATTAGAGGAAATTATCGAAATAATCTGAAGAAATCTGTACATATTTGTTCATGTCTACATAAATTTGTTTATGTCTACGAGGTCAAATCGTAGGAAATTATCGAAAAAATGTGTACATATTTTTCTGAGATTTCCCAAGGTGGTTGGTATGTTACACCTAATAGTAACCTCTCAGTGACCTTTTCCGGCTATTTGATTTTCAGATGACGTTAACGAGGACCTTGTTGAGGCAAACAAAGGTCATTTTCTTATTAAGCGACATCAAAAGCCTATGTAAAAATGTTTTCAAAATTTTTCTACCGTTTTCCCCGATTTGACCTTCAAGTGACCTGAAACCTGACCCAATGAAGGTCAACCGACCTCAGATTTGGAATCAGCGGTCCTAAGAGCATTAAGTCATATAGGCTGCATCTTGCATACACTTTTTTTAAACCCGTGTAATTCAAGAGGATATGATTTAAGTTTTCTGACGAGGAGAAATGTATCGCACCAACTGATCGATGTTCAAAACCCATTTCGTTGTAGTAGCCTCTCAGAAAAAAGTTCTTGTTTATCCTCAGCTCCAGATTACTCTTGTAATTAGAAAATTATTTTCTAAACGCAGTGGGTAAAATGGTATAGTCAACTGATTTTAATAAAACAATCCACGCATACATCATCAGTATCTTGTATCAGAAACTCGTCAATATTTTTTCCCTCTTTGTATCTTCCTACATATTATCCCCAATTGATTTTTCTGGGTATATTATTATTGTGAATCTGATGAAAACTCGGGTGTGAATGTGGGATTTTTCTTACAGGTTCATCAAAGCAATAGAAAAACACAAGAAATTACTGCGGAATTACACTCAGAACATCGACACTTTGGAGAAAGTTGCTGGAATCGAAAATGTGATCGAGTGCCACGGTAAGGATTTCCTGGGGTTTGGATGCAGTTAGCATGAAACTTAGGAAAAAATATTATTGATGTGTGAAATAGGTCCTTACAAAATCGTTCTGTTATGTAGGAAGTTAGCCTACTAAATAACGTCCTCCTTGGATCATCCTAGTAAATATCTATCTGGCTCATTTCCACTGTGTTAGTTGTTTTCGTACAGTTATCCCGTGATTTCTACTTGGCACTGAGCTTTTTTTTCGTTGAGTTTCATCGTCTTCATGTTCGATTCTATTAAACTGTTCATGACAGTTGTATTTTAAGTTGATATCACATTCATTATACATTGAAATATTGACTGTCTATTTTTATCTCTGTGGCATTCCTCATTGAATGCTATGCAGTTGAATGTAATAGACATCTATTATATATTTCAGGTTCCTTTGCCACAGCTTCTTGCACAGTTTGTGGTCACAAGGTGTCCTGTGATGACATCAAACCAGCGATTCTAGAACAACGTATACCCTTTTGTGAGATGTGTGCAGCCAACCCTGACAGTACTTTGAGCGAAGATGGTAATAATCCAGATTCTACAATTTTTACTTGACAATTTCTTGATTATTTTCAATAACGAATCATTGGAATTGACCAAAACAAAATTCTAATTTGTTGATATACGTTTCAAGATACTTGGCATAATTATCATCCTACTATTGAATAAAAAAAAAAAACTCAAAAAAGACACAACAGATATAGATGTCTTGTGCTCTGAGGTCCCCCAGTTCTCGTCTCCTAACGACAAACTGGAGGTTCTTGATTAATTTTAAAACTAAGTTTGCAAATTTAAAACGAAGTCTTGCTGAGTTTTTGGTATTTAGCATTTGGTTGGATATTCCATTCTTACTAGTTATTAATGTCACATTTTAACTCCGACTTCTTGTCTTTTTAGCTTCCGAATGTGAAAAAGGGGTGATGAAACCAGACATAGTATTTTTTGGTGAAGGACTACCTGAAGCCTTCCACAGAGCCATGGAAAAAGACAGTGATGAGTGTGATCTCCTCATTGTTATGGGTTCATCATTAAAAGTCAAACCTGTAGCTTTAATACCTAGTAAGTTTTTTCGTATTACTTTATCATTAAGGGTCGATTTCACGAGGGTAGTTTACTAGCTACTAGGCGGCTAGTTAGAAGTTAGCGTGTGCGCTAGTTGAAGATTACACGTAGGTAGCTTATCACTCGAAACAGGTACTCCAGAGATTTAAATGAATCTCTAGTTGCTAATCTCTAGTTTCGTTGATACTAGGATTGCCATCCTCATTACCGTGCCCTTTTTCAGCATTCCATCCACCATACCCAGTAAATAATCAAAGTGTGCACCTGTTATGCTTAAGATATTTCGATGCCGTCTTTATCTTCGTTTTTCTGCTCTTTTAATAATATACTTGATTCACCATAACTTGGCCGTGTTCGTATCCAAAGTTTCACCTACATTCTTCTAAGACGACGTTTCGTTTTCTCATTTTCTCTGCGTACTAACTCGTTTTTTCATGACCGTTGACATAACAACAACTCCGCCTATAACCAACTCTTCCAACATTTTCTCCACCAATGGCTTCCCACTTGCTGCTTTTTAACTAACAACTCCCTTTGCACATGGCTAGTTTACTAGCTAGCTCGCTCAAACGCCAGCGAGTAGCGAGTAGCCCGGTCTTCAACTTTTTCCCCAGCTTCTTTACTAGCCCGCTAGTTTGCTAGTACGTATAGGATTACACGAAGCTAGTTTACTAGCACACTAGCCGGCTAGTAAACTCGCCTCGTGTAATCGACCCTTTATAAAGGTAGACGGTAACGTAATGCTTGTGGGTTCTGGCGGCATAATTGCTCAAAGCCTACGAATGGTATTTTATAATATGTCATCACAGTGAGCAGTTGGACACCGTCTTTCATCACGCCAACGCTCTGTGAAAGGTTGAGTTTCATGTCCTTGAGGGTGTTTATAGTGACGCCGGAAGATTGACATCATCATGATCCAACTTGACCAAAGGAGAGGAGTGATCCTGGATCCAATGGTATGACTGGAATTGAGTAAATTTCAGTTGAATTTGATAGGGAGGAAGTTCAATTAGTGCTTCTGGGTGTGTAGCGAGCGTCTTGCTTTGGCATTTGATAGGTACTCTTAGCTGCCCTTCCCTTCGTCTATAAAATGTATGTTAAGCGATTCAAACAATTTTTACAGATTCAATACCCTCGAGTGTTCCACAAATATTGATTAACCGAGAAAGGCTTCCATACATGAACTTTGATGTTGAGTTGCTGGGCGACTCTGATGCGGTTGTGGATCAGCTGTGCAGAATGTGAGTTTTCTTCAAATGTGTTTCGATAAAACATGTTTCCAGAATTTGTTCTACTCACTTCCTTATCCGGTCCGCTGAAATTCTAGATAATTTAATAACGACTGTAAATTTCAGGCTTGGGGAGGACTGGTGTGAAGTATGTTGGAGGGAAACACCATTAAGTAATGTCACGAGCCAACTCCCGCCCATATCAAATTATGGATTTCTATTGTAAGTGTTTACTGTTTACTTATTATGTATTTAGTAGAAGAGACTTTGACTCCTTCAGAATCCATTCCTCAGAATGTTGCAGTTTTGCGCGAACCTTATAATTTTGTCTGATTCTTACTTCTTAAACGTGAAAAGAAAACTTATTTACCTGACCAATGAACTTTTTCATTTGTAGTGGCAGTGATGACGAAGAAGAGGACTCGACGCCCATCAAATGCCAGAAAATCGGGAAGCGACACATTCCTGGAGATGAGAGCACACGACATGTTTCCCTGGACTCATCAAGAGACAGTGGTATTGGCGAAAGCAGCAACGGTAGTACTGAAGGCAGCAGTCCTCATCCCTCTGGCCCTGTAGTGAATGGTAACTATCGTAGCATTGATTTACTTTCGGGCTGTTTCCGACGGATATGAGCTATCTCTATCTTTAGGCTGGAACTAAACTTCTAGATGGTTTGTTTGTTTACTACATAGCCGCAAAAACTTGAGTTCTTGCCTTGTTTGGATAATTAGACCAGTTAATTTCCTGTAATTAATGGGGTGGAGTTCATTTTATAAGTACGTTAGTAAAACTATTTTAGGTACACTTGGAAACCAAAATACAAATAAATCAACTAGTTTGAATATGGAATATATATATTTTTTTTTTTTAATTAAATTAATTTATTTATTTTCCCTAATCATGAAGTCTCAAGTATGTTCTGGATGAACATACTTGAGACTTGAAGGAGTGAAGGTATTCAGTAGAATGGAATTTGAAGGCGTAGCTATGAAGGTCTATTGGGCGCTTTTCAATCCTCGAGAATTGGTAGTGGGGCCCCATCTTCCATCCCCAGCCCTTCTGCCTCCCCAAAGCCACGGTTTCGTCTCCGAAGCCCCCTGATGCGCATTGAATATGGAATAATTGTTATGATATTCTAAATATTCTTCCGTGCATTGAGTAAACCTGTCGAAGTGCTCCACGATGTCTGTTGCCCAAGTCCTGTCGCCTCATGTTCACGAGTACCTCATTGGAGACGTACGTGTGGCCCTATTGGAGAGTGTACGCGATTACTGTATCTTCTTGGATTCTATGCTCACCTTCAACGACCACGTAGCTGGGGAGGCTGCGCGGGCATCTCGTGCTCTCGGCGTTTTGAGGCGCGTTGCCCTTGAGTTTACGTTTCTGCCTTAATTGCCCTTTATAAGGCCCAGTTGCTTCGGATTGTAGAGTTATCGTCCGTGGTGTGGAGCCCCTTCTACCAGTGCCATACCGACTGACTGGAGCGTGTGCATCGAGCCTTCCTGCGCTTTTTGGCATTTAAACTCCATATCCCAAGTTGTGCGGGAGTGAGTACTCAACTGGAGCTCCTACAGCCCTCGGATCGACGCTTCATCCCCGACAACTCGCTCTTGTACGGTCGTCTGGATGCGCCCCATATCGCGGCCTCGGCCTGCGTCCCCCTCGTCAGGGTCCTCGCTGTGTCGAACCAGCCACAAATTTCCGGCAGCATTTACCGTATTTTAAACACATAAAAAATTGCAAGCAAAACCCCTTGCATTTTTGAGATGACGAGGAAGGAAACACCTTTTACTTTCACCTGTAAATAAGGGTGCATCTCTACTCGAATCCCACGTGATTGCGTGTCTTTCCCTGAACCCTAGAGTGAACTGAGTAGAGAAAGCAACGGTTGACGAGAGGAGTTATAAAGCGTTCTTTGGACTGCCTTCTTCTCATGAACACATTCCCTATTCAGTCCTAACTATAGCTCCAATTTTGATAATGCCTGGCATCTGGTGCTACTGGGTAATTATATGAGATGGTGGCAACACTGCGTAGGCCCATTCCAACCCGAAATTCAATACGAATCACCTTTTTTGTTTCAGAAAACACATTTTACTGTTTGGGAAAGAGGAAGTACGTTTTCCCTGGCGCAGAGGTTCCGGGCCTGCCTTCATTCTTATCCCCGGCGTAGACCCTTCACCTTCAACAGCTCTATTGACCTTTGACGTGCTGATATCCACCTTCGGATAGCTCTCACCCATAAACCAAGTACAAACGAGGTCGCTTTAATCCATTTTCATTTACAAAATTTGTTATAAAACACAAAAAAACTTGTATATCCACAATGTGACTGAAAATTGAATTGTTTCGGTGTCTTAGATCATCTGATGAGAACAGAAACTAGAACGGTTTCATATTCTGTTGGAATTATTTTTTCTGAAGTACTCTCGTATAAATTGTAGCGCAAATTATTCTTTCAAGCTCCCATTAATGTATTAAACTATACCAAAGAGAGCGAGAAAACATTGCTCAGCAAGTATGAGCTGATCTTGGCGGGACAATTGGAAATTCCGCATTCAATTGTGATTACATTTGGTAGATTAATTACAGAAACCTTTTTTTTCTATTTTTTTTAAATTATTTTGCATTAGAATTCTATCGAAAATTTGTTATTATTGAATATCTAAATGTGCAACACATTGGTATTGCTTGAATTAATGTAAGTGTGGCCTACAGCCAAAAGATGTTTCAGAGTTCCTTTTTGCCTATTTTATTTTGCATAATGAGTTTTGGAAATTATGATTCACATACACATCTATATCCAATATTACAAGATTTATCCATTGAAAGCCTTGTACCTCCTGTACTTGGTCCAGTGATGTAACAAGCTCTGTTGGGGTAAGTTTCGTTATCTAACAACTGAGGTGAGTGAGGTAAAACGACGTTTCACTAATGTAAATAGTTCTGTAACTGTGACAAACATTTGACATAACTTTCTTGTTTTCATTAGTCAAGTGACTTTGAAATAAATCATCGTGGAAAGCTGCCACACTGAAGTATTTCTGTTGGTGACCTGGGGCTCTCCAGAGATGGGCAAAATTCGATTACAATTACGAACTGTTACTAATTATAACCACTTTTACTCATGATGTAGTACAACTAAATTTGTAGATCGTGTAAAAATTGTCCTACGCCAATATTGGTAGTAGAACTAAAGATGTAGTTTGATCATTGATTCGGTGAATTATTGAATTAAATCTGTAGTTGACTTCTGCTCAACTCTGGGGCTCTCGCTTACATTTTAAATTAGCTGCTGAACTTATGTAGAATTGTATACTTAAATCCACCATCCTTTTAATGTTCCAATGACTAATCACAGGTAATCAAGGCAGAATTGATGGATGGTGTCAAGAAAAGTAGAGAATCATTGTTAATCTCTTTCTCAAGGTTCATTTGCATGTACGTTTTAAAACTACTTTGACGAGGATTTCGGAAGGCTCTCACCTAAAAATCTCTGCCTCAGTCTAAACGACGAACGAAGATCAAGAAAAGCAAGAGTATTTTCAGTGGAAATAGACGATTTTTTCAAATACTCTTGTTTTTCTTAACATGGGTTTCCACGATTTCGTCGCGAGTGATTTAGTTCGTAACGAAGATCACTTATCGAGTAGGTACTTCAAGTACATTCGACAATCTTGAAGTCATAGTTGGCATAGTCCAAGGTTCCCGATCTTGCCATGGAATTGATTAGAAGGCCTTCCACAAGTTTCTTTTGCCATGATTCATTTCGCTCATATACTTGGAAAACCGTGTATGTCTGGAGAGATCAACTTTTCAGGAGACAAGAAAAACTCGTAAGTCTGTCATCACCTCATTTGACAAACCTCGTAAGTCTACGTCCGTGATTTTCGTTAGTTTTATGAAATACCGAGGTGAATTTCACCTTGCCAACACTGCTATTCATAGAGTACAAGCCCAGCCTAACAAAAATGAAAGTTGAAAGATGAATAATGATAAAACAACTTACTTTTTCGGAAAAGAGACGAGGAGCACATCAAAACACCAGACCAGACTTACAAGGTTTTCCATCTTTTCTGAATGGTTCCAGACTTACAGGTTCTGTCAACCGCCAATTGCGGGGAAAAGGATTGGCCGATATGGAGGAAACTTCACATGGTGGTGCGGCCTGGAATTGACTACTAGCTTATATCAGACTTACGAGGTTTTCAAGTATATGAGCGATTTGCTAATCGCTAAATGATACGAAAAGCTGGGACCCCCCCCATCAATCAATTCGCCACCTAGTTATTATCTGACCGCGTGCTTGGCGGGTAAAAGTTTTTTTTGCATTCGATCTGTGGTAATCCCGTGGCTAGACGTGCATCCTTTTCCTGGTTTAATCCAACGGAATCATCTTCAAACTTCAATAACCGTTGTCACATTGCAGAAACTTATCGAATAGAGAACGACAAATCGTATGAATTTCGTGAACGTTGTTTCGATTGATAGTGGTAGTTGAATAATATTCAACATATGTGATTTGGACTACCACGGCAACCGAAATCTAATCACTTCATACCCCTAAAACTGACTCAAAAGTGCTTCGTTTTTTGTGTGCATATGTTAGAAGTCATATCAGCTCCTACAAAAATTGAAAGGCTTTGAATTGAATGGTAATTAACACCCTACCGCTCTCTTGTTGCTGGACGTGAATTTTAATGATAGGTTTTACAAATTATATTCGGTAACTCTCTGTTTCGTACAATGAAATCCTTCAGATTGCTGCTTGCATAATTCCAACTACTCCTACTATTTAGGATAATTGAATACGAACGTGGGCACCGACTGATTTTGTTTAGTTGACAGGCAAGAACTTTGACGCTGCGAGTTTGTTGAAAGCCATGATCGCAGCTCGTTAAATAGAATTACAATTTCCCCTTGGAGCACAACCTACTTTTTCCTTTTAATTCAGTCACGGGTGGATGCTTTGTAGCTATCAAGAAGGCATATCTTCTCATGTACTCCACACACATTTTTTTATACCAACTTATTATATTCAATTATGATGTAGTCTGCTTTAAAAAAATTATTACTAGGAAACCAGATGCAAACTATTTCTATGTGACTTACATCTAACATGCAACAAAATCAAGACTTCTTGCACTATGTGTACATTCATAGTGAGTAACTTCAACTCGCTGATTTCTCTATTGATCTCTAGATTATAAAAGCAGGCCGATATCGTAACGACATTAGTGCTATTTCTCGTTGAACAAGTCCCCGAGCTTTACTTCATGACTCTTTGTTTGTGTATGAAGGATTTTCCATTCAATCAAACTTGTTGCAATATTTTGTGAATGTAATTTTTCCTAGAAATATTTCTTTGTTGGAAATTTCAAGGGAAAGAATGCAAGCAGCAATATTTACTTAAAATCGTTAGCAATTGCGTAGTTATTTAGACAAAAACTATGATTATATCAGTATCGTTAATGGTAGTAATAAGTACCAATGGATTTTTTAAAAGCTGATTAACCATTTTGTTGTGTAACTTTTGTTTTTTCTAATGTAATATTTTTACTTGACTAATGTTCTTTGTCAGTTTGTTGTTTTCAAAATACAAGTGGTGGTTAATAACTTAGTAGCAGGTAAAATTTGCTGCTCTTAATAACTTATTAGAATTTTATCATGTTGGAAAAAGAAAATGAGTCCAAGTTGAATTTTTACGATTAGTTCACTTGGAAGTTTTCTTTTAAAACAAAATCTTAGAAAGTTGATATTGCTATCAAATTCATATTATTTGTTGTGTGTTGTTGAAAAGTAAATGCCAAATGGTAGCATGTTGAGTCGTTTATTGTAATAATGTTAGTTTTTTGTTGTCTACTTTGATTTTTCTACATGATATCCACGTATTATATTGATAATTTTGAAAATGCAGCCTTCCTTATCAATGAAATCACACGTTTCTTATCTAGAAGTAAGTAATCACGCATTAGCTGGGTAAGGTCTTTTTCCGTCAGTAATGTTATCCTTTGTTGTGACAAAGAGAAATGTTTATTGAGAAATATAATTTACTTGACATCAATAATATTTGGTTATTCCACCTCATTTTGAAGTACGAGTAGTTGGGCCTTTACTGCCAAGCATATCTGTTTTCAGTTTGTTATCCATGAACGCTAATGATCCTTGAATTGGGCCAAATTTGAACCTCTTGCGTTAGGATGAACCATCAACAGGGAATTGGTGATAGTTGAACGCTTTCTTATCTCAACTGTCCTTTATGACCATATTCCTGAGGGTTGTTTCAAGGATTGTTGGCACATTTGCCATCATCCTCCTGATGGTGGCAACAAAATCATACAGAGTGATTATAGATGTCATTATTGCGGAGGTTATTCTCACTTGACAGAATGTCTGTGATGAAAGTTTGGACTACTAACTTTGTGAATAACCCCTGATTATTTGAATGACTGCATTTTGACACGTCCTGAAAACGGGCTGGAAGGAATGTTCAAATACGCTAAAACAGGAGTGCCTGCTAGACCCCGATTATTATTCCCTAAATGCCACCAAGGCCTATCAAGATGGAACCTTTGTAATAAACTGTTGGAAATTCAACCAGAGTTGAATTTAGAGTATCAACAGCATCCAATTTTAAAGGAGCGAACACATGAAATGGGGTCAGCACATGGTTTTTGTTCAGAATTTTTATTGATAGAGAATCGCTTCAAAAATGTGAAAATGGGAACCATTCGTCAAAATTCACCCTTATTTTTTATGGATAGAGAAACAATCATGTTCATAAAAAGCGCGCAATGATGGGCAGAAGGACAATATCATTAATGATCATATAACAGGATCAATATAATTGGTATTATTAATATTACATTATAATAATATTATTTATTAATATTACTTAATATTATTATTTAATAATATTATATTAAAAATAATATTAATATTATATATATTATATCTCTGCAGAAACGTTCTCTCCCACCCCACCGGCTCTCAACTAGGGATGGGATATCGACATTTTTACCTTGATAAATAAAGAATAAAGCAAACATTTTCTAAAAAAAGTACAAGTCTCCGGCTGGATGGAGGAAAAGAAGTTTGTTCAGAGACTTCCCTTTAAGCCTATTCCTCGAAGAGGTTACCTACTTATGATGTTCCCCGCTTGAAAAAGTTCTCTCTGATGAAACAAGTACATATAGATATGTAGATCTACTGTTTGCCCACTTCACTTAGAACTGGATACGTTTCAGAAGCTTTGCAGCAAAATGACAGAGATAAACTAATTTTCCGATAACTAATAGGCCGATAATATCGGATATTCATATTCGATGATATATCGGATATTCATATTCGATATATCATTTGATACCAACATCAGTACCTATAGATTCTATACTTTTATTTTGATAAAATTTATCAACATTAGTAGTATTGAATACTACTTCATCTGTACCATGGGAGATTAGTTTCTAGTTCTTCTATATGTTCATTTTAAAGAAAATTGTTTTCTGGAACTATAGCTTTAGTATATAATAATATTATATACTAAAGCTACATATTATGTACTTTTTATATTATAAAAGTTGAGATGTAAGGGAAATGCCCAATTCGACTTAATTCAATCACCTACCTAGCCTTCTGGTTTTCTAGGTCTTACTAATGAGTAGAAGGAATACAGATGCTAGGAATACAGAATACAGGTGCTGACTGTCATGACGGTATGAAATTGATAGGCATCAGGAAGTGCAGAAAGTATTCCCTGACGAGTTTTTTAAAAGTCACTGATGAAAACTTCATACCGAATGAAAAACCGTCCATCCAAACACCGTACTGAACACAATAATCACTGTGAAATGACAAGCACAAGGGGATAGGAATAGAACTCGAATGATAACGGGTAGTGACGTTCCGATATTAGTAATATCGATACATTTGTTTCGATACTTCCGATATTTGTATCGATATCAAGAATTCGATAATATCGGGATAGCGAATGAACCTAAACAGAAGGAGAAAGTAGAAGAAGAAGGAGGAGGTTACATTACATTATACAGGCTACCACCATTCTGCTGTGCTTTTACCGTTTGTTTATATTTATTTATAAATAAACAGAATACAAACATGTTTAACAAATATGTTTAAAAAAATTACAAACCCTTAGGAAGTGGGAAAACACGGAGTTTTCAACCTTGGTTTCATTGGAAATATCAATTTGTCCAGGTATTTATGCAACACAGTACAAACTAGAAACATTTCCCAACTAATCCTTTGACTACGACGCCTCAAAATTTTAAATAAATACCGCCAGTCGATTCAAAGTCGACTTCTTTCGAGTTTTACGACGTATTTGAATCGACGATTCGCTCATATAGGTACTTGGAAAACCTCATAAGTCTGTTAAGGATATAAGCTAGTAGTCAATTCCAGGCCGCACCACCATGTGAAGTTTCCTCCATATCGGCCAATCCGTTTCCCCAGTCTGGAACCATTCAGAAAAGATGGAAAACCTTGTAAGTCTGGTCTGGTGTTTTGATGTGCTCCTCGTCTCTGTTCCGAAAAAGTAAGTTGTTTTATCATTATTCAACTTTCATTTTTGTTAGGCTGGGCTTGTACTCTATGAATAGCAGTGTTGGCAAGGTGAAATTCACCTCGGTATTTCATAAAACTAACGAAAATCACGGACGTAGACTTACGAGGTTTGTCAAATGAGGTGATGACAGACTTACGAGTTTTTCTTGTCTCCTGAAAAGTTGATCTCTCCAGACATACTTACACGGTTTTCCAAGTAGGTATATGAGCGAATTGCTCTTCTTGAAGGTCCATTCGATTTCAAATAAACACCTCGAGTCGATTTGAAGTCGAGTTCATTCTATTTTTACGACGTATCTGAGTTGACAATTTTTTTTTTTCTTTCTTTATTTTTGGCTTTGCACAAGCATACAGTCGTTACAATTTAAGTTTACATGATTATAAAATAAAATGAATATATCTGTTACATCAGCACTTAGATTCTGAGATAGTAAAATAATTTATGATTTTGTGTTGATGAAAATAAATGGTTATATTCTAATGTTCGTTACTATTAAAAATTTATTTACACTGTTATACACTGTAGGATGGTTGCTCCCAATGATTGTATCCAGATTCATTGGGAGTGTGAGATGTGGCTTGAACTCATTGATCAAATCCTCTCTAGGACCAGCATACTCGGGGCAGTCCAATAACAAATGTTCCGTTGTTTCTGTAGGGTGGCCGCATGATCTGCATTGTGGAGTTTCCGTCTTCCCAATTTTGTGGAGATAATCATTGGTACAGCAAACTCCCGCTCGCAATCTTATAATATTTTTATAGTAGCATTTGTCTCTGGGCTCCTTCACCTCCCTAAACCATGGTGCCCAGTTTGTTGGTGGGAAAAGGTTTGCATAACGAACTCCGGTAAGAGTATGGTGATTATAGAAGGATAAGGAAAGATAGGTCTGTCTATCGGCGTGGGGAAGTGCCTATGAGACAGGGTTGCAGCCAGTAAAGCGAGCGCAAAAAGCAATTCTACGAACTATTTTTAGAAAACAGCACCAAGAGCATACTCGTCCTCTATTTAAAAAAATTAAGATACTTCCCTTTGAGGATTTAATAAAACTAAATTCCGTAAAACAAGTGCTCAGGGATAAAAACGATGTTTTCCCATCACATAGCAGACAAACTCGATTTAGATTAGAAAAAAAATTTCAGCTAACTAAAACTCGTACAACTTTAGCGCAAAATCATTACTTACATGTAGGAATAACAATCTACAATAGCTAAGTATGCCACACATTTTAAAAATACCTTGCAATCTGCACTAACAGCACATAGAAATATAAGCAAGTACCTAAACCACTACTATTTAGAAAAGCTTATCAATAATTAAATTTAAAAAAAAATAATAACACAAATAAAAATAACACTTCACTCAATAAAAATAATGAAGCGATAGAATTTTAAGATATTATAATTAGACATGTTAAAACTAAACGCCAGCAGCAAATTGAAACCTCGAGAAACACTTATGAACTAAATTATATAATTATGATTCAATATCGTTGTATGGTGTCTTTGAGCATTGTTTATTTAGGACAGATTTAATGATTATGTTATCGTATACAGAACTAATCCTCCAACACGGGCTTTAGCCCATATTCAGGATTAATTTGAAAGATTAAGCCTACACAGATTTGACCTGTTGTAAAACAGAAGAAGTAAAATGTATCTATTGTAAATGAAATAATGGAAATAAAAATATAAAAAAAAAGAAAAAAGTTCCGATTCATGAGGTGCTTTAGATGCTTTTTTAGATCCGTTGGTGGATAGGTGTGAGATGCCAGTGGAAGCGGGAGAGTAGTCGATCGTTTGGCTTCTCTGTCTACTACTTCGTTTCCCATAATTCCTGCATGTCCTCTCGTCCAGCAAAATATTACAAAAATATTGACAATTGCAATTCTTGAAGGTCCATTCGATTTCAAATGAACACCTGGAGACGTTTCAAACTAGACTTCTTTCTATTTTTACGACGTACTTGAATCGACATTTGCTCTTCTTGAAGGTCCATTCGATTTCAAATGAACACCTCGAGTTGATTTAACGTCGACTCCTTTCGAGTTTTACTACGTATTTGATTCGACCATTGCTCTCCTTAAAGATCCATTCGATTTCAAATGAACACCTTGAGTTGATTTGAAGTTGACTTCATTCGAGTTTTACGACGTATCTGAGTTGACAATTTCACTTCTTGAAGGTCCATTCGATTCAAAATGAACACCTCGAGCCGATTCAAACTAGACTTCTTTCGAGTTCTACGACGTATTTGAATCTACAATAATGGACCTTCAAGAAGAGCAATTATTGCTCATCTTGAAGGTCCATTCGATTTCAAATAAACACCTCGAGTCGACTTCTTTCTAGTTTTACGACTTATTTGATTTGACAAATGCTCTTCTTGAAGGTCCATTCGATTTCTAATAAACACCTCGAGTCGATTCAAAGTCGACTTCTTTCGAGTTTTACGACGTATTTGAATCGACCATTGCTCTTCTTGAAGGTCCATTCGATTTCAAATAAACACCTCGAGTCGATTTGAAGCCGACTTCTTTCGAGTTTTACTACGTATTTGAATCGACCATTGCTCTCCTTAAAGGTCCATTCGTTTTCAAATGAACACCTCGAGTCGGTTTGAAGTTCACTTCATTCGAGTTTTACGACGTATCTGAGTTGACAATTTCACTTCTTGAAGGTCCATTCGATTTCAAATGAACAACTCGTTTAATATTTAATATTGATATCAAATAGAACATTCAAATGAACATTCAGGTTTTTTTGTATTGTATTTTTCCTAGGTAATTCTTTATTAAGTAATGATAATGATAACACATGACTATCCGTCCCAGCTCTGATGAATTCCAGAACGCGCACTGCGAACAAAGCTATAAATACATGTATAATAGTATTTAATGTATGCAAGATTAACCGGCGAAACACGTTTGGCCACCATGGCCTCTGAAGAGAGGCAACATGATTGGCCTCACAAATTAGGTACGACCCGTTTGGCCACGGGGTTGGACGCTGTTGAAATTAATTAATTTGGGGGATATTTTTATTCCGCAACCCCGTCCACTTGACCAATGTGTATAATAATAGTGATAATATTAATTTTGTGGCCAAACGCGCCCTCCACGCCTGCCGTAGTGGTTTCAGCCCTCGGTGGCCAAACGTTATACTCCCTGATCAACATTTTCCGATTCGATAGTCGAATCGTCGTAAATCGAATAGGTACGTGGGGTTCATGAGGCTCCCAACCGTTTCCACGTCGAATCATCCAAATGCGCTAGCGCTCCTTGAGAAACCAAATCAGTTCTTATCCTTATCGGTGTCAACTGTTATCAATCAGCGGTTGTTTATGAAAATAAATATAACTCTTATAGTCATGACGAATAAAAGCCAGAAGGCGTTATGCATCGACTGGATCGTCAATTCTTCGATTAGGTATTAGCGGAGAATTCGGACGAGGAAGAAGAAATTCTTGAAACTTGTTTCAAGGATTACTACAGCATCCGCCTCTCGTCGGCATCGCCGATTACAGCATAATCGATTATTCTTCAGGTGTGAAACTTGAGTCAGTCTTCTTAGTCATTACCCATGTTTCTTCAACTGATTGGGAGTCACCGCTGGTTGTAAGAAAACCCTCATTGACATTTATTTCCCCTGATTCGGCTCTCAACAGTTTTCCAATGAACCTTCTGTTTTCTGCTTGTTTCAGGAATCACAAGTTCCGAAGCATTCTTTCCAAAAAATGTGGAACCTCGTTGGTAAAGTGGTCCTTACGATAATGATAGTAGCAACGGAGTGCGTAAAAGAAATAAGAAAGCAGAAACGTGAGGAGGCCAAGTGAGTATTTATAAATAACTTAGTTCATATGACATACTTATTGTGCTGTCACCAGGAACTTATACAGCCCCTCCTCCCGCCCTCGTACATGTGTTCTATAAAAACTCTGCAAATTCTTGACACACCGGTTTATTATTCTTTACCATATACCCACCGTACTCATACCATACGAATTTCTTTCCTATCATACCATACTGTACTATACCAAACAATAATATACCATACCATACTCATACCATGTTATACAAACCGAGTGAATATTGCAATGTCATCCAGTTCTGACCTATATTCAAAATTTAATTTGTTTAAACAAATAGGTAGGTATTTTTTAAACAATTTTACAGACAGGAAATCGAATGAATATTGCCATGTGGTCAATCCCCGACTCACGGTTAAAATTTCCAGTCTGTAGTTTATGAAAATAGTCTTACCGGGAAGATGAAAAAAAGGTAGTTTTACGAGGGACGTCCGGAAAAAAAGGGGACAAATGCTGTTAAAAATAGAAAAATGCATATATTTTAATGAAATTTTCAGGATATGTTCAAAATTTAGTCCTTTATTTTTCAACATAGTCCCCAGCAAGTTCCACGCACTTCTGCATCCTAGGCACGAGCTTTTTTATGCCTTCGTCATAGACGCTCCGCTCCTCCACTCCGCTCCGCTCCTCCGAACAGCCACTTCTCCACAGACTCCTTGACCTCCTCGTCGCTGGAAAACCGTTTTCCACCCAGGAACTCCTTCCGTTTTGTGAAGAGATGAAAATCCGAGGGCGCCAGGTCAGGGGAATATGGTGGGTGGTTAATGATATCCCATCCAAATCTCACAAGGAGGTCCTGGGTCACACGTGCGGTGTGGGGCCTGGCGTTGTCGTGAAGGAGAGTCACGCCTCGAGTCAGCATTCCCCTCCTTTTGTCCTTAATTTTTTTCTTCAATTTTTTCAAGGTTTCACAATAGGCATCGGCGTTGATGGTGGTCCCTCTGACCATGAAATCAACCAATAACACTCCCTTCCTGTCCCAGAACACAGATGCCATGATTTTGAGTTCATGAAAATTGCACCTTGAATTTTTTGGCAGTGGGGGAGTGGGTATGGCGCCACTGTAGGGACTGTCGTTTGGACTCAGGGGTATAGTGGCATACCCAAGTCTCGTCCCCAGTCACTATTGAGTCCAGGAACGCTTCTGTTGAGTGCGGGAACGTAGCTGTGGAGAAGTGGCTGTTCGAGGTGGAGCGGAGCGTCTATGACGAAGGCATAAAAAAGCTCGTGCCTAGGATGCAGAAGTGCGTGGAACTTGCTGGGGACTATGTTGAAAAATAAAGGACTAAATTTTGAACATATCCTGAAAATTTCATTAAAATATATGCATTTTTCTATTTTTAACAGCATTTGTCCCCTTTTTTTCCGGACGTCCCTCGTATGTTGGGCGGCTGGGGCGTTGACCGACTTGATGGCCGTTTTAGTCGCGAAGTTAAGTGTTTCTCCTAAACCTTTGCGCGCTCACTGCGAACGAACGGCTGGTCGTACAAAAATCCAATTGGTCTTAAAAAATTCGTTATTTTTCAGGTCATTCAAAGGTGAACTAAAAATTACACCGTTCAGTTAACTTTTTTCGAGATATGACATTGTCGAAATTTTAAAGTTCGTTTTGAACCCCTTCCCATTTAGCTAGGGTTATGAAAAGTTTCAACGATCATTGTGCGGCTGGTCCGAACCCTGAAACCAAATTTCGCAGTTTTAGCTCAACGCTAACTGGGCAAAACGGCGGATGGACGGATTTTTTTAAAATTCGATTTTCTGAGTCTACGTATCTTGAAACGTAAACCAACAAATTTTGAGGGGGGGTTTAAAAAATTGTTTTCTTTGGGCGATTCCAATGGTTCATTATCGAAGATAATAAACCGAAAATCCGTCCGTCTCAAAATATCCTTCCTCTTCTCATAACAAAGGAAATTACATTGAGTTATTAAATTTCCTAAGCGATTACGACCAGCCATTGGAAGATCATTTGAAAATGGCAACAATTTTTAAAGGGACCTCCCTGAAATCCAGAATTATCTTATTTATAAGTGCTTTGTGAGCACTTATAAGTGCTATAGCTAAGTAGGAATTTATCTCAATCTTGTTAGATGAAACATCAGACGTTAGTTATCTGTGTGTGTGTCCGATGGGGGGGGGGGGGGGATTTGAGTGCGGAACCCATTGTCCAGAGCCACGCTACGCTCCTGCTACATCAGCTTCTTACAACGATAATTAAACATCTTATCCATAGATAAGGGGCTGAAAACTTCCAACTCATCAAAACTCGGAGTATCAGACACATCCTTTTCCGCTCCTATTCAAACATTGAAATCGCCAACCTACAACGAAGTTCTCCTCCACGTGGTCCAAAAGTAGGGTGCCATCCAATGTCTGATTCCCAGTTGTTGCAATTTAGGTGTGTAGTAGTGGCGGCTGCTGATAGGAGCATGTGCACCCCCAGCCAATAAACCAATAATAATAACCAAATTCTCCCATCCCATTTGAAAAGTAAGTTGGATATTGACAGAAAAAAGGATTTAACTATTTGAGTTGACGCGCAAAACAGCTGCCCTGGTAGGAAGCCCAAAGCTGACCAATCAAAAGCACCTGATTAGTGATATCTTAGTTCCTGGGGTAGAAACCCGATCAGTAATAATATTTATATTATTTAAAGATATTATCTTCGTTCCTGGGGTTGATACCTATGGGTGTTGGTGATACATATTTTTGTTCCTAGGGTTGACACCCGATTCGTGATATTTTTGTTCCTGGGGTGTTATCGCCCATTTATATACGATAATTTTATTTTATTTTTGTATTCCCCACTATTTACCTATGATCACTAACCCCTCACTTTCCCCATAACCGTTTCCTCTACCCATCCTCCTTCCTTCCCATCCCTGGCGAGAGTTGCTTATTCATTTCAGCTTTAACAATAACATTCATTTTTTTGGCTTTACCCCATTATGATTATTTCAGAATTTCGTTTTCCATTAGACAACAGTTTTCGTGTCTATTGTACGAGTATGTACTTAGTCGCGTTTCTAATTTGAAGATGAGAAAGCTTACAGGATTTATCCCATTTGCATATGGTTGAAATTTGTATTTGGCTGAGAAAAGCATCTCTCCCGTCCCCTTCGCCATATTCCCGCTTTATCTATGTGCACCCCCCTGAGAGAAACAACACTCGAATGGCAGACGAACTATGAGGCTACATCACTAGAGAAGGGATACTACCAGGTACAGCCACTCGTGTCATGGAAACCCTGGTTTAAAGGGAAAACCCTAAACAGAAATGAGATAGTCCAGCTAGTAAGGATGAGGACAGGACACGGCCAAACGAATAGATCGCTGTACAAAATACATGTAGCCGAATCACCAGAATGCGACCACTGCAACAGGGTAGAAGATGACGTCGAGCACAGGATTGTCGAATGCCCATTTTACGAGGAAGAAAGGAGGACTTATAGCGAATTCTTTGGCGAAAGTGGACTCAAACACATACTGAAGAAAGGAACAACAGAGGAACTAAAAAAAATACTGAAATTTATGAGAGAAGCGGGGATTCATTTATAAAATCTTAGAATTTTCATTTGATCTATTATCATATTTTCAATTTTATATGTTATTCAATACAATAATTTAACTGGCGATATGTATTCATGGAATATGTAATACACAGTCTATAAATAAAGAAAGAAAAAAAAACCTGAGTTTCAGGGCAGGAGCCGCCACTGGTGTGTAGGTACTCCATTAATAAAATCACTATCCGCATTAAACCGCTTGGCCTTCAGAGAGAAGCTTCTGGTTGATTAGCGACATATCTTCATCCCAGAAACGTAGTCTGTTCTCAACCACTAGTTAATCGGTTGTTACGTGGCATGCCACTTCTGGAACTCCCTTGGGTACCTATCTCGTCACGCTGTCTCCAAAGGTTCGACCGCCTGTTGCGCATTGACGGCGGGAAATCCTGAAAGATGGTGTAACCAGTTCCATTCAACACTGACGCCTTATCGATTATGGTCCATTTGTCATGAGACTTACTACTAATAGTTGATTCTGGGGAGGCTTTAGGGTCGAGATAATTTGTATGTGATAGGGGGGGGGGGGACTTATCAAACTTTAAATTACGGAAGGGTAGAGCAAGTAAAAAATGGAAAGCAAAAAAGTTCCAGTCATGCTGAATGGCTATAAGTGCAAATTTTCAAAATACCTAACTTATTACAGTACCTAAAATACCTACAGTTATTTCGAAAATTATATTATATCCATTTTACTCGTTTTATAACAAATTTTGTCTCCATTTTATGCCGAGTAACACCTTCAGATATTTATAGATTTTTCAACACTGTACACGGTGGTGAATTCAGAATGGCGATAACTCATTCCATTATCAGATTAGAGCAGTTGAACTGTGAGGAACATCTCGAGTACAACCACGTTTCTTCATCTTCAAAGTGCTCCACTTTGAGAACGGACTGAGATACCGCAATTCTGACTTCACCATCGTGATCAGCGTTAAAAAAAACAAAAACAAAAAAAAATACACCTTTAAATCAGACTGTTTCATTTTTTGAATTTATGGGTAGTCCCCCCCATAAACTCCCCAATACCACAGGTAGCCCGATTCTGCTCATCTAGGAAGTTAACCTGTGGACTCTGGGCCCCAAACCCTTCGAATACGACGAAATCGTACTGAGTAATTCCAATATGGACATGTTATTACCTAGTTATTTACTTTGTACTTGGACATGCTGTTGTTGATTAGGGCATTATTTCATTTTTCATGGCGGCCATCCGTTAAATTCACACATGACCTAATGAATAATATGTTTACTGTTCTAGGTCCCACAGAAAAGAGGAGACTTTTACCTGTGAATTTTGTAAGAAGGCGTGCCAGTTGACCTCAAAGCGTTTTCTTTCCTGCAATCATGGTTTTTGCATAGATTGTCTCGAAGCTCATGTGCTGTTTGAATTAATCGTAAGTTGGCTTGTGTTTGTTCTATCATGGCGTATTGCCCACCAATATCAGTGCTTTCGCCCACACATTTGGTTGAAATTAATGCATGCTAGAGGGGCATAGAAATATAATGATATAAAATTTATATCAAATTTATATTTAATATAAGTTGGACTGTAAATTACTGTGTCGATAGATTGGTGTTCAGGATGCCTCGCTTGCACTCCCATCTCGGGTAATCATGATAAACCTTTTGAATGAGGTTTTTTTTCTTGAGATGTACTACCTATATAAAATAATGAAATTTTCCATGTCCCCGATTTTTATGCGCACTTACCAGTTCCTAAACTCTGGTATCGTATTCCATAAGTAAGTAAATTTACTGTATGTTTGAACTAGACTTCCCTGTAATTTACCGACATCTGAAATCATTTGAGTCCATGTGTCACGAGGCTCCTGTTATACTGCCCTTTTAAGGAAAAACGCCTCAACTCTAAAAAATTGATTTGTGGTTTATTATCTTCGATAATTAACCATTGTAATCGACCAAGGAAAAAAATTGTTTAGCCCCCTCAAAATTTGAGGGTTTTTGTTTTAAGATAGGTAGTAGATTCAGAAAATTGAATTAAAAAAATTTAAAAACTGCAAATTCTTGACATAATGGTTTATTATCTTCTTTGTGCAGATTACCCTTCCGTCCAGATCACTAAATGGTAGATTGTTTATTATTGTTTAAACTACGCCAATTTTGTATGTGTACCCACTAGGTAGGTATTAGAACAGGTCGTAAAGTACCATCCCTCCCATCTGGGTAAGGGGGTACTCACCAGTTCAAAGAACATTAATTTTTCAAACCTCCTCGTCAACAACTTTCATTTGAGCCCGTAGATTATAATCGTAAAATCTAGAATCCCCAGCGTTCTAGATATGGTAAGGAGGGGACCCCCCCCCCCCCCCCCCGGATTAAAAAAAATATTAATTTTCCTTCTCCTCGTCAAGACTTTGTATTTGAACCCATAGATTATAATCATAATGGATCTCATTATATCAAAATGGGTCATAACAAAAGCTGTCAACATGCGGGTGAACCATGCGGCAGCCTGAAGAATCCATGTTCTTACTGGTCCTGCTGATTCGAACAGCGCATGGTTTTCAGATATCGAACTTAATTATTTTTTTAAACAGGTTAACGACATTAAATTTGGCGACGAGGAGATGATGTACATACAAAATTAGCGTACTTTAAATAATAATAATCACCATTAAATGATAGATCACTAAATTTTAGTGATCTAGACAGAGGGGTAATCTGCACATATAAACCGTTGTGTCAACATGATAAACCGTTGTGTCAACAATTTGCAAAGTTTTCAGAAATCAGCTTAGAAGTTTACCAGTGAAAACTTCCCTTTTGTTCACTGCAAAACAGTCCCAAAAACCAAAAGTTTTGGTAGGGCATCGATTGACGTTCAGTTAGATTGATGGGTGTGAAGGATCCCTCAAATAACCATTCTTCCCTTTCGATTTACGGCATTTGAGGCGATTATCAATTATTTCTGACTGGTTTTTGGAATTTTTGATAAATTAAAACACTTCAAATCGAGTTAAGGAATTTTACCTTTACAAATAAAGATGGATTATTTGGACTAATTTTGCACCTCAACTGGTCACCAACATGCTGATATCACTTATAATACGAGTATACACTAAAGTTTAGTGTACAATACGCTTTCATTATTAAATACCTACGTAAAACGCCTCCCAGGCGCCATTTGAAACACCTCAACCCATCATTTGGAGCCAAAGATGTTTAGGTAAAACGCCTCAACTTAGATTTCAGCGAATTGAGGCACTTTTCCTAAACAAATAACATTAAAGCATTTAAGGTGTTCCAAATGAAGAGTTGAGGTGTTTCTACTCAACAAATATACAGTTGAGTCGTTTTCCCCTATCAAGCTTATTTGAGATTTCACCCCTATTAATTTCAACAACGTCCTGGTCGATTTTGAAATTTCGACTCGATAATTAGAATGGTGATGTTGATTTAAGGAGGGGTGCGTGAAAACCCCATTTTCGACCATTTTGGATTTAAGGCGTTGTTTCGTTAAAGGGCAGTATTGGTAAAGTTACAGTACCTAGGTACCACCTGAAACTTGTACTAAACTAATTTATTGAAATATCCGTTCATTTTCCAGCTCAATCCGGAGGAGAAAGAAGTCGAGTGCCCATTGAAAGCGTGTAACATCAAAACAAAACCTGAGGGTTATGCATCGATTTTGGAGGATGCTCGACAAAAGAAGGAGTAAAATTTAAGTAACACGTTTGAAAAAGTATTTTGTTCACATCACTTTTTTAACCTATTTCTACTTTAGTAATAAATGATGCAGTATGTGTACATTACTTCTCAACTCATTCCCGGTCACGTGTTATCCATTCCAAAGTAATTTGATGAAATTCGCAGAGATTGTTTGTGTTGATACCTGGACGGATACTTGATCTATTCATTCCAATCATTCCTTGGTTTATGCGTGAAAATAAATCAAAACCACACGAAATTATACAGAATTATCACAATATGGTCATTAGGGAGGACTGGAAAAAATTGAATTTTTGATTTTCGGACATACGTTTTCCACTTGGGTCATTCACGGTTGGATGCTTTGTAGCTATCAAGAAACTACTTGTAAAAACCAATTTAGTACTCGGAAACCAGTGGCAAACTATTTCTATGTACGCAGCTAATATTGTATTCATAATTATTATTACGTCTAACATGCAACAAAATCAAGACTTTTTGCACAATGTGTACATTCATAGTAACTTCAACTCTCTGATTTCACTATTGATCTGTAGATAGTAAAAGCAGGCTGATATCGTGACGACAATAGTGTTATTTCCAACTCGACTAGAATCCTTGAGTTCATACTTGTGTGACTCTATTACATTAAAAGGAATTCACATTCGTCGAATCCGATTGGAATTACTTTGATAACATTCAATCTGAATTCGCAGTGTTACTAGTCGACGATGATCATGCCCTTAGTATGGAGGTAGCCGATAGGTCTAGGTTCGATGTACTTTACTTCGAGACTATTGTTGTGGGTCGAGCCGACAGTTGTGCCCAACTCGCTTCTCCTGCTTCGTCGTCACTGTTATATATGAAATATGTATTAGTATTAAGTAGGAACGGCACTTCATTACAATGATTCAACCAAGAATGAATTTTATTGGAAAATTGGAACATAAGGAGAACAGATGAACATAAAACAAATGAACATATGATTAAGACCAGAAGGTAGTGATAATTATGAAGGAGGATACTACAGCCCTTCCCTAACTACAGTTAAAATCGACCCACAACATAGTCGTCATATTTGGAAGGTAATTTGACCCTTCTTCCACTACGTGTAACAGGTCCATCGGGATTCGGCGAAGAAACACCAACCGCGCCTGAATAGCGAGCATCTGCATCCAATGCTGGCTCGTCAGGTCCTGGAGTAGAGTCAATGTTTAACGGGTCCTCTTGTATTAAAATGAACAGTGTACAGAGAATTGGTGAATGTTCAACGCTTTCTTATCTCAACTGACCCTTATCACCACATTCGTGATCGTTGTTTCTCGGTTTGTTGGGACATCTGCCATCATCCCCGTTTTCAAATAGATGAATGATTCATAAAAGTGTGGACTGCATACTTTGTGCATAACCCCGGATTGAATGACCGAATTTTGACACATGTCCTGATAATATGCTGGATGGAACGTTCAAATAAGCTGAACTATGTGGAGCTGAACACCAACCAAGGTCTAACTTCACCTCTGCTGTTATTGAAACGACTATCGAGATGGAATCTTTGTAATATACACTGTTGGAAATTTAACCAGAGTCATACAGAGAACTCGCCCTGGCAACCAACGACTCAACTTCCCACGTTGGAGTATCAACAGCGCCCAATTTTAAAGGAGCAAACACATGAAATGCCAAGTCATTAAAAACGTCCGAGTATTTGAAGTTGTTATCAACGGGAATCACTTCCACAAAATGTATACATTCGCTCATAAACGGGAATGAACGGTTGATTATACGTGTGGGAGTGTTGGCAAAGATTTTGGTCAAATCGTCACCAAGCAGGATGCAGTCTGACAGAGATGGGCCCCAGTTGGATTGTAGTATGTTGTCAGTGATGAAACGGGGGGCGTGAGGTGTAAAGAAGAGTGTGGGCCCTTCAGCTTTCCTTTTACCTGCATCATCAACGGGCAACACAGAGCAGTTCATCCTCTGGAATAACTTGATGTCAGCTGGAGTGAAAACGGGATCATAGACAGAAAGTGGGACACCATATTTCAAGCTCATCTGTTGAATCAAAGCAAACTGGTATAAGGAGTTTTTAGAATTTGAAACGCTTCCGAGACCGTAACATATGATGCACTGAACATTCACGTTAGGCCCAACACGGGAAAGTGCGTTCTTGAAGCGTTCTATCGTTTCTAATAGCTGATCATCACCATGGAATTCCTCGACAGCGCACTCCACCCGCCTACAAAAGAGAAACGAGAAGGTGAAAGAAACAACGGTTCGGAAAAGCAATAAATTCTGTATTTGCCAAGACAGGAGTCATCCACATTCGGCAAAATAGTACAGATTGGTATAATATATTATATTATAAGCCTTAGCACCCCCTTCCACTTTCTACCTCCTCTCAACAATACAGGCCAACGACCACTTGAGGAGTGATCTATCAAAAGGTAACGTATCCATTTCCAAAATTGTTCAGGAGGCGAAAAAAACGAATTCCGCTACCCGCCAAGTAGTTTTCCGGATATAGTATTGAACACAAAGGCATCTCAGATTACGTCCCAGAATATGAAATATTTATAATATAATATATTATCCAAATTAATAATATTAATATATTTATAATATAAGATATTATCCAAAACCCTGGGAGAAATCGCCAATTTTAAATTTGGGTAGTACTATTTTGATGGAAAACCGGTGTTATGTCCCCTTTTGAAGAAAAGCTGAATGTATCAACATTCAGCTTTTCTTCAAAAGGGGACATAACACACATACCTAGCTAAAATCTCCTCCAAAACTCCAATATTTCACCTCACATCACCAAATCCAAGTATGATAACCTAACGGACCTGCCCTTTAAAAAAAAATGTCATTAGAATGACGGATTTAAGCGGGATACGTTCCCTTTTGATCCAGAAAATTTTGTATGGAGTGGGTATGTTTGAAAAGCTACATTTTTACGTTCAAAACCAGAATTTGTTCTGTTTGGAGAGCTAGAGCCCTGGGGGTTCAATCAAGCCCATCGAAAAGATACAGAAAATGCAAAAAACGAGTATTTAAAAGTGGATGACATATTATGTTCCTTACTGACTGATGAAATGAATATTAAATGGTAACTTACCGACAAATTTTATCATAATATAGCTCAGAAGTCTCATCAAACTCCTCTTGATTATGGCGCCTAGATTTCTTCTTTACTTTCGTGAAACCATCCATTTTCACACCAAGAGAAGATTGGAGATGGCCTGGAAAGAAAGAAGTTTTCATGTAGGTAGTGAGATAGGATTTCTTAAGTTTGGCCAACGCTTATATGGCTTATTCACAGTGGTTAGGGTCTTTGGCGCCCAAGTGTTTTTTAAATGGTGAAAGTGTTGGGAGTTTTGTCCCCTTCTTATTTTGGCAACCGACTCGTAGAGAGGGATTTCCTACTTTGCTGGTTAGAGACAGGATCCAGGAGACAGTATTGTTGATCGTGTAGCAGTAATACTGGACTTAGATTACGTAAATGGATTTCCAAACCATAGAATGATAGAAATACTACAGCTCAAACAGGTTCTGCTCTTTGTTTTGAGGCACAAACGACTATAATTATTATAATAGTTTTACATATTTTCCGACGATTAATCTACAATACTTAATCTAGAGAGATTGAGCTAGAAACCACAATTTGAACAGAAAAACGAATACATGCACGAATGTGCTTCGTAGCATCACAAATCTGTTACTACATACCACTGTGAATCGTAGAAGGCACTCTGGAATTCGCTATCGCTTTGATAATGTGATAGTCCTCGTCATTCGCCACAAAATACAAAAAACACCCTTTTAAGCCTGAAGATATATCCAAGACGCCTACTAGCATAAATCCGACTTGAAATGTAAAAGCCACACAAACCTAGTAATTGACAACGTCAGAAAATTTGTGGTTTTCAACACAATCACGACTTCTCCTTCTTCCATGGGTTCAAATAAATGGCTGAACTAGGGATGGGACATCGATATCGATAACATCGAAATATCGATGTTTGTCTTCGATTTTGATGTTTCACTTTCGATAACATCGAAATATATCGATGCTATGCTCCGATAGGTCCAATTAAATTAAAATTAAAATTAAAATTAAGAACAAATCGTCGCTCCTCTGCCAAAACCGCGAAACTGCAAAAATTCGAAAATTGGGCTAATAGTGACATTGATCAGATATGTCTGTAGTTTCATTGTCCAGACAAGCCATGATAGACATCAAGGATAGATGATAGGAGGACGTATTGTAGGTAAAAGATGGATAGATATCTGGCGACTGTGGGCCACATCCTTTCCCTAGGAAAGTCTCTTTTCCAAGGCACGGGAAATAGTTTCTCCCTCGCGTAACCAGCTCGGTGGGAAGTTGGTTTCGAAACTGATTTTTCTTCAGAGTGTTGAAGATAAAATGAGGTGATTTTCTTTTTTTTAATGTTAGCAAACGTGTATTGTTTACAGATACACTCGTTTGAATTTTACATATTACTATGTGTCTATTGTATGAGTATTACATAGTATTACATATGTGTTCCATGTGTGATTACCTCAGATAAAAGAGATAATTTTATATTACATTGGTACCTACCGTGCAGCTAGGTGATTATTATTCGGTAGGTACATAATATATATGATATTATTATGATAATAATAATTATAATATTATTATTCATTCATGTGAGTGGCGCCAGGTTCTATCTCTCAAAACAACGTAGCATGGAAGATTCCTTCTTCCATGACAACGTAGCTTGAATAGGTGGATACTATAAAGTGTGGAACCCATGGATCATAGCTCCAGGTTGGCCAACTTTAACACAACTAGGTTTGGGGGTGCCATCTTTTTAGTCAATATAGTCATTTTTCAAGGTATTTTGAACATCGTTGGAATAGGTCGGTGTAGTAGTTTCTCCGTTCTCGTCCCTACTCTGTCGAGTGCGTGCTTACTACGCTCTTTGAAGATTTGTTGTAGACGTTTATCGTTGATAAATAATTGCTGTGTGTCAAGTATAAAGTGCGAGTTACAACCCGGTCTCGGCTCCTACGCGATAAGCTTATTCCGTGACGGTAATAAAATCGATTGCTCTTTCAATAAAAGTGGGTCTGTTATGAGTTTCCCTTTCTACAATCCTCAGTTAATTTCATTTGAAGTTTGATTTGTCGGAAATCTATCACTATCCATGGAGTCCCGAGCGTTATGACGAATAAAATTTGAGGCCATTTCGCCTTTGCTACGAATAGATGATCCAGAAGAAACTCGCAACACGAATTACGAACCTTGTGCCCAGAAGATGAAGTCTCTCGCACTCTTTCCATTTTTCTGCCTTTCGACGCTCCTTGTATTTCCCTCACTTTTATTGGTAAGTTATAAGTAAGACATTATTGTATTGAAATGTCAAGTTGGGGGTGTCGTGAGTTCAATTTCCGATCAATCATGGGGATAGATGTATGGTAGGACTAATATTAGCGTTTCAAGGTAACATACCTTGTAGAACTACGCGTTCAACTCAATCAACGGGTTAGATGACGGGAGTCATTCCAATCAATGAACTTATGAAATGTCATCACATCTTTTGTAATCTACAGAACTTTGAGATGTACGTTACACCCTAAAAATAGAAAAATTGAGGAAACTGAATTTGTAAAACATGAACCCATTTGAATACGTTTGTATCACCAATTATTATAGTCAAATTTTAATAACACGAGTTACTTAGTCATTTATACACGAATTATCATTTTCTTCATCCCCATCAGCTATATTGACTAACCAGATACTTACCTATGTCCAACCATTCATAATATAATCAATTCATACATCGGTACTTACTTATACATCATATATATATAGTAGTTTGCGGGTGTGACTACTGTTTCCTAGTTGAAAAAACCTCCACTATATATATAAGAACTTTGAGATGTACGTTACACCCTAAAAATAGAAAAATTGAGGAAACTGAATTTGTAAAACATGAACCCATTTGAATACGTTTGTATCACCAATTATTATAGTCAAATTTCAATAACACGAGTTAGTCTATAATAATAATATTTAGTGTGTGTGGTTTAGGTTGACCGTCAGTAAGAATGATGTTGAGGGATGTCCATTTGACCGACCCTCGACATCCCTCAACATCAATAATAATATTACAGGGTATAATAATATTATTATAGACTAACTCGTGTTATTGAAATTTGACTATAATAATTGGGGATACAAACGTATTCAAATGGGTTCATGTTTTATAAATTCAGTTTCCTCAATTTTTCTATTTTTAGGGTGTAACGTACATTTCAAAGTTCTTATATACTGTATATAGTGGAGGTTTTTTCAACTAGGAAACAGTAGAGTCACACCCGCAAACTACTATATATATATATGATGTATAAGTAAGTACCGATGTATGAATTGATTATATTATGAATGGTTGGACATAGTTAAGTATCTGGTTAGTCAATATAGCTGATGGGGATGAAGAAAATGATAATTATTAAAGATATCGAACATATTTGGGCTCTTGGAGAATCAAATGAGCCTCAAGTCCGATCGAGGTGCTGCTTCTGAATGTATTTTGTAAACACTCCATAGGTCAGCTTATGTGACCAATCGTGATGGACAATTCTACAACTGTACACGATGTAACTGTACCACATCGTCGACACACTTGACATAATTGGCCGTACATATACAGTGCACTTTATCTGGTTTTTCAACAATTTGGGAAGGGGTTCTGGGGAGTGCAACCCTCTAATCCCCTCATCTAATAAACCCCGGAACCCTCTTCTCACACCGTTACACATTCAGATTGAACTGTAAACTATTTACGAGGCTACTGGGTCACCAATGGTATCCGTAAAGTCTAAAATAAAACCCGTTAGTAGACAAGAAAAGCCGTTCAGGGTGAGGATCAGCATAAGTTTGAAGGAGAACCCTACTACCTAATCATTTCCCGTTGTTGAGTCACAATTGGTGATTCATTTAGAAAACAGTGATAATACAGTCCCGAGGATGAGAGTTATCACTATCGGTTTCTTTTTCTCTTCTCTGTTTAATCTAACACTGAATATTTTTTATTTTAAGAATGATTTGTCCGGCGATGCCACTAAAAACTGTTTAAATACTCGTTAAGTACTAGTTAATATTTACGTCGAGTTACTCACACTATAATGTTACTACTTACACTATATTCATCGAAATCATGGTAAGCGATAGGAATCGACTACGATAAAAACATATTAATTTTAACCCCCATCCAAATTGGCGGGTCTACGTTTCGTGATACATTGATTCAGAAAACGCTGCAAAGTTTAACAACGGTTTATTATTTTCTGTATGGACCACCCTTCTGTATGGCTCGCACTTCTGTGTGCAATATCCTTGTGAGTCCCTGAACTATGCGAAATAAGTTGTCTTCTCCAAAGTTTATACACATTTAATTATTCTTATTCCCGTGTTTGGAAGTCTGGGTAATTTATCTCATACATTACTAACTATTGCGGGTGACTTAGGGCTCTTGTTTATTTGTTGACCTTCATTTTATGGTTATTATGCCCCTTATCGCCTGAAACCTTGATGACAACCGGCAATGTACTCCATGGCTTCCCAGATATACCTAGTGGATTCGAGTGAAATAATTCAAGTAAATTACTCCTCACGATAGTTTCATTGGGCCAAACTGAGTTGGATTTTGGTTACTTTTTTGAGGTACCACTCATCCAATACTTTGAGCCTTGATAGGGCTCATTTGAACTGGCTTTCTTTTGAAGTGTATATATTTTGAGACGACGTCGTGATATGAGACGGGTGGATGCAGCAAGAAAGGCGTCAGTTGAGGATTTGAACATTTTCAAGATGTGTCTCTTCAATATTCATACCTAATTACAAAAACATGAATGTAACTTCTCTAAATAGTAGGTTTCTGTCTCAGCGAAATCCACACCTGTTGGAATGTTCGGCTGATATTAACCCGATTAGCAGGAAGTTTGCCTATCGGAGGTGGGTCGTTGTTGACAGCATTACGTAACATGAAACTCATGATTCACCAGGCTCCCTTGCAACACTGTAAAGAAGAAACCCAGTATTTTCAACCCAACATGCTACTAATACTGAAAATGACTATGTGAGGATGACTTGAACTTAATCTGGTGGCTATGTTTTGAGAGACTACACGTACGAAGCAGTTCGATGAATCACGATGGAGTATTTCGAATCGGCCATATGGTAGAACCTTTTCTCGATTCGGCACCCGAAAGAAGTTAGGATCCGAGTGACGTCATCGGCTTTGACCGTTTCAACTTGTTTACTGTGACCAATAAACCAGTTTTAACCTCCCATCTGGTTTAGTGGTTAGGATATCTGGCTGTCACAACGAAGGCCCGGGTTCGATTCCGGCATGGGAATATTTTTTTTTACTAAGAGTATGTTTTTTACACCAAATTTAACCCCAGGTGGGTTGATCTATATGTCCAACTAATCTATATGGTACTAATCAGTTGTTTGGGGGATGTTTTTATTCCGCAACCCCGTCCACTTGATCTACATGTCCAACTAATCTATATGGTACTAATCAGTTGTTTGGGGGATGTTTTTATTCCGCAACCCCGTCCACTTGATCTACATGTCCAACTAATCTATATGGTACTAATCAGTTGTTCGGGGGATGTTTTTATTCCGCAACCCCGTCCACTTGATCTACATGTCCAACTAATCTATATGGTACTAATCAGTTGTTTGGGGGATGTTTTTATTCCGCAACCCCGTCCACTTGATCTACATGTCCAACTAATCTATATGGTACTAATCAGTTGTTTGGGGGATGTTTTTATTCCGCAACCCCGTCCACTTGATCTACATGTTCAACTAATCTATATGGTACTAATCAGTTGTTTGGGGGATGTTTTTATTCCGCAACCCCGTCCACTTGATCTACATGTCCAACTAATCTATATGGTACTTATCAGTTGTTTGGGGGATGTTTTTATTCCGCAACCCCGTCCACTTGATCTACGAAGAGTCCCGAGCGAGAAACGGAAAAAAACTAGCATGTAGGAAGTAACTGAAAAACGAAACAGACTATTTTTGTAGGTTAGCAGAAAAGAAATAACGGTTATTTTGTAGCCGAAAAAAATAACGGTTATTTTTTCATAACTAACGTAACGTACCGGAAAAGTATTAAAAAGTATTAAAGTATTATGGAAAAGTAGCAATAACGCCCACCACTAAATCGAATCACGATCCCGACGAGTCCAAAAGCCCGAAACCCCCCGAAACGGTCAAAACCGATGACGTCACTCGGATCCTAACTTCTTTCAGGTGGCCTACCCACCTTTTCTAGGTCATCTAGGAACATGATTCCTCATCACTGAATGAATGCATATACACCTTTATTTACAGAATAACATGTAGGTACTCATAGATGTTACGAAACTGTTGGTGTCCGATTTAGCTACTCAACTGATCTCAACTTGAACCCAGCCTCATCAGTTTCGGCGCTCAGTTTCTCGGCAAGCCCACCACTTGGTCTATTCAACCTGCTAATTATGTTTACCAAAAGGTAGACTATGGAGTGTTTTCTCAATTTTGAGCTGTACGGTCTCCTGATCTATTTGTCCCCATCACGAGGCAGGATTTGGAGACAAGGTTCCGGTTGTTATCCGACTACGGGTTGTTATTTTTCAATGGAACCGGGATCTTTTTAACATGGAACTGACGGATTGAATACAAGCTGGTCAGTTTTATCCGCAGCTCAAACGATATCACCTACCTTTTGCCCGTCATTTCCTGTCCACGACTCGCACGGAGCGAAATCTAATGCTGATTAGGCCCTAACGGCCTTATCTAGTGGAATCAACCGGTTAAAAACCGAAGTTGGGGGCCTGTATTTGGTAGAACTGTCGTGTCACGCGGTGTCATGTTCAACTGTGACCTACGGGGTGGCTGATGGGCGAACCCCTCTCCACACAAGAGGGCGAGGCAATGAGTAGCCAACAGCGAAATGATCAGAACGAATTGTGATTCTCATTATGGGACAGCTGATCACGTCGGAAACGCTGGCAGGGGAACCAGACGTCAGAAATGACATTTAGTTTACAGTTTTATTCTTCACTGACCGGGATGACCCTTCCCCTGAAACGTGGCGCTGTATCTTCATGCAGGTGTATTAGTTCTTCAAGAAACGAGAGGGTCCCAAGAATTATACCGAGGGGATAACTTTACTAGAATATCATTTATCGTATTAACCGATTGTGGTGGGGGGGGGGGAGGAGTTATTATTTTCGGTAACGAACCATTGGAATTGAAAAAATACCCCCCCCCCCCTCAAAATTTGAGGGTTTACGTTCAGGATAATAATATTATCTTGAACGTAAACCCTCAAATAATATTACTTATTATGTAGATTCAGAAAATCGAATTAAAAAAAAAATCCCGTGCGTCGTCCGCGGCACTTGGCCAGTTTGCGTAGTGCTAAAATTACGAAATTGGGTTTACGGATTAGGACCCACAATGATCCTTGAAACGTTTCATAACCCTAGGTCGATGGGAAGGGGTTCAAAACGAATTTTGAAGAATTCATAACTTGAAATAACTAGTTTCATAACTCGTTTTTAGTTCACATTTAGATAGAGTTTAATTTTTATAATTTTTTGAGACCATCTGGAGCTTTGTACGACCAGCCATTCGTTCACAAAGAGGGAAAACTGGTAGAGCAGATCGAAAGTCATCAACGTGAGGGTGAATCATGCGGCAACCTGTCGGGTTCATACTGGCCCAGCTGATCCGAACAGCACATGGTTTTCAGATATCAAGTTAATAAATAATAATTAATATTAATAGTTATTAATAATAACTTATGAAAATTATCAATAACTAACAATAATTATTAGTCATTAAGAATCATTTACATTAGGTACTTGACGATAATTATTAATGAAAAATGATAATTCATAATAACTTAATATATCATTTAGTGATCAAGACAGAAGGGTGATCTGTACAAAGAAAATAATAAACTTTTGGGTCAAGAATTTGCTGAGTGTTTTCCACATAATCGTGAATCTGGTGGAACTTCAAGCTATTTTTCATACTGGGGAACTACTGATTCAAACAACACACGGTTTTTAGATGTCGAGTTGCTTGTTCTGAGATACTTTTCGTGTCCACGGAATGTGATTTAGACGTATGGCTGTCGAAAGATTGCCCCTCGGAAGTCTGTGAGCTGTCAATCGAATCCAGGGACTCTTTAATGAGAAGCCGGTCGCATTACGAGATAGAATTCGAGGGATCGACATGGTGTCTCTGGTTGTTCGAGTCCGGTATCAACTCGGTTTTGGACGTGTGAACGGATGTATAGATGTACTGCAGTAGGGAATGAGGCTAGACGGCATTCTTAGTTTTGATGAATATTATATTATACATTTCAGCCTATTTCACGTCCCACACTAGTCTATAATAACCACTAGTTCGATTATTGTTCTTACGTTTAATAGGTACCTATCTGATCAATGATTGGCGTTTGATTGTTTTAAACTGTTGATAATTTTCTTGTTTCAGGTCCCCGCTGCTGCTCAAAAATGCGTTTGGTACGGAGAATGTGGGTCTGTGGGTACGACGTTGAAACTAAATTGCCCTTACGATGGTCCTCCCAAAAAATTGGAGGACCCCAAGGGCTTATCAATCCTAAGGAAGTGGTGCCCCGACCTAGTTCCTAAAAACGGTAATATGCACACATTATCTTCAAGGCATCAATTGATGTCCTTTTTTTCTAAACCCTGGATATGATAGTTTCTGAAATAGTGGGTGTGATAGTCAGGTCACATTATAGGTATAATTTGAAGCTTGTCAAACAGCTGGGAAGAAAGAGAGCTATGGATGCGTGCACTCTATTGTGCAGTTCCCGTATTGATGGATGATTCATCAATCTTCTTTTCAAGTGTCGATAACACCATCTCATAAATCATTACTCGAAATAGCTGGAGGCATGTGGTTCTGGTCTGATGACGCAAACATGACACAAGACCGCACAGACCTTATACTGTTATTTACTCCTCTCAAGTCCCCTAGTTCCACATCTTTCAGACTGTTCCTATTTTTAAAACGGACTCCTCCCAAGTCGGCCCTCTATTGACTCCAAATTCTCCGTGTCACTATAAATTGAGATTGGTAGAAATTAATGAAGACGTCTAGACATACTTAGAGACATTGGTATTGGTTAGCAATCTCAGTTTCGGGGTTTTTCTTCATTTATAAACAATCCTATCGAGAATGATGCACAATCAATTTTGACTTGAAGGTGTCTTATGGCGTTTTATAATACATCCGGTCTAACAATGTTTCTAAAAATCCGCAGCCATGGCTATAAGAGCAAATTTTCGAAGATATAACTGATTTTGTAACAAAATTTGTTACAAAACCAGTAAGAAAATTTAATGCAGAAAACATTTAATGTTTTCTCCATTTTTTGCAGAGTAACACCTCATTTTTTTACATTTTTCAACGCTGAATACGATGGGGAAGTCACAATTGCGATCCCCCATTCCGTTATCAGATTAGAGCAGATAAGCCATGAAGAACATCTCAAGTAACAACCATGGTTCTTCAAAGTGCTCGAGTTTGATAACGAAATAAGATATCTCAATTCTGACATTGATATCACCAGTTCACCATCGTGTGCAGCGTAAAAGAAAACCTTTAAAATAAGGTTTCACTTGTCAGACTGTTTCATTTGGGAATTCTATCGAGAGTTATCGTCTGGAATGACACAAAATATGTGTATATATCTTTGTATACATATAAATCATTATTTATAGATACCTATATTATATCTATAAATAATGATTTATATGTATAGGTACAAAGATTTATACCTAATAATATAAATATAATTTTTGGTGTCTTTTGGCGGTGAATTCAGGATGGTCTGAAACGAATTTTGGTATAAACATTTTCGGAAATTCGAGTTTTAAGAATTTTGGACCGATAACAAAGCTTCCTTTTCTTCGAAGATTCGCTAAAAGTGGATTAAGTAGTTGAATGTGTGTTTTTGGTGCTCCAGTTTCAAAGCAACGCTTTTTTGGCGTGTAACATCAAACAACGGCTAATAATAATTAACTGCTGGTATGTTCCAATCAGTCGAAGCAATTATTGATATCTAGCGTGGGCTCCACTCAGGATTCTAAATCACCAGAAAGTTTTGAGAGTTTCCCAAAACTAGAATGAATTACATACACGCTGTTTGTTTCAATTTAATAGAGTACAATCAACTTCGATTCAACGATGTTCATCGGGGTAACCCTACGAATGTTCGGACCCCAAAATCACTCCTGTGATCAGCAACCAATCAACTATAGTCTAGTCAAGTTAGATATGAAAAAGATCCGGTCATTATGAATTTTCTTCGTGTGTTGTGGGCCTCAAATGAATAGTAACAAACCCGAAAAGCAGCGAGCAGACCTGTGCGACCGGAGTTATAACCAAAACACCACAAAATGTTCGCCCTTTTTTCGGTTTTTGCTCAGTATCTCATTAAAGGAAGGACCATAATGACCGGGCCTTTTGCAAGCACAGATGGGCTCGGATTTGGGCTCCATTGTAACATTTTATTCGGCAGAATCCGTTGTGGGCCTCTATTTGGCGGCAAATCTCATTAATTTGGTACCTTATGTATTTCAAAAACTGATTACAGACTGACTCGATATAATAATCCATAAAACAGTAAATAGACCTTCCTGACAGATTGATCTTTAAATTTGGTTTGGAGGAGGATCCTCCTGTTCACACAGTTGAAATTGTTGATAATGTAATAATTCTCCGAATGTAAAGATATTATCTATCAATGAAGATGTTGAGCGTATGTGTCGGTAACATACTCGCAACAACCTGGTGAAAGCTTGCTCGAAACAACCTGGTGACTTGCTCAGTTATCACGAGTATCGACCAATTTTTTATAACTGTCTATCGCTTATCTTTGTTTATTTTCCATTTAGGACAAACTGCGTCAATATAGACAGGTTGACTGTTCTATCATACAGCTTGTGTCTATTTACTATGACTTACTCGAGCAATATCTTCTATATTTAAACTAATATCCCATGGCCTGATGGGAAATTCATTTGGTTTTCTATAATTGCTTATGGAATGGCATACATTTTTTCCTGAAGAAAATTAGTACGGATGACTGAAGTTCCCGTCTTTTTGTCCATCCGATACTGTAGGCCACCATTTTGCATAAAAACAATTATATGCTTAGCATAATAATTATCGCGTTCTTCAATGTTCCCAAGCCTTTCGAACTCTTCCTCCCTCGCCGTATTCTAGTCTCGTAGTAAAACCCCCGCATTACGGATCCGTCCTTGAAATCACCTTGACCGTGTGGGAAGCCACACTACTGTTGCAAAAGTCCTATACTCGATTATGGGAGACTTTATGACTTATTTGCGCTGTGTACAATTCAAAAAGAGTTGTCGCTGTACAGTTTAAATAAAAAATGATGTAAAGAAATATAACTAGTTAGTCACAAGTATGTTCTTTTTTTTTGCTACCGAATGTCAAGTTTAATTTCTTTTCTCCGAAATCGAATTTCCACTTACGGTTAAAATGTAGAACTAAAATACAGAACCTGTAATATCCAAAACTTGCAGTACTTACCCACAAGTAGAATGAAATAATAAATACAATTCCCCTTTATATTTGCGTTCGTGAATTGTACTGCACTCAGTGGAGATCATAATATGATAATATTAATATATCATAATATTATTGCCTATCAAGTGCCTTCTCTTCAGTAGTAAAAGCTTGCCACCCCAAGAATTTGTTCACGTAATATCCCAATTATACATGGCATCTGGACGGAATAACACCAAAGGTGTAAGCAACAAATGTGTAAGCCATTAGAGAGTGAGTTTTACGATGTCACATTTTAACGAATAAACTCCGGACTCTACTAGTATTCAGGCCGACACCACTAGTATTTAAGAAAGTGATTTTGAGTTTTCTTGAACCCATTAATAAATTCTGTCAATCGACTACTGGAGTAATATAACCTAATCTAATTTACCTGAGAAATCCAAGTTGAACAACATGGACCGTTTTTAGTCTTAATTCAAGTATTTTGTGGTTTTCAGAGACTGATTTCGTTGAAACTTGTTGCGATGGAACTCAGTTGGAGACGATGGCTACACAAGTCGAAATGGTGGCTGCTTTCTTGCAACGTTGTCCCTCTTGCCTGAAGAATCTGCTCAGTCACATATGCAGTGTGGCTTGTCATCCTAATCAAGCATCGTTTATGAATGTTACTGAAATCTCACCTCCTAAAACGAAAGAAGGTGAGTCAGGCCCTGATGCTCGGCTGATACGCACAGAAGACTTGTTACTTTTTTTTCCTGACTATTAAACGGGTGATATATGTAAGAAATAGGAGACTTGAGAAGCACAAAGGGCCCCAATTAGAAAACGTATGATTGTCAGTGGATTGAGAGTTTTACAGGCTGTTGAATACGAAGTAGACGTATGTCGATGCTTCCATGGTCGACGAACCATGGTAGTTTTTATTGTTGTACCAATCATAGTGAAGACTTCTATGAATTGTTGTGTTGTGTCTTCAATGTCTATTTTTATCAAGTATATTTCATATTTTTTGTAGAACCTAATGCCATAAAATCATTAATAAAAATCGATACGTGATACAATTTAATTTTCAAAGTTGTGAAGTGTCAAGTAGGTACCTATTGTGGGTTGGTGGCAAATTATTTCAGCCACTTCCGGCCTTCAATGGCATAAGTAAAATTTACATTTAATGTCGATATTGGAAGCATGAATCGTAGAATCTACTGATCATCACATGAATTCAGTCGTGATGTTCTAAGGAATAAACTGTTATTTTCAGTAATTCTTTATCCTGTCATTGTTGTTGCTTGATAACAGGTTGAAGCAGTACGTTACTAAATAACAGGTTAACAGGCCGTTTCTTTGTTTGATGGAGCTATTTGTACTTTTTCATGCTAAGCACTTGTGGCCACTTTTACTCAATCACAAAATGATAATGGCCTTCATGACAGGTACTTATGGTTGAAAAAGTAGGTACTTATGGGTACTTATGTATGAAATAAAGCTACTTGGTTATCTTGAACCGAACTATTAAAGAAAATTAAGAACGGCATTAAGTAAATAAGTGTGTCCAGTTACCGTCATTGTACCTAAGGGGGAATCCACACTACGATAGTAATCACTAACTTTTAGTATCTAGTACCTAATTAAAAAGGCAAATGTAAAAGCATAGGTACCCTGGTAGTTACCATATCAGTAGGTATTACTCACTAATAGACCATCGTACGCTATTGTCTATAGGCGGTATAGACTTGAGACATAGACAGGGCTTTTGTGTCCCTAGATGTTCTCACATTGAAATTTTGACTTCACCGGAGTCGTACTTTTTTGGGAAATGTTTTCTATATCCATAATTCCAGCTCCACCAATCGTGTTCTGATGAAAAGCTTCAATTTCTGTAAGAATCTGGCCTTGTGTGCATTGTCCAAATGAAACGGTTGAATCACTCAGGTGCTATTGTTCGTAGTATACGTTGTTAATCACTTTTCCTTCTTTTTATGGAACTAAATAATGTTCTGTTGCTTTAAATCGGGTTCTCCTTGGAAAATCTACATTTCTGTATTCCCATTACTCCAAGTCAGATGTATTTATAATAATTAGTGGAATAATTCATTGGAATAGGTAATTATTATTCCAATGAATTATTCTTTGAGTATTCTATATTGTACGCTATGATTCCAGACAACTCCTCTGTGGCGGCTGTTGATGTTTATCTGGCGAACCACTTTATGCAAGGAGTATACGATTCATGTAAAGGGGTTTACATGCCTTCCACCGGTGTACTGGTTATGGATCTCATGTGTGGTCACTATGGTGCTGCTAGATGCTACGCTCTAAGGTCAATACGAAACTATCTCCTCTTCAGCTGTATACAACTTAATAAGTTGTATAATATCAAACATTGTACTTATCGGTTTGTTATCTTCGATAGTCAACCATTGGAATTGTCATTCGTTTATTCCCATTTCATATCAATTCCAATTTTATGTCAACAGGTGGTTTGACTTCATGGGCGATCCAGTCAACAATCCATATGTTGGATTTCAAATTGATATAATCAACTCGAGTATTCCAATCGGTGGATTCCAGCCGTTGAACACTACCATCATTCCATGCAGCAAAGGTGTTGATGTAAGTTGAAAATACAAGTTTAGGTCTTATGATGGAATTCACTGTTCAATGGGCAACTCCCTTAGTGGTTTCCATCTTTTCTTTGAAGTTTTTATACAGAAAAAAATATCTACCTATACGATTTCATCAATCATATTTAAAATTAGGCTTCCGTGGTGATTCTGAGAACATAACGTCTCAATAATTCAATTTTTAGTCTGAAATGGGTTTTCACGGCTTCATTGCAACTTTCATTTCAGACTAAAAATTGAATTATTGAGACGTTTTTTATTTCCTCTAAACACAGAATGCACTGTTATACTTGTTTCGGTTGTCAAACCATCGTCAGTAACAAAAAATAACTGAAAGCTTTTACAAGGAGTTTGGCTTGTATAGTATCAAAAGTGAAAGGAGGTCATTATGATTGGCTGTTGAAGTGAAAGGAGGATCGAAAAGCATGAAGCCAAAAAGAAGGAGCTAGTAGGAATGGGCTGGGATATTGGACGTAATACCAACCCCGAATTTTTCAAATAAATCAAACATGCTCTCCTTTGGGCAAAAAACTCTACAAAGTGTCAAACCATAACTAAACCTAAGATTCATCCTGATGACTCGATAAGGTGATTACTCTTATTGATCCTCAAATCCTCTTCAGACTCTTCCATTCTTTCTCTAAACTTCCTACCAGTTGGCCACAATACTCAAGTCCTCACGAAAACTCAATTTGAACCCTGTTATCTTGGACGTGAATTGCATCTGTAATTGAAAACCTTGAGGTAATTTGAGGTAACAATGTTGAGGTAACATGTCATGTAATTGATTTGAGGTCACTTTTAGTTTCATCTCCTACTTAGAACCCTTTGGAAGTCAAAATTTTATTATAATTCGGTATACTACTCCAAAATGTTATTTTCCTTCACAACTTCCCTAACTAGATTCAAAACAACTTCTCTATTATTTTTGAGATGAGATCGTGAATTGAAAAAAACTCGAGGAAAAAATAGAATGAATCTGTGTGTCTAAAAGTAAAGAGCCCTATTAATGTGCATGTCTATAAATATATTAAAATATTCAACCATAGTAGGTAGTGCAAAAGTCATATCTGTCTTCCTGTACGAATCAAAGACAAACAGCTAGTCATCAGAATGCGTCACCTTCTCATGTTCAGGGATGATGTGGAAGTTCTATCGACTTTCAAATCTTTGAAAATAATGTAACTTCTAGGTACATCAATTTGGCCGTGACGGACGCTTCATTTGAAAATCTTGAATCATTACTTACATAATAATAGATTCCCCTCATATCCTGCTATCCATCTTAAATAAATCATAGAATTTTAACGAAAGCCTACTAGCAATTCTAATTGGGGGTTTTGCTTATGCTAATACCATATAGGATATTTATTAGGTACTCGACTCAAAATTGGATATTTATTAGGTACTCGAATCAAAATTTCATGTATTAGTCTGGAGAACAGTGTCTTACCTGATTGAGTATTGACTCATGAATATATGACAGCCGTTCTCATCGCTGTCGAGATGTTCAATCTGTGTCTCATACATTACCTTGCTTTTGAGGTAGGAAGGAAATCTTGTTTTTCATTCATCTAGAACGAATGAATCAAATTTTGAGTTTTTGCAAGTCGTACAGCATGAATGAATAACTTTTCTGTCACTCAAAACGGCTTGTTTCTACCGACTTGAATGTTTTCCGACAAAAACAACAACTATACCATATAAGTATGTACTTTTTTCTTCTTTTTTTTTTATACCAGTGACATCACGTAGAACTCTACATTTGTTTTAATGTTCGAAACTCTACTTATAATTTCAAAATCCATAAAGAACAATACCTAATACGTATCCTACTGTCGCAAGACTCATCTATTCAGCATTCCTAAATTCATTGTGAACAATTCCACGTATTTGTTTGTCAGGTGTCATCACTGGCCGATTGGTTTAAGGATATTCGAAGAGAAACCTATGAATTTGAGTCTATGTATTCCAATATGTTCTACCCCAGTGCTGGTTGTGCTGTACCTTTGTCCTATTTGAAGACCCTCAGACTCCTAGGTCTCACAAACCATTCGTAGGATTGGTTTTTGTGGAACCACCAACTGATCTTTTCATAATCATTACTTTGACATATACCTACTCCAAATTTAGATTTTTTTTCTCTTTCATTTTGGTTTACCATTGGAAATAATGTATAATTCAAGATATCGTCATGTAGATAAGGTACATAGTATGTAGATTCACAAAACCAAAACTAAATTGAAACAATCCGTTCGTTTTTTCACAAAATGAAGCATTGGAATCAAACCGACTTCCTGGCATTGAATTTTCAGAGTATTGTGCCTAGAAAAGTGAAACCCAGGTCAATATTCGATTCTAAACATATCCGTTGATTGGTATTTTGCAGAATAAGTCACCGCCTTGCAGTTGCATGGACTGCGAAGATAGTTGTCCGGTTCCTCCACCACCTAAACCGCCTGTCCGTCCGTTCACCATCCTTGGACTCCCTGGGCTACCGCTGGTTATGATCTTGATATTTATCGGTGGCAGTTCGCTCTTCTTATCTGCCGTCCTTTGGGGCCCTTCGCTCTGTGTGCCCATCGGTTTTGGTAAGACTTCACACTTAGTGCGCATTCTAGTCACTATATAATTTTTCCAATGTTTATCCTGCTTCAGGGTAATGACGATTTTTCAGTCATTTAATCTTCGTTTTATACATGATGAGTGATTTTCAAATGCACCATTTGAGGCACTCGAGCCATCTCACCAATGAGTTCCATAGGAATCACAACCACTATAATCACTCCACTGCTGAACGAATAAACTGTAATCTAATGAGAAAACCCTAGCTCATGTAGTATGTTGGTTCACGTTTTAGTAACTCTATATTTCCCCATTTGACAGACTCTCCATTTTCCACCATAAACATGCGAGTATTTCGTTAAATCAAATTTTTATACTCCTAGATTTAAATGGTCAGTAATCACTCAGCCGCACGTAGGTTCAGCAGAGCTGACAACTTGGATATCTTCTGAGCCTCCAAGCACAAGAAAGCAGCCTACCCTTCCTTGTATCAGCCTACCCCTCTCTGGCCTACATCACCCATAACCATATTTGCACCAATTTTTTGTGAGCGATTGCACTGATCTCACTCACAAATAATAGCAATGGAGGTATTTCCATATGGTGTAGGTACTCTGACATTTCAGAGGTAGTAGTGATGGCGAGCAAGGAGAATTGCATTTAGCCGGTTCATGTTGGTAACTTCTGGTTCAAGTAAATTTCTTAAAACCTGAAATATACTGTTGTATCATCTTGAACAGAATGGTATTGAGTACAATTGAATACTACATTCAAAGTATTACACTTTGGTTGAATAGCTCTCAGTCTTCCCTCAAAACACTTCCCAAACGTTGTCCAACTGTGTTGATGTAAGGTAACGCTAGTTTTTAAAACATTGTTTCACTAGCTGGTGTCATACTCCAACGGAATGAGGATGATCACCATGCTCCTCCCACTCCAGGATCCGTGGGACGTCGTCTTGCAAGCATCAACTCCAGGATAGCTATGGCAGCTGATGATGAGTCCAGTCCTTTGCAATCGAAACGATCTAGTATGTTTTGCCCCCCGTAGCATCTTGTCCGTCCCAGTGCTTGCTGTGTCAGTCTGCAGCTCCTGTATTGTCTTATGTATTTTCCTGTAGTAGTTCTATTTGGTTGGGTCACCAATCGCTTCTTTCCCCCACGCACACTTATTGAGTAAAATTTACTTCTTGTCGTCCTTGTTTTATGTAGGTCATTCAAAGTAGGTACTTCTTATTTTTTTAAAGGTTTCATTGATTACTATTTTATTCAAACGCTTACAGTTTTGTTTCTGGTTGTGGAGTTCACTGCCTGTTATAAATCATTTGGCACATTCAATTTCTTTTTCCAACTGGCATGTCTTACCTATTCACTTTTGAAACCTGTTTCTTCTTTCAGTATTACGTTTGTGCTATATTACTTTTGCACTCAGTTCAGCACACCTTCCACGGGAATCTTAGATGGCTAATTACTATGACTCTGAAAAATATCCATACTATGAATGGATATTTTTCATAGTCCAAACACTCGAGAAAATGGTTACTTATCAATATGTCGTAGTGTTGATTGTAATCTAAAGCAAAATTCTTAATGCATACCTATGTTCGAAAAAACAAGTTTAGTTTAGTGCATTCTAATTCACTATTCAAATTCTCCGTTGTACCAATATTTTTATTCACACATTTTTTGAATTATTTTCAACCTTATTTTGGATTGTATGTTGTGCTTTTTGTATCTAATAGAAATGTGATAGCTGTAGTTTTCCGTGTTCAAAAAACTTGTCTGCTTGTTGATCATATTTATCTCAGGAGTTTACGTAACCGATTTGTGTTTGTGCACCACCACCTGCGGGGCTCTCAGCGGGGATCAAGTTAGTAATGGAGTAAACAATAGCAACCACCAATCCTTCTGAAAATATAGAAAATTGCAATAGTTCATCTGGATGATGTTGACATTTTTTCTCCTAACTCGAAATTCCTGAGCTTCTTATAATGCCTTATGCCTGACGGGTTTGCCCCTTTGAGCACCATTGGTGGTGGGTAGTAGCACAGATCATGTTCTAGTCAAATTGACAATGCTCATGCCTCTTATTTTATATAACAGGTATCCGCTCGTCAGCTGATAGCAGTAGACATGAGCCACCTGTTGCGATAGCATCTCCTACATCCTTATTCCAGCGCTTGGGTAAGATGCTGGAAGCCAAACTTGAGCAATGGTTTTACGCTTTAGGAAAAAGTAAGAACTACTACTTATCGTAACTTATTTTATATATAAATCATTAGTTATTTTATTTTGCCAAATTTAATTAGTCCACAGATATGCCATTGTTAGTGAGCGTGTTCTGTCAAAGCTAGCTCACTTTAGTTATTAAGAATTCACTTGTTTCATTTTTTACAAAGCTGTCGGGATCCTTTATGGCCTGCATAAAATCCAGCTCGCTTGAAGCTACAGCCATCTCTCACCAAGCTCGCTAGAGTCCTGCAGCTGCCCTCCTCATTCCCCTTTCTCTCTCGTTATGTGTTGTGTTCAATATGTACACTAGGAAAGGAAGGGAAAGTTTTCATTATCAGCCTATCTGAAGGAACCTATAATCTAATCTTCCTGAAAAGCATGAAAAGTCATTCAGAGTGTTTAAACTCTGTAACCATGAATTTTTGCACGGAAAAAGTTGTAAAAAGTTGTAAATGATGAGCGAATCATTTAAATTAATCCAGCTCCTTCAAACCTAATTCTTGTTATGCTTCTACTCGCTGTTAGAAACGTTAATATAAACCAGATTCCAAAAATTAAGGGTGTGTTCAAAAGGAGATGAATATAATCGTAATGCAGTTGTAAATATACCTAGTCCTACTCACTTCAAAAAGCTTCCGAGAATCGAAGCTTCCCGAATGATACTCGAAAAAAAATAGAAAAAAAGTCTATGGACCCCTAAGTGAAGATGAGTGATGAAGAGTTGAGTTACTGATACTCCATTTTTCTCCGCGACTGAATGACTTGAAAAACAAAGAGTATTGATTAACTAACCTTGAAAAGTGATAGCCGCCTTGTTTAAAACATTATTGCTAAATTTTCATCAAAATGTATTTCAGCTTGTGCAACCAACCCTTGGGGAACACTCTTAATCGGCTCATGCGTAGTCATTGGTTTCGGCCATGGAATCAAATACTTACAGTTCACCACTGACCCTGTTGAATTGTGGGCCTCTCCTCATTCGAGAGCTCGCCAAGAGCGGGAATTCTTCGATGAACATTTCGAGCCGTTCTACCGCACGGAGCAAATCATTATAAGCACCATCGGCGTACCTAACGTAAGTATTGTAGTTATTTGTGCTGTTGTTTTCTCCCTCTTGTTCTTTGTAGGAAGCAGATTACAAAACTGAATGGATGGATAATGGCAGTACAGAGTTGTTAGTAAGAACTGTTTTTCTGTCTAGATCATACACAATACTTCGGCAGGAGTCATTGAGTTCGGTCCTGTTTTCAATGACACGCTTCTCCTGACAGTACACTCTTTGCTAGAGAGTATAAGGGCGGTGAGTTGATACACTACCTTAACGATTTTGTAGGTTTTCACAAAGGCGGAAGTCGAATGACTTCGCCAATTATTTCTCAGTACTTTTTATTTTTAGTCTGGTCCTTTTTATTTCAGTTGGGAAGAAATGAAGGCTACCCTTTGGAGTCTGTATGTTTCGCGCCGCTCTCGTCGCCATTTTATGGTCCCACTCTTGTCAAACAGTGTATGGTTCAAAGTCTGTGGGGTTATTTCAAAGATAATGTTGCGACCTTCAACGAAACTGACACCGAAGAAGGCAACTACACTGTAAACTATCTCGATCAAATCGTCAAATGCACCCGGTAAGTTTCATGAAACGTACTGAGCGGAAGAATGAGATGATTTCAGAGAAATATAAGATGAGATAGAGTATACATACTTTTAGCATTTATATTGTATGATTTTCCGTGAGTAGTACTGCATAGTTTTCGTGAAAATTTCAATTCCAATATTCATTTGTACTCTCCTTTATTCATTTGATTCTTATTACGATTTCCTCAGGAATCCTTTCGACCCCCAGTGCCTCGCCCCTTACGGTGGCCCTGTTGACCCTGCTATTGCCTTGGGCGGGTTTCTGGAGCCGGGGCAGCCGCTCTCCAAAGATGCCCCTTACGAAAAAGCCACAGCACTCATCTTAACATTCCTCCTCAACAACTACCATAATAAAACCAAACTTGAACCAGCTCTCAAGTGGGAGTCAAAGTGAGTTGCCTGAATAAATTATTTGTTAATGCTGTAATGTAACAGTGATACTCTTTGTAAAATTAACACATTTAGAATTGTACAAAAAATTCAGATGCGGGCTCAGACCAGGACAAGGATGATCATTGAAACTGTTCATAATCCTAGGTTTACGAACCCTAAATAGAGTTTAACATTTTCACAACGTAAAATTTGATCAAAAATGCTTGATATATATAATATTTTGAGTATATATTATATACTCAAAATAGTATATATAAAATAATATATAATTATTTGGAAATTTAAAAAATTGATTCAATCTCAATGTGGTGGTTACCCACCCACCAACCCCCTATATTATGGTTATTACTTCCAGGTTTGTCGAATTCATGAAAAACTGGACAGCAAATGAGAAACCAAGTTACATGGATGTTGCTTTCACTTCGGAGAGATCAATTGAAGATGAGTTGGATAAAGAATCAAGATCAGACGCTCTCACGATATTAGTGTCTTACATAATTATGTTCGCCTATATCGCTATAGCCCTGGGACACATCAGGCGATTCAACACGCTTTTGGTATGTTTTGACGCCTTCCCATCTTCGTTCTGCTCTAATTCTGCCCTAATCACAAGCTTGGATCACATTTCAACACTCAAACGTGTCTAGAAAATAGGTATAATATACTCATAATATGAGTATAATATACTCATATTATGAGTATATTATACTCATAATATAGCTCATAATATGAGCTATATCTCAAAAACTAGCGGAAAAACAGATTTGGATTCACCACACTGAAAAACCCTGCACCAACCTTCGTCTCCTCTACACCAAACAACACCTTTTTTTTTTGTTGGCCAGTATTATTTATGAATACCAATGTGCTGCTGTCTTAGAATCAAATGACCGTTTTATCAACCTATATTTGGCTGAGTTTCTTACTTTGAATCGACCATTCAACACTATTTGGATGGTATGAAAAATTAATTGAAAAAATAAAGTTGGAATGGTCGATTGGTTGAAACCAAGCATGAAAATGTTGGTTGCCTTTGGAGAATCAATTGATCAGTCAATTAATCATGAAAAAATAATTCTCTCATTTTGTGCATTTGATATGCCGTTGATCGCAATGTAGTGGGACCCCCTCTCCCTCATCTTTTTTTGATTTTGTGTGCATATTGTAACTATTTGAAATTACATTACAGATGGACAGCAAAATCACTCTTGGTCTGGGGGGAGTAGCTATAGTTCTTGCATCCGTCGCGTCTTCCATAGGATTTTTCGGATTTGCAAGAGTTCCAGCCACTCTTATAATTATGGAGGTAATTTGTTTTTTAGTAGCCCCTCTAGCTAACTATATCGTATTTTATTATCCAAATATTATTCTTCACTTTATTACTTTTATTTCACCGCTTCAATCGTTCACACTGATGCGCAGGTGATACCCTTTTTGGTTTTGGCTGTGGGTGTGGATAATATCTTCATATTGGTTCAAACGCACCAACGGACGGCTAAACTTGAAGGAGAAACCTACCAAGAACATATCGCTCGAGTCCTAAGCAAGGCGGGTCCGTCCATACTACTCACCAGCATTTCCGAGTCCACCTGCTTCCTTCTAGGTAAAAGTTTTGTATTGCCCTAGTTGCATTTCGGAGCAGTTGACGATGTTGAATGATGTTAATGAGTTGGTGTCTTCTTATTGCAACAGGTGGCCTTTCTGACATGCCGGCTGTCAAAGCATTCGCTCTCTACGCAGGAATGGCGTTGTTTTTGGATTTCCTTTTCCAAATCACTTGTTTTGTGAGCCTTTTAGCGTTGGACACGAAGCGTCAAGCAGTAAGTATAGCAATCGATATTTCTTGTGTAGAGCGATGAATAGCACTGAATTGGAAGGCTGTACCGTTCTAATTATTATAATTAGGTCATCCTTCCAAAAAACACAAAAATCACCGTCACCAAAGAGAAACACGTGAATCAGCTTTACAGAGGGCTACCACGATTCTTAGAAAAGTCAAAGGTTGATCCACTCATAAAAATCGCCATTTCTCGTTTCATGCAATTAATTGTTTTTAAAGATACCAACGAACACTTTTGGCATGTTCAATTTTTCGGTTTCTTTCAATTTCACAGGATAACAGACTCGATGTTTTATGCTGTGTTCATCCATCCAGAAAATTCGAGCCACAGACTGACCCAGGACTGTTATTCCGAATTACTAAATCACTCTATGTTCCTATTCTGATGAACAAGTAAGACACATTCCAAACTATTTGCTAACATTCATAAATATTCACCATCACAAACCCCGTATTTATTATATGTACAGTTTACATTTTCCAGAATTTGTTACCCGCTCCCAAGTACCTTACCAAGTTACTTTGGGCGTTCCTTTAATGGTGGTTTTTTATTATTACTTTCAGAATCACCCGCCCTGCTGTTATTATTACGTTCTTTGGATGGCTATGTTTGTCAATCGTTGCCCTGCCCCACATAGAAGTTGGGCTTGACCAAGAACTAGCTATGCCGCAAAACTCTTTTGTTCATAAATATTTCAAGGTAATTTTGTTATATTTAAATGTATCCCGTAACTAGATTATTTTTATAATGTATTTGTTCTATTTCATTGTTCCCTAAACATTTCAGTACATTAAGGAGTACCTGTCGATTGGAGCTCCAGTATATTTTGTCGTAACTTCGGGATTAAATCTATCAGATACAAGGGTTCAAAATCTGTTTTGCGGGGGTCAGCTTTGTAATTCTGACTCCCTCACATCGCAGATCTACATGGCATCCAAACAGCCTGAAAGGTGAGTTACCCAGCTTCAATCTCTCCTGAATGGGATTTGTTTTGTGAAAATTGTCGCATTACCCATTTCTCAACAATTGGCTTAGGTACCGTTTGTACCAATTTACACAATAATTTATTGAGCTAACATTTATATTTTGTCCAGCACGTTTATTGGGCGGCCAGCTGCGTCTTGGATTGACGACTATTTTGATTGGTCACGGTCGTCTGAATGCTGTAGATACTTCAAGTCTAACGAATCTTTCTGTCCTCATCAACGTGGTAAATAAATATGGCAACTAAGTTCGTTGTCCTCCATTTATTGTCTTATTTGTTTAGTATAACTGGTTGAGAATTTTGAACAAATGTTTGTCCCACAGTGTTTTTATCTCAAGATTTTAATGAAATAAAATACTGGAATTGATATGTTTGTCTCTCTTTTAAAGCTTTCAATGTATTCAATTGAACTGCTAGAATAGTTTGCAACAGAACGTCTACAATAACATAACGTTATTCTTACATCTACGTCTTACATTAACAACCAGTTTTGTGAACAAAACCGTTATTGAAGTAGATACCAAAACAATTTACGCATACCAGTTAGGGTGGAGTGGGGCATATGCAAAAGCGATTTGATAAATGACGCCAATGTGAAGTTATAGTCGAGAATGCCTCCTCCGTTCTTCACATTTGTCAACCCTACGTAAGATTGTCTAAAAGTAAAATCAAAATATAGTTTTCTCATTGAGATTATTGTAATTAAATAAATTTGATGGATGCATCATAATATTAATTACATTGCCTAATCATTAAAATGAGTTATAATGCTTACTTTACTTGTGCAGAATTATAGAAGTTTGAACTTGAACTAGTGCAAATATTGGACGCCGTTGACCCCAAAACTTCTTTGATTTCTTGTCATTGCTCCGCAACGAACTCCTTTTTTTGTAGATTTCAATGTGGAAACCGAACCTGAAATCAGAAATGTTTGCCTCCCAATCAAAGATATTGAATGACACGTTTTTCACTCAAGGAAACATTTTTCTTTTTCCTGCAATGAGCGATTTTGTGCATTTTGTGTTTCAGCCAAATGTTTTAAATTATTGATTTTCATTTATGAATTTCTTCCAACTTCCTCATATTTTGTTGGAATATTACGGAATTTATTTCAAGTTTCAGTATTAAGTAACGAAATGTTCGGACAACAATATTTTTTCCAGTTTAAATTAACTAAAGATGGTCAGATGTTAGTGGTAAGACTTTGATTGTGTCATTTCTACTTCACGGTTAGTGGAAGCAAAACTAAATTCTAATCATGTGTCAAAGTAAAATAAGATTTACATTTTTTCATTCCTTCATCAGGTAATAAATGCGCCAAGTGCGATATTGGAATCAATAATTACACCAATCGTCCAGATCCTGTAAGTTTTGGGAAGTACGTACCTTTCTTCCTTCAAGATAATCCTGACGAAGACTGTGGTAAGGGTGGCCACGCTGCTTACTCTCAGGTATATATGTATTAATTTGTTCATGGTCGTTCTACTTTTACTGTTGAGTATTGTTCTCGTGTGAATAACTGATTATATTTCCCATTTCCAGGGAGTAAACTATAAAGTAGGTAAAGGAAATATAGCAGAGGTCGAGGCCAGTTATTTCATGGCTTTCCACACGATCTTGAAAACATCAGAAGATTACTACTCTGCAATGCGAGAATCCAGAAACATAGCGGATAATATTACGAGAATGATACGGACCAATTTAGCGAGTCAGGGTATTGAAACCGAAGTTCAAGTTTTCCCGTACAGGTAATTTATATTTTGTTGATATTTGCTAATATCGCTGGTGGCAACTAATTCTCATATCGTAGCTAGTTGTAAGATCCGAGGGATCATAGTCACTCTGTGCCTGTACCGCAGTAGTTCAATTGCACTGAGAATTTAACCACGAATCTATAAGCAATCAGCTTTGGGCATGTTCTCATAAGGCATAATCTTGTTTGAAATGTTGAGGTCCTGCCTTGAACATAACTCTGTATTAGTCTGTTTTTGGTGAAATGTTCAGGAAACATGAAGGTCGGTTCTATTGACAAGTTGAACCTTGTCGCTCTCGTCTGCTGTTCTCTTAGATAAATATATTGTAGCAGGGACTCAGCATGGGACGATCCCCCGCACTGAAACCCGGGATTATTGCGCGAGACGTTGCCCTTTAGGTAGGGATGGGTATTGGTTACAAAAACATTGATGTTTACAGATCGATTTTTTTTACAGCAAACATCGATATCTAAAAACATCGACGTTTGAAACATCGTATAAAAAACCTCAATGTTTTTCCGAAAATATTTACCTAGCTGTAAATGTTTTTGGTAATTTTTGTAGACATGAAAAATGTACTAATTTACGTACATAGGAGATTTCGAAAAGGATTCAAAATTAAACCCGCTTCAATTATAGAAGAAGTTCGTCAGGGATTGACGCGTGCCGAATTCGTTGCTTCATCTGCCACATTTCGGTATCGCCAAACGATAAACGTTGACGTTAACCTAAATGTTGCACGGTTACATTAGACGTGGTGTTGGTTTTGGTTGCATTCCTACAATCTTATCTCGAGCCAACCAAAACTGACATGAAAAATATGCAACGTAAATATTGCAGCTGCTAGAACAGTATAAGGCAAACAACATCCAGTATTTTAAAACATTGGGTATTCGATATCCATCCCTACCTTTAGGCCGACCTATAGGCCCTCGGTCCAGTCCACTCCCACCCCTCCACCAGACTGATGATCAACCTACGAGGTTGGTAACCGAGGCGATCTCTTCTGATACTAAGGACCTGAAGAACTCCGTATCGTTGAGCTTTGCGTGCTGGACACTGAAAGAGGCGATCAAACGCCGTTTCGTCCTCCTCTCCGCATAGTCTGCACGAAGGATCTCCCTATCGTTTTCTCTTCATTTGAGTTGGATATGATTTAGGGAGATGTAGAGAGGGTTCCTGGAGGGGGCGGCGGTATGTGATTATGCAGAAGCCTGAAATTTAGTTGGAATATCATGACCCTCACTGAGCTAGTTACCGACCACCCCTCTCCCAGAGAGGATCATCAGGCCACCTACTCAAACGCTCACACAATATTCCAAGATTCAAGACTGTTATTGGCAATATCTCCTCCTTATATCAATTTCAACTCCTTACTCGAATTATTTCGTTTTATGGGATTCGTAAGGATCTTGCACACAGATGGGTGCAATAATAAAACATTGTGGAGATCTTTGCTGTTTATTTTATAAATCAGTTGAAATTGAATGCAACAAATCATTTTATACGCCTATGTTATGAAGCTGTCCTGGCTACCAACTTGGTGGTTTAGTTTTTTTTCCTTGGTACTAAACACCTTAGTGCGTATCTGTACAGGCCGATTTCTCCCAAGTAGTGGATGTTCATTTAACATTCCTAGTGCATATCTGTACAGGCCGATTTCTCCCAAGTAGTGGATGTTCATTTAACATTCCTAGTGCGTATCTGTACAGGCCGATTTCTCCCAAGTAGTGGATGTTCATTTAACATTCCTAAAATCACCTCCTCTCTCAATCATCATCAAAATCATCTTGCGCAAAGTTTTCATGTCCTAATTATTTCCTTGCTTAATGTTGGAATATTGATTTTCATGTACACATTGTAACCGCCTTCTGTTGAATTTCAGCATTTTCTACGTGTTTTACGAGCAGTATCTGACAATGTGGGCAGACACACTCAAGTCCGTTTTGATATCACTGATGACGATTTTCCTCGTCACATTCGTGCTGATGGGGCTCGACGTAACGGCAGCGTTCGTCAGCGTTTTAACGATTTCAATGATAATCACCGATATCGGAGGTTTGATGTACCTGTGGGGCGTGTCGCTCAATGCCGTTTCACTGGTCAACCTCGTCATGGTACGCCACTTACTATTAGTATTTATTAGGTGGTGGGTTTCCCCTTTACGAACTTGACTTGTTACCCCAGTCTGTGACCTCTCCGTTCTGAAACACCCAGGTCATCTGCTCCCTAACTGCTATAATCTCTGAATTCACGTTAACAAGAGATGGTTCAATTTGAAAGAGAAAGGTAAACGTTAGGCTCCATCTATGTACCGCCTGAAGCAAAAAATAAAGAGAGTCCGGCTAACGTTAACTGATACCAATGCCCAAGCATACACTAGATCGAGTAGAACCGATGCAGAATCGTAAAACCTGATCAAACCAACAATGTTTCTGAGATATCGAGTTGCTTGTTCTGAAATATGCTTATGAACCATATAAATGAATTATATAAATAAGTAAGTAAACCAGTACCTAAGTTATCACTTAATAGTTTGAAATTTCGCTAAAAACTGAAGAGATCATTACTGAGTTTAAAGCGACACCCTCTTTCTTTCACCTATTCGAACAAGATTTGAGCTCATTACTCTTACCGTTTTGCTCAAGTTGTGGGAGTTATATGGTATGAATAACAGCAATTTAGACAGAAGTGTGATATACGATTCAAAATGGACAGTTCAAAAAACACACAAACCAGGTTGAAATCCTTAATAGTCTTCGTTATTCGGTACAATTACCTATCGATGGCTCCCAATGTTAACCTCGTATCTCAATTTATGGCAATTTTTTTTCTTCTTCCATTTTCTATTGACCGAAGGTTCCAATTTCGGCGGGTAATAAATGTTGTGCCCTTTAGAAGCCTAAATGATAACGTCTTTTATGATAGAATCTGTGATTACTTCGTATCTTGTCAATCTCCAAGACACGAGGTTATCACAATTGTCGAGCTTACAATAAGTTTTTAAGACATAAGTATTCGAAGAACTTTGAAATTAAAGCGTAGCAGGTTCATGGGGTTATTGATGAGGGTTGAATTCTTCAACAAGAATCAGCGAGGAATATAAGTACTTTCCGGGACCGATTTGACCTCGTATCTCACGCTACTTTAAAAATAAAAGCCTCCTAACTGGGAATTGCTCAGTTTTTTAGCTCTCCCGTAAAATTACCCATTTGCGAGTTACGAGGTTATCACCGCTATGTATTCTTATTCACAAGGTCGATTTTAATTTCATTCATTTTATAATTTTAATCGTATCTTCTTGCAGGCGATTGGGATCAGTGTTGAGTTTTGCAGTCATATTGTGCACTCGTACTGCACATCAACGAAGGAAACGAGAATCATGAGGGCTGCTGACGCTGTTGTAAACATGGGCAGTTCGGTATGTTATGAAGTTTCCCTTGTTTATCCGTAGTTCGAGATTCCCCTATCGACATCGAAGATATTGTTGAAAAATCGTTAAATGCCAAATTACTTAAAGGGCTGATTTCACCAAAATTGTCGATCTGCGCCAATTTTTAACCTGCTTATGATCGTCGAATTAATGAGATTTCTCTATTTGCTTGTGGATTAAAAGGAATGTCACCGTAAATTCATATAGTGGTTTACATATTAATAATTAATAACTAATTATTCAGTTATTTATTTATTCATTTTGTTGTTTGCAGTCGATTGCCATTACAAAAATACAATTAATAATAGTTATATACGTAATAATAAAAAATGAAATAATATCATTAATTACCAGCTGGCCACACTTGTGAAAAATGTAAAATTACATTACTACTATAATTTTATAGTAGTAGAAGTAGTTTTTGTAGTAGTACAATGTCGCGGGTTGAGATAAGAAAATATTTATAATTGACAAAAGAAATTAAGAAGTCTTACATTTTTCAAGGCTGGGTTTAGTTGAGTCTTGAAGGAACGTAGGGAACTGTGGAAAAAGTCAGCGTCTGGAGGTATGACGAGGAAGGAATTTGCCAATTAGTGGGGCATAACTGTATATGGAATAAGGAAGAATGGCGGGAGGTGTAGGTAGGTGTACTGAAAGAGGAAGGGCGAGGAGTGAGGGACATTGTATCTTATTCAGCAATATGTGTAGGATTATATCCGCTGCATCCCTACGCTCGTGCGATCATGTCTCTACGACCCGTAAATGCATAAACAGTACTAGTACCTATTAAAAACGATCGCGTTGTGTTGTCATGAGTAGCTAATCATGACTAGTGAGTGTTTGGTGGAATCAGCCCTTAGTATGGTGACAATAACTGATTCAAACTAATAGTTCGAATGATTATTGAAAATGCTAAGTTTAATATGGTGGCTTTTATGCCCTCGTTCAAAGGCCTTTGAAAACTCCCTGCAGTAACTTGACAACCAACTAAGAATCGTGTTTAACACTAATGATTGACCTACTTCTTTCATTTTTGACAGGTGTTTTCCGGTATTACGCTAACGAAATTTGGTGGCATCATCGTCCTTATGTTTGCCAGATCTCAAATTTTCCAAGTGTTTTACTTCCGAATGTACATGTGTATTGTACTGGTTGGAGCCTCACACGGTCTAGTGTTCCTGCCGGTTCTTCTGAGCTACATCGGTAAGGATCATTTCTAATAATATTAGCTTTACAAATTAAAAAATCAACATTGTTGGTGCTTGGGAAATTAACAAATGAGCTACTAACATTTGATTGACATGGCTTGGAATATAGAATTAAATGTATTCCGATATCGACCAATCGAGAATGAACGTATGTGTTTTGACATGTCTAAAAGAGAAAGCATGAAACTGTGTCACCAACAAGAAAGCTACGTGGTTTGAGTAATTTTAAAGCTACACCATAAGTTTTAGCCTTGAACAAATATACTGAATAGGTAGGAACACTTCCGACCAGACAATTAATTATAATATAATTATAGTCTGACAATAACAGGCTCCAGCATGGGACCCACACGGTTTAGAAATTATAATTGCTACTCACCTGACTGATACTTTGAGAACTGATAGCACAAATTTGGTATGGATGTTTAATACAATACGCTAATAAATTGCGGACCATGAGGAATGATCTGTAGTTCCCAATTTTGTGTACTACTACTACCACCGTATCCACTAAGGTAGTACAAGGTCCGTCAGTGAGAACGTATAGATTTCAAAACAGTATTCAGTCAAAAGTAATTGCAGTTGAAAAATTATGTTTATAAGTTAAAATTTTATAAAGTTCATGTTTAGAAAAATTCTGCCCTGGGGGCCTCGCCAAGGGGGGTTTGGGTGCACATACCTACGATCTTAAATACCTGCACATGAAAAAGTCGCAAGCGGTGAGATTGGAGGAGCGGAGTATGACGCGTCCTGGGAATTTTCTGCAAACAACTTTCATTCTAACAACAGCTTCCCATCTTCTTGAAACACAAACACACTGACGTTGGAGCGCAGGAAAAATTGTTCGATGTAATGATCTGAATTGACAGTGATCGTTCGTCCATTTTCCACGAAAAATAAGGGCTTATAATTTTTAGTTTGGATTACGACGTTCCTAGATCACCACAAACGGTACAGACGGGGCTCTGCAGCGTGTCGAGTCTCACTCTGTCAACGTTTTGAGTGGTTCGGATTGCCCGATTTCATCCTCTAGGGTTCTAATCGCCGTATTGGTTGCATTAAGTCTTGAGAACCATCTCAAGATCGTATTGCGATCTGAAATTGACGAGTTGCGAGAAACATCGAATTGAGACCGCAAAATCGAACTGCATTCTCAATACTAAAACTGCTACCTCACAAAAACGACGAGGCAGCTTCCACCCTCATTGAACCACCCCACTGTACTACCAAAATGTACTACATTTTTCAAAGACGTGCGTTTATTTCTGACGGACCTTGTAGAAACATTTGGGAGCAAATTCAATTCTGAGGCTTATTTCAATCTTCAAGTACTTTTAATCGATGGTGTGAAAATGCAAGTGTAGTATTTAAGTGTAATAATTTTGATATCCGAAGAAGTTGCATAATATTGAAAGCACAGTGTTTTATAGGAATAAGAAGTAAATGTTTTTGTAAGAAGCTCAAGAGGCCTCATGTCCCCAACAATGGCGCAAACGTGATTAACAGCAAGCAAAGAGGACGTTCCTGAGAGTTAATAACTTGGTTGCATTCGAACTCATCGACCTGATCAATCACCTCTCTGAGATGGGTCGATCCTAAGGACTCTATTATTCCGGAAGGCTTTGTCCGTCAATTGGGAAGCCAATAAACATTGACCGTAAGGTTCACAGACCTGGGGCATCGTCGTCGCCGAATTACTGACCATCAGTGGGACCGAGGAACCTATCGTCGGGACTCTGATGCACATATTTTGCGTTTTTGAACAGGCCACCCATCAGATCCCACATAATGATCAACACACTGGTTATTTTCAGACTGTTATCCAGTTTGTAACCAAACAGCGTCTACTTCCTCACGTATACATCCTCAACCTTAAAGTAATCAATGAAATCGAAGATGGTATACCTACCAACTCGTTGAATACTGAATAAACTGTTCAGTCTAATGTCCGAAGCCCGAAGAAGTCGTTGTTTATTTGAAATAGGTATTGTAGTTTATTTACACAAATCTAACGTTGTGATTAGCAGGAAAATTGAGTATTAATTTCCAATGGGAGCTACTGCTGTACGAGTCGTAGTTTTCCTGTATTGATACTGCGCTCACAGGAACTCATTAGTGCTCCTGGTTGTATTTCAACAGTTGCTAGGTACCAACTATTTTCAATTGAAGACTCATTAATCATTATTATCAAGGATAGTGTTGGCAAAGCTCAATCCTAATTACACCGCCGCAGCGCGGTGGTAACTAGTGGTCTCCGTATAATATTTATTTATTTATTTATTGGCACAAACATAAAAGAAACAGACAAAATGAAACACAAACATACACTTATACCCATTCAATACATAAACTAATACATAAACTTATACCCATTCTACATTGTACCGATTCTACAACATGAGCAAAATTTGCTCATTTAATGCAATATGTTTAGTGAATATAATCCCACCCACGAACCACTCCTCTAGTAAGGTAAAAAGGAAACAACGTGAGAGTTGTTTCCTCTCAAAACTAGACTCGCACGTGTAAAGTCCGCCGAGAGTTCGCTTCGAGAGGCGATGGTGGAGCTGATGGTCGAGAGCGATGTTGCATCGTCCTCGGAAGTGTAAACAGTTATCCTTCGCTCCCCGCGAGTGCTCTCGACAATTCAAACCAGTTTTGTCTTTCTGCGAGTAGTCTGAGAGTAAATGGCCAAACCCATTAATAAAAAGTGAACCCATGAGGAGGTCGAAAACCATGACGAAGAAAAGTGTTGCGATGGAGAAGATTGCAACAGACTTCAATTGTCCTATTTCCGAAATTTTTATGGTATCAAGTTGGGAAAAAATTGGCTGAAAATAAATTTTCAGCACGTTTTGGGCGCTATATGGCGAAATAGTGTTGTTTCTTCGAATATTCGCTCTTATATCCATGCTGCTTTAAAATAATCAGTCCCACGAATTCCAATTTCAACTTCATCACTTAAAAAAAAAAAATCTAAACAAATTCCTTAATTGCTGTGCGCCTTCAAGATCCAATTTGCGGACTAAATAGTAGTGCGCGCCTCAATTATTTCTCCACTCACATACCTTGACTCACTTTCTTTTTATTTAGTTTTTTGAACAGTTTTTCTTTTCGATAAGCCCAAAATTAATAACGCTGCTGCTACTACTCTTTTTCGGGTTGACGAAATGCTGTCTGGTTGAAGACCATCTGAAATCACTCTCGAGACTGACCTCGCACTCGTACTGTGTAAACGGTGTTTTCGGACTCTCCGGCACAGAAAGTTGCTCTCCGAGAGTGAGCTCGCGAGAATTTTTATCTCACGTGAAAGGCCAACGAGAGTGACTCCCGAGAGCAAAAGCTGCGAGTACTCTCACGTCTAAACCCACCTTTGGAGTTTATGTGACTTCACATGCCCAGGTGATTTTGCTCTTACAATTTATGAGGCAATAATAACAATGCCATTAACAGGAGCGAGCCTTCATAGCATTCCCAATACCGGCTAAAAAGGGGCGTGAGCTGATATTTCATTTTTCACATTCGAGCAACGGTAGTGTCTGGGCATGTGCTAACTTGATAAATAAGTGGCAGGTGGACGAAAATGCTTCACCTCTCAAAGTTAATATAAAGGTCGGTCTAAATGGGGACACTTATTGCAGTAGAGCAGATTTAGCCGTGTAGACGCTTGCTAGATGAGTTGCGAGAGCTTCCCACTTTAGCGTCTCCCCTCAGTGTCTGCGTGTAGGTAGTCGTGCAACCTCTCGGAAATCAGTCGCGGGAAGTTTTAACTGTGTGAAACTTGTGCGCTACAGTACAGTGACTTCCGGCGGCAGTGAATCAAGATGGATACAGAAAATTTGATTTTTTAATTATAAGTTGTCCTGAACTGTGAGATGTGTCATCCGAAATATATGTAGACCGAGTCAAGAGAGCGTTGCGTTCCATAGCAGATCTGGCAAATGAGTTCGGTACACACACCAACGAAATGCTACGTTGTTGGAACAAAGAAGACTTGCTCGCTTTTTTGTTGACACATTACCAACTAGGGGTTTGATCAGCATTACTCTACAATTGGTAACCATGTGTTGAGACCTTTAAATACGACATTGTGGAAGTGTGAAAACAAAGTCTTATCTGCTATTCCATAATATGAATAGTGCAGGGGTGCAGGGGAAGAAGGCGCATTGTCAGAGGAAAGTTTTGGGAAATCAGCTTTTTCGTTTAATGATAGCGCCTTCTTCCACAGTGCCCCAAAACTTCTTTCTCTTCTTTCTCCGGACCTGGCGCTCTCATCCCCAAAACGATAATGCAGAGTTGTATATCTGATCATCCTCCACCAGATGGCATTACTATCTCATTTTTGCCTTGACATTACGCCTTCTTGCCCTGTACCTTTCATATAATTGTTGATTGACGTTTTACACCACGACAATTAGACTACTGCCGTGTGCAATTTAATACTGCGATGGGTACAAAAGTGCTAATGATGTCGGGTTTTGTGGCTATCACGTACTCATGGATTCCACAGACAACATTCGATATAGTCATCAGTGGGTGAACTAGAACCTTCAATTGCTTACTTGAACTTCCTTTTTTTCACCTCTGCAGAGTTGGGAAACTCAGGGACAACTCGATGTGCGTCGTTTGACAGTTTTCTGGCCTACATATTTTCAGGGTAGCCTGACAAAAAGAGGAACCAACATAGCTGCGTTGGGCCTGTACAAGGTTTCTAGTCAGGCGATCATTATACCAGTGGTGTATAATTCTTACTCTCACACTTCGATTACATCATGCAAACTGTGATTGGAGAGCCACCATTAGGTGTTAGTTAACTCGAGATATTAGTAGCTGAACATTTTCTATTTTGCTTTACATCTCATGACACTAGCGTTCTTGTTGTGTGCTGAACCACCGTTTGAATTAATTGAACATATCACATTGGGAACCTTAATTGCTGAAAGACCTTTGGTAGGTGTGTACAGTTGCCAGTATTAGTGAGATTAACTACCCTTGCAGGAAGCGAAGGAATCCGTGAGAAGGGGTTGAAGCACTTGGATGTATCCGACGGTTCTCATATCAACCGAGATGAAGACTCAGATGAGCCAACTGCCCTCACCAGAGTAAGCAATGAAAACGGTCGATCCACGTCGACTCATCCGGCTAGCGATAGTTCAGTTTCTGCTTGGCCCTTGTAGGGCTGCATGACTTTTTATTTGGCTTCGTTTTACTCTTTGTTCTCTCTAAAAGTTACATCGAAACATCCGCCTAAAGAAAACTAATTCGATACTGTCCTCTCTTAGAAAGCTATGTAATCCATTTGAACAGATGTAATATACCACCGTCCTAACTATGTGTGATTGGTGTTTGCTTTGATATTGGTGGGGCCAATTGCTATCCCTCGGGACAAATGTTGACTTAATTACCTCGTTTTGATCAAATCCCTCCCTTTCATTATCCTCATCTCGTATGCCATGTTGCCACTGTTCAAACAATGCTGATTCGTCTTTATATTTATGTAGTCGTATCTATAAGGTGGCAAATTCACCACCTCCAAGTGTACAATTCCAAAGATATACTAATGAGCTGTATAAACCCGCTTTTCGATTATTGTTCACACATTGGGTACAAAGACCATTTATTTATAACATCTTTCAACGGATCGGATTTTTAAAAGGCCCTCCGGTCACTACCTATCATCTCATTAATTGAATCTCAGTCGATTTCCCTAACTGGGACTAGTTACTGAACAGCATATTTTATCAATTTCTTGATGTTCTCGTGTAACAATACTACTTATTTATTTCTCCAACTTTGGTGTTTGTTACTAGATATTCTATTTATTAAGTGCGTATAGTAGCGTATTTTAAATGCACGATTGAACCTCAGAAATATTGTTGAAATGAAGGTTTGGTTTTGAATATCGTCCTGTAGTTTCTTATGTTTAGTGTTAGGATCAATGTGATATATTCAATCTCTTCAATCCTATATTTTATTCATCTAAAGAACTTTGTTACCTTCTTCGAATTTTATTGAGCCACGTTGATGAATTCATTTGCATTAGTTGTTCTAAAATTACCGTTCTAAAATTACTTGCTAAATGTTGGGTAGGTTAAATATCAGTAGAACTTGCTCAATTTTTGCATACTGTTGTCTAAGATCTGAATTAGTTTCAATTTTATTCAACTGTTGCAGACACATACATAATTACTTTTTAATTCTCAGCGTTCTTTCAACTGGCATGAGTTTTGTATGGTGATTTTCATACAGTAGCAGTCAGTCGTTTCTAGCTTATAGATTGTTTTATTATTTTCCTATTTTTAAACTAATTATTCTATTCGTGTTACGGCCGAATCGGTTTTATAGTTGGGGGTCGATTCACCTAATCAGGGTATTGGGTCATATTTCAGGCACATACTATTAGTGGTCAACTTAACAGTATCCGTCCAATTACTCACTCAGGTAGGCTGAAGTTTTTAATCAAACATTCCAAAGTGCCTTGAAATTTGACCAAAACTTTCAATTGATGAGTCCGTTATTGTAGTAGATATGTTTGTTGTTGCTAGTTCATTTGATGTATTAAATCTGTATACATTTGTTTCTGTTTCTTCTTTTGTTTATCACCTACCCATCAGTTGCATGCGAATTTCCACTCTTAAGAGGATTGCCCATGAACATTATACAGGTAACTGCATGGAAATACAGTAAAACTTTCAAGAAAGTACCTACGCATGTCTTGATTAGTTAGTGGAGCATTATGATCTGATATAAAGTAAAGATTATGAATTGTAACTGTGCCAGTGTTTTGACAACTCGTCTGAAATCTGGCCCTCTCCCACCGCCCTGTTCATATACCCTTCTTATTAACCTGATATCCCACACAACGGAATCAACCTCCTACATGTAGCGTGAAAGTAGGGGTTCAACTCTGCTTTTAACCTCTAGTGATTTGTTTCTTATAATACTTTCATTACGTTGTTACTCATTTGCGCATTATAATGTGACCGAAGAAAACAAGCCAGCTTACAATAACTCTTAACATATGAACTGGGTCTTGAAAAATTTGTTTTGGAACATTAAATCCCTAGGTTTTAACATTTGTCTATAGGTAATGTGTATTTATATTACTGTTGTTACGGGAATTTTAAACAAGTTCTTGGAATTTCCCAAGCTTTACTTGGTAAACTTGCCTACACATTTACAGAGGTTCGAACTAGACAAAGGCTTGTAAGTCGCCTGAAGGGTGAGCTCAGGGGTAGGTACACATTGCTTGCCTCAGCAGTTAGTAAAATGCTGAGGGCTTTATCGGTTCAACTTGGTGGTAACTCAATAGAAATCCCGAATTTTCCACAATAGTTAAGTTCGAAGACCACCAATTTTGGATCACAATAACAATCAAATTTGAATTTTTGTGTGGAAAATTGTACATTTGTTTGATGGCTCTACTAACTCAAAGAAAGGAGTGAGATTTGAAAAGTGCTTAAGGTAACGCCTAAATCAAAAAGGTACGTTCGGGTTCCCTCTTCATGATGGAACAGATTTTCGTATTTCATCATTGAAGCACGTGTTTTGATTTCGTTGTATTTGGCACATATTTTTCCCTGTATGACTATTGTGTTGGATTCAGCCCCAAAGCGAATTTGTATCGGAATATTTATTCTAACTGTAAAGTCGTACGGGAAAACTTAAATAAGGGAAATCGGTAGTTTATTGGTATATGAACAAGGAACACTGGTAACATCAGTAGGCATTAGACTGGGAAGTGAAATCATTGGGAAAATCAATCATGGAGAGCAACATGGTCGTCACATGACGCCGTTCGATAAATCATGGTACTTAAGGTTTTTTTCATATTACCAAGCATTCATAAATTAGCAAGTAATATTTGGGAATTATTATCAGATAATTCTGTCGGGTGAATTGTGTAGGTGTTTGATTCGGTAAATATTTACGAGTGAGTAGAAGTGTTATAGAGTAGCGGTAACGTATGGAGGAAGTTGGCATGGATAAGCGCTAGTAGCGTTGAGCAGGGGAAGGTGAGGTGGGCCCACAGAGGGATTGAGGACCCAAGAAGCTCAAAGAACTTTCGGGACCAAACACAATTGATGTAGGTAGTAAAAAATTTAAATCCGTTGCGAGTGATAGTAAACAACACCTGGAAATTTGAAAGGAATTGGAAAGTTTTGCTGAAGGAGCATATTCCGGAATCGCCGGAATAAATATTTACGTTTCGACTCTACGTAACTTCTTCATCAGTCGAATTTAGGAAGACTTGGATCCCAGATTTGATTCGCCATCTTAAATAATGATAAGAAAAGGAATATTTTTACTTGGGAAAATTTGTTGGGATGCCAATGTCAGCCCAAAAAGTAGTTACAGACTGATAGTGCCTTCGTATGCCACGCTTATATGCGCTGTACCCTCTCGCTTATCCGCTTAGAGTGCTTATCCGCTAATTCACTGTTCTAGTGCTAACTTGCAATGTTTATTTAAATATATTGGTACCATGGTATTGAATGGACATAACTGACTGGTCCACCTATGGCTATCTCACCTCCCAGGGGTCAATGTGGAGTAAGTTATGCCCAATTCTGTCAACTTCGATGATTTAAGGTGATGAATTGACTGAGAGACCAAATGTAAAATAACCAGTGATGCAGCATGATTGTATGAGCGAATGTTAGAAGCAGTAGGTATTCGTACGAATAAGTAAAACAGGAGTAAAATTAGTGGGGGGGAGGGGGGTGTCAAAAATGTTTTGAATACCAGAAGAATATTGGATAAGTAAAAAATTTTGGATCCATTTTTTGCAAAGTAACACTCATTACCCAAGTACAGAAACCGGGACCTGGCTAGTGCTTCACAGTGGTGGCATAGGAGGTGCTCTGCCGTTTCCTCCTCTTCGAGGCAGACACTCACTGTCCTCGGCCACCCCGATCCTGCAGAGATGCTTGCGGAGTGTCAAGTCATTAGGCCTGGTGAGGCTGAGGTTCAGTACCTCTGCGGTGCCTGATAAGGTTCTTTTATGAATTGAGATTCTGATAGCAGCCTGAGGCTTTTGGATACCCCACAGTAGGGTTCGTGTCCAACGATGACGGTCTCTGACCATTTTTTGGCCAGTGTATCCGCCTCCTCGTTCCCCTTCTACCCTGAATGCACCAACACTCATACCAAGGTGACATTACTTCTGTCCGAATTACTGCTCAGGGCTTTCTTGCAGTTCATCACAATCCGTGATGTATTACCGGAGAGGGTAATGCCTTCAATGCGGTTTGGCTATCGGAACAGATTGCTACTTTCTTACCTATAATCAGCTTTCTCAATGCACAGTGCTCAACGGCGATCGTCTCGGCCTGAAACACTGGCGTGTTGGCCCAGACTAATCGCCATCCTAGTGTTCTTAGATTGTTCATACACACCCGCAAGGCATTTTGGATCCGTCTGTGTACCAGAATGTGTGAGCAGGCACTGGAAGCTCCTCTCACTCCACGGCCCCTGACTCAATTACACTGCTTCACAAACCCGAATTTGCTGAATATAGTGCATGCATTACAAGGAACTGTGGATGGGCCTTAGATAATTATTACAGTAACTACTAATACCTAACCAACTGTAAGAATGAGTATTGGTTGGAGTTTGTTCCAATATTTTGGGATTCGACTACGTAGATATACCTGCATAATAATATTATTATGTATATCTTTGCCCACCGTCGCACAGTGCTTGTTTTTCTTAATAGTGCCTATGTACTGAGGTACAAGCAAATAAAATAAAATGAAAAATTTTCATTTATATCTTTTAAAATAAATTTTCATTTAATGATGTTTGTAATTACCTGATTTGAGTTTATATTGTTTGACTTCATTGTTAGGTGCTCTTCAGAGTTGAAGGGAAGCAGTGGTTACTGTGTGGCGTCGTAATTCTTTGCTATGGCCATAATGGTACGAATGAGCGGAAATGTATAGAATAGTAACGGCTCGGGTCATAAATGGCCCCATATGAATTTCAGCCGAATCGCGTCAAAAACATGACCGTGAAACGATCGGTAAAATCCCAGTTCGTAATGTTCCATACTACTATACAAATCACAATGGTTGGCGTTTCTTATTCCGAGATACTTCTATGCCCTCGGAAAGAAGTTCATTTTGGATATTACTTATTAATAGAATACGATAGGAATTGAATGTGAATATTGCATACAGAACAGTTATTCGTACACTGAGAATAATAGTCCATCTAGTATATTATACATAAATTAATAGCTAACTGTCGTGAAACTAAACAGCTGGAAACACAAGGAAATAAGTTTAAAACCTCGAGACTAGGAAGTTGCGGAGGTCGACTCCGTGTATCTCAGAAGTGATGTGGCCGAGAACGTATACCTAGATGAGGAAAAGCTCATAACTATTCGTTGTTCCAAAAGTAAGTTCCAACATGCTAGGAAAAATTCAAAAAAATAAAAAATAAATAAAAGTTACAAAAAATATGTATTTGTATTCAGCAACATCTTAACTATTTCACATGATCGGATTTTTTATCGCTGAAGGTGTGCAAGGTCCGGAAATTCACCGTAGGGTTTCGGCAATGTATGGGGAAAGTGCCATTAGCGTTGAAATAGCGGAGTTTTTCTGGAAGGTCGTCAAGAAGTGGTGAAGACGTCTATCTGCCTACTTATTGGCTAAACTTGAAAAGAGATATATTACAAACTGAGATGGAATATCTCTGCATCGGTTATGTATTCATTGATGCCTGTTGTACCATCTGCCTGCGAAATCGGGATAGCGAATGTTAAAAAACATTTACCGCTGTGCAGAAGGCGGTTTTTGTTTGACAGAAGAATCCTTAATCCGTGTATTTCGTCTTAAGCGTTGCGGAAGATGCATCGAACAGATGTAGGAAAGAGCATAATATGACTAATTATGGCTAATTATCACTAATTTACTTCATTGGGCTAAAAACAGTTCGATGTAATCCGAACATCACAACACCGTCACAATTAATATCGATAACGCGGGAAACACACGATTGAATGACGAAGTTAGTTACAGTAAGACAAGTTGGAACTAACGAAATTCTGAAGCAAAATCACTATCAACGACCGATTAACGACACACAGGTAGTAGTTCTGAGCCTGGGGTTGAGCCACTCACTCGACTCACTCTAAAATTATATATTTCACGTTAATTTAAAGAAGTATAATATATTCATATTAAAATATATTGAAATGAATAGTGACAATGAGTTTTTCAAATAATAGAAAAATAGAAAGTTTTTTTTTTTTAGGTAAGTAACAGCTAAACCTTCCGTATGAGCGTCATTGGATTATGAAGGTTACTGATGTAAATCACGTGTATGCTTTATGTAACTTGTTAACGTCTTGTGCATTTTCTTCTTGGCTTATCGACTGTTTTTTATTTGGAGGGTTGTAGGAGGTTCAGTGAGAAGAAAGAAGGAACGTTGTCTCACAGCTTTCAGGATTGGTAGATATTTTCTCCTCGTCCCAGTCTCTACCTCTTTCAGTTCACTCGCCAGGAGAAAATATCTACCAATCCCTGAAGATGGCTTAATAAAGCCGAAAGCTCGGAGACAACGTTCCTTCTTCCTTCTCACTGAACCTCCTTCAACCCTCTAACTAAAAAAAATGCTTTATATAATATATACCGTAAACCGGGGTCAATAGGGACAGACATCCAGGAAAGTGTTATTTTTTAACATGGAGGGCGAACCGGATTAGCCACAACAACCAAATACAAACCAAACGGACCAGGAGAACCTGTACAACAACATGAGTGATAAGGCAATCTATTCTCGATGCATGGCAAGATCAGAGGCAATGATAAGTGCCATAATTTAAATCAGCTGTTTCACCAAAGTTGTCCTACTTTTATATATGCAACAGGTGCTGCGTCTAGCATGTAAGTTTTCGCAGATTCCTTTTATTCACTAGTTGATCAGGAGTAGAATGCTTTAAGATATTTCTCTCTATCTATCACCGTTCATATTCTATGACGTTTTTCCTGAAAACAAGGAAAATGCTGTAACTGAGTTGGGGTCAATAGGGACATGTTGAAAATCAACTGGTATATCAGTTTAGACCGGCAGCTATGCATTCCAAGGGTGATTTTAGCGCGAGTTTTCATCGTTTTCTGCCCATAATTGTATTCATGATTCCTCAGGTGCAAAATGGTGCACGTGTACTGGCCTCAGGCTTCAGAAGACGAGGCATACTCAGGGTCGTAGCTCCCCCTGTACAGTTTCGCAGAGGGATGTTGCTTTTCAAGGGACTATACAGCTCCGAATGGTGAATTTGAGTGTTGCAAAAATCGTTGTGATGTTTGGTTTGAATTCCCTCTTAATGTTATGCAATTTTGAGTTCGTTTTTATAGTCAGAATTAGGTAAGGTAAATGCGCCAAATGCTGACCCCTTAAGGAGATTTTCTACTTAAATGTAGATTTTGGGCTGTTTTACTGAGTTTTTCAAACTTTTTTTTCCAGATTCTCACATTTCAACATTTTCAGCGTCTTGATTGATTGTTTCTGTAAGAAACATTAGATTAGGATTATGCAGGGTTCAGTTCATGAACCGTATTCAGTAGAAATGAGAGTTTGGGAATCTACGGAGGAAAGAAGCGTGGCGTGAACGTGGTTTGGTTAGATAAAAATAACTTGGAAATTCGACATGCCAGCAGCTCAGATGATCCTCAACAACCCAGTTTAGCAGGAAGGGATGAAAAGAGATTTCTATCGCTCATGTTTCAAACTATGAGCCAGGGTGAACTTGCACCGTTTTCATTTGATATAAATTGTTATGTTCGTGTTTTCAAAAATTGAAGAAAAAAAAACATTTTTCGTGTTTTTCAGGCATGAGAAGGCGAGAGACGGACAGACGTGAGATGTGGAGATCTGGCTCAAGTGATCAGGCCTACACCGAAGAGGAGGATGATAACCTCATTGTGCCCGACACCAGCTCATCGCAAGCGTACTAGGCCATCAACTAAGGCAACGTTTTTATAGCTTTCCTTTCGGTGTTAAGCTCAGCTTTATATTTTACAACGATAACTACCACCCAGTCTGTATCACATTTAATTTTTAGAATCTTGGTTAGGTCGACCAACGTACTTACCCATCGAGTACTCACTTGAGCTTACACGTAAGATCGAGTAACTTCTTCTATTAGGAGTTGTTTAAAATTATTTTTCTCCCGTCATTCTACTTGTCCAAGTTGTAAAAATTGTTTCAACTCATACCCCTGTTTATACGCTAGTTGTAACAATGAGGAATTCACATGCACTACCAAGGATTGGAATTTTTCATTTTTTTATGTAACACTTGGATTTGCCGCCTTGAAATCCCTGGTTATCAAAACAGGCGGAAATGATAGTTTAAGTTTCCTAAACCTTCAAGTTCTTTGCATGCATATTTGTAAGAGATTTTAAGTGCAGTTTGATGCCTAAAAGATCTCTTGGAGTTCTTCAGTTTCCACTAATAATACTCCCCTTGTGGAGATCGTTGTAAGCAAAACCGTCAATAAGGGTCTGTAGAACCGCAAGATATAAGAGTGGAAATTGTTAAAAGAGAATCAGTAATAACATACAACAGGGACATCGTTCCTAATGTCCGGCCCCTTGGAATGTTGTTATAGGGAAAATGGGGTACTTACTGGCCGGAACGAAAATTTCGAACGTGAAACAAGGTTGATCTCGAGCATGAGACATGAAAGGATGGAGTAGATTCATATGTTGAGGATTTATAGATTAAGATATACCGAAGTGCCACTTTCTGCGGCACCGGAAGGGTGCTCATATCCATAATCTGTGCTTGACATCAGTAGCAGCTGATATAGCTGCTTTAAGGATGATTAAACCATAAGTTGCACTCTTGCTTTTGCACTTGTGCAAAGGAACTGGGCTCTGATTGAAACTCTCTGGTTACCTTGACTTTTAGACAGTTCGATGGTTGTGTTACTTGAATCGAAGCCCATCCAAGGCGAACTTCAGTATCAAGCAGGGTCACCCAGACCGCCCCACTATCCTATTTAAACATTAGCGCCATCATGCTGGTTTGATAATGTCGATTCTAGAAGAATTCAGAGGAAAAAATGGGGTGGTGCCGAGACAAGTTTGGGATTAACACAAAAATGCTATGGTCGGTTAATGTTAGAAACTCGAATGAATTAGTACAAGTATGTAATATTGATATTTTCATGCCGAATTTTCTCTGTTGTGTTGTTGATAAGTGCCTACTGTGTATAGAAATGTATAGAAATTTGTAATGAACAAACTTTGATGATTGGTTTTATTTTTCAACTTTAAATTTCAACTATTCTCCACATTGATTATTTCTTAGAGTTTAATTATTTATAGATTATTTCTGTTCTGTTTCTTCCCCAGAGCAAATTGAAGCTGTGAAAATTTCATGATTTAATCATTCCTTAGATAACATTCACTTTCATCATCATGCATCAAGTTTGTATGTGTGTGCTGTACTATAGCTGTGAGTGCGCCTCAAGTTTAAAGTTTATCAGGTAGGTACTTAATATATGTTCCAATTCGTTAGCTGATTAGTGTTATCTGAACGCACTCAAATGAACATCAATTCATTATAATAATTATAATGAATTGATGTTCATTATTATTATGAATCTGTGAATTTGCTGACTGATGCGCTTTCTGTATTACTGGGATTTAATTGTATTATATTAACTAAATGAGTGATGTATATATAGGTGTACATATATTATTTGTTCCATCAATTTCATTGTGTAATTTTTCCCCGTCCAATTAAGGCCATCGGTTAAAGTATTGTATGAATCCTCGAAGAAATCGTGTTTCCTAAATACTTCAAGATAGTAATATGATTTTTGAAGGGAAAAAATTGAGAATGGATTTCCACTCCTTTATTAATTCACAAACAGACAGACAGACACGATTTTATTATATAGTATAGATATACTCTTTTGAATATTTATTACAAAACTGTCAAGCACTAAGAACAGATATGTGTGCAAACCTCACCTAGCTAGGAGCTGACGAAGAAATGTGCTCTGACACATCGAATACGCTAAGCATACGAGAGCATATTTCTGGGCGATGTGTATGTCTGGTCGTTCGATGGGCGAAATGATTGTAACTGGTAGACTGATCGGGAACAGAAATCTGACAGAATTAGTCTGTAGGTTCGTTCTACCCTAACAAACCGATTCCCGGTAGTGAATAAAAAGCCGTCAGAACTAGGTTACCCTAGATACTCTTTGGTAACCCTAGATGTCACATGCGTTTGTTTCAAGATGTCCACAAGGTCAGTAGCTTATAACCCGCAACCAGTCTCAGTGACGTTCCTGGTCTATTTCACTCGAATGCTACCTGCGTTTAGTTGTTTCTTGGAACGTGGAACCCTTACAATATGATGTTATTTTTTTTAAAGCACAGTTAAGTACTGCAAATCTTCTCCTTATACGATCAAGTATCAATTCTCTGATTGAGCCACATCATCCTAACTGTACGTGGAGGCATGGACATAATCCATGCACTGAATCCGTAGCCGAGGGTTCTTAAAATGACGTATTATTCACCCATAGGTAGGCTTTTAGTGTTATTTTAATCATAATAATATCCAATCAAAGAGCTTGTTATGAATTCCTATTTGTTCCACATAGTATGTATATTTGTACAGCTGTATCTGACCTCTGATATGAACGAAGATCATAGTATAATGACTGAGTTCTCACCTTTCTGCGGCCTCGAGGAGTTCTATCATGAAGTGTTGACGTTTTTACTTACCTAATGTGCCTTCGTATTTTATGATATTAGGTATGGAATTATTAATTTTCCCTTGTAGTTGTTATAAATACAAATTCTAGTAAATAGATCTTACTAGAAAAGTTAATTCAATGTTCAATGTAGTCAAAAAGGCATACAATGAGTACTAGCTAAATTTCGTGTGGAAAATATTGAATGTAATTTATGTACAAAACTGTGCCTAGATTTACTTGTCATTTGACGATAACTACGAGCATTGTTTTATACCTGTAATCATGAATATTTATGGTTGGATTTGTCAAGTCCTATTTCCTTGACAAACCTATTTTGTATTCTAAGGTTGGAATAAGTTCATTCTTCATACGAATCTAACGTTGAGTGTTAAGAGCAAATGCCAAACAAAATTTGAGTTTTATTAAAACGCTGAATTAGTTTGAATGGTGCAATAATTTCGTTAAATTTACAAGTTACCACAATTTAAATTGTTCCCGTTCAACTGAATACACGGAGTCAATTGCATTTCTAAAATAATCAAATTCCATAATATTATACATGTTAAACACTTGAAAGATTGTTTGGAAGTTGCCTACACTGGGAAGTCCGTTCAGTCAATAATTATTTTATCATTCATAGCCAACTTGTGTTAATTATTGATGGTTGATGCGGTTTGTACATAATATTATGAGATGTTCGATCGCTATAAATATATTTCACGAATGAAAGTTGCTCATGGCATTCACTTATTTCTCCCGAAAAGATCCTTCATTTGTTATCCAATGAGCGAAAACCGTGCATTTTATTACACTGGTTCCATCATTATGACACATTCAAACTGAATAACCAACCTGGATATTCATTTCTTCAATCAAGCACTAATTGGGGTTAAATCCTCTTAGGAGTATAAATAGTGGACTTAATGGTATTTAAAACTCCCTAGAGCACATGTTTCTTAGTATCCAACGCCTGAGGCGTGCTGTAACACCTCTTTCTCGTTTATTCGTCTGACTTTTCTCATATACAAGAAATTATTTTCGAATATCCTAATTTTGATTGAGTACATCGGAATGTGGGACGTAACAGGAGTTTCAATGAACACAGCGATTTCATCAGATATTCACGGGGAATCGCTCTGATTTCCAATGCCAACCGTGTTTCAGTTGACGCAGAATTCAATCAAGTCCACTTCTGTTCGACAAAAATATTCAAGACAAAGTGCTTTACATGGAATATTCTGTTCAAAATTTCCAACTGGGTAGAACTAACACGGAATTGGGCGTTTTTGTTGTAATAATACAATTCAAGTTACGCACAAGTGAAATAAAATGTTTATTTTTGATGAAAAATACTTCCACATTTATCACAGAAAGTAACGCACCCTTAATAAATTGTACACGAAGTGCAAAACTAATATCCGAGGTAAATCATACAAGAAAATTTAATAGTGATCTTATGTAAAATGCGTGGCACATCAAGGCACATCTAACTACGAGAAGACTGTGGAAAATGGAAGGACAAGATTATCATTGAAAATGAAACACATCAGAAATTCATATCGTAAATATGAGCAATGCACATTCGAGTATCGGTTGGTAAATCTAATAAAAAAATAGCTGATAACAACTGGCACAGTTTTGGAAGATATAGAATCTACTTGTGTTATTCTGTGCTTATCTAAGCAACGAAAATTTGGGATAAAAAATCCTTCGTACAAAATTGAAAAAGAAAAAAAAATTAAAATTACTGTGGTTTATACAACCAGGTTGAAAGATATCAAGAAGAAGACTGCCCTCTGATTCGTTCTTCTAGTTTGTGATGTTCCTGAGCCAGTTGACGCCTGAAGGCTCCAAGCTGAGTCAGGATGTTACCTTTATCGACGATAGTTCGCCCCAAATCATGGCTACCCCCTTGAGGCACCTGCGAACACAATATTAAGTCGTAACATCGCGTCGTGGACATCCAACCTCAGCTCTTTTCATGGAAAAATGCATTATTGGAGCTGACGACCTACCTTCCATTTGTCGTCAAGAATCCTTGAATTCCTCTTGAGCATTGAACCAGTTCTGACAGCAGGCAGTACAGGGGAACGAGATCGCAGAGGAGGCGGAAGCGAAACGGCAGATCTCTGAGCTGTCCCCTCTGCATGGGCAATCTCTTCGTCGATGGGAGCTCTCAATATGGCGTCAGCCTGTTGCCTGTAGTTTTGAGTGCGGCGCATCGTGTCATTCACACTGGACGGTACGTACCCAGTAGCGGGAGCTCTTTCAGATGACCTAGGCTTCCTCCTATCTATCTGTTGATAAGAAACAGAAAAACAGGCGTGCAATTACAAGCGCACTTTGACGTTTGGGGGTCATAACATGCCATCCAAGTTTGCCGGATAGAGCCCATTCAATGGGCCCCATTGCATATCAAATTGCTTACAACTACATAGAGTTTATGGCTAGTAAAAATCTGCACCAATCATAGACGATGTGGATGTTCTGAAAGATTCTTGCTCCAGTGATGAAAACAATAACAACTGTGTCTGTATAACTACCGACTGAATCTTTTCATTCAAAACCCAAAAGTGAGTACACGGTAGTAACTGAATGATGGCACTCGCAATGATGGTGATTTATTCCAAACAGTAACACAATAACCCACGGATTAAATAATGGGGTGTACGCATGGTTCGGAAATTCGCATTCTTGCCCCCAAATTCGTTTCTAGTGCCCTTGAATTTTAAGGACCAATTAGCAGGACAAAACTCACTCTGATTTTAAGTGAAAATTCACAAGAAAGAAGCTAGCTAGCGTTTAAAATATTTTGTTCATGATTACACGGGACAGCTTTCCGGTATCAACACAATGGTTTTTGATTATTTGGAAATCAATTCAATCATAAGGTCAGGCAGCATAACTGGAATTCAGGACGATTCTTACTTTTGTGGTGGCGTCAACCACTGGAGGAAGTTGGAGTCGCTCTTTTTGACTGCGATGTTCTCGAAGTAGATCAACTCCTTCTAGTTCCGCAATCCTACTCCAATCCTCTTCAAAGTTAGCATCTGGAAGACGTTCCTGCAATGCAGCAGCTGAAGCAGCACCAGCTACTTCTCTATCCAATATCCTTCCACCGTTTTCGAGAGCCTTTTAATGGACAAGACAACATTATAAGGATGTATGAGAATGTAATATATTTAAAGCTAGGTTCTTTATGAATCTTCAACAATTATTGTTGAACAATCATAAAGGCGCCTACCGACTGCGGCGCAGTAATTATTGCTGAGTTAATTAGTTGGTAAAACCAACAACGGTTCAAGTTAGTGTGGTATGCTGAAGGACCAGTACAGTTGTCGGGCCCTCCTGAAATGATACCCTGACAACGCCACTGAATAGGATAGACGCTGAAGCTTCTAAATTACACATGTCAATTTATGGGCGTTTTATTGCATAACATGAGTTTTTCAGAAATCCTAAAAACCTGAGGAATTCATTAAACCTATCATTTAGAGACGGCACATCGTTTGATTCATTCTGTCGTTTAGGAGGAGGGAATTCGTCAGGTTAATGAAAGGACTGTGTTTAACCAATGGCTTTCTATCTCACCGAGGCAACCATCGGGTGTTGGGGAGTTTCTCGGAGTATGGAGGTAGAGTACCCCAGCCCTTGGTTTCCACCGGAGTTTAACTTTAAAACCCTCCAAAATCGGCGAAACGCGATAATTTTGTCATATTTTCAATTCTATTCATGAGGTAGATTAGTGGACAAAAAATTGGTAGTAATATGCATGACATCACTTGGTAGTAATATGCATGACAACCTACCCAACAAAATGAGACACCAGGGGACTTACCTGCAAACTGCTGTAAGCTGAAGCCAAATCGGGGTGATTTGAAACAGAGACATCAGGACTCTCGTCGCCATTATTAAGCCTGCTTAGCCGCTCTTTCTTTTTCAACTCTTTTGCTTCCAAGTTCATTTCTGCCAACCTCTTTCTTAACAACTCCTCTTGAGCCTGGCGCTAAATAGTACAACATTCCAATTGTTTTCAAAGTATGTACAAGAACATTCCGTATCTTAATGCAGGGGTGATGATTCAGTTACGTCGCCAAATTTTCCAAATACAGAATGAGGAAGTTGTTGAGTCTACGATATTGGTATTTTGGTTTATTCAATATGGTATCTTCGATAATGAACCATTGGAATCGCCCAAAGAAAATTTATTTTTATTTTTATTGTATATTCAAGCATTCCTATAATAGAACCCAATATGTACTCAGAATGGCATCATCACAATATGAATGGGCCGGACGCGCCACATAGCCTTATAGAAATCATGGTTATTAGAACTTAGCAACGTCCTTCTTGTTGCGGTTGTATCCGGAATGATGTGTAAGCGGTCATAAGGCTATGCGTATAGCCTTAGTAGAAATTTATAGTCACAGATGGGATGCCAAAAACTAATAGTATATTGTGTAACTCGTGATGAAAAATCTTGATTCACCTGTATAACAAAGTCCAGTTTGAGATTCCGTTCGTGGTCGTATTCCTTCTGAATTCGCTCTGCCTGTTCTCTATAGCGCCTTTCTTCAAGCTCTTCTTCTTCCTTTTCTCTGCGCTTCCTTTCGTCTTCCAGTCTCTTTTTTTCTTTGATCTGTTCTTGCAACGCCTGAGCGTACGCTATCCTCTTGCTCTTCTCTTCTGGAAGGTAGATTCGACAATATTCGATAAAAACACGGGAATACTTGGAATAATGCATGAGTCCACTTGAGTCCAGATAAGGTTTGATGATGAGCACCCATTCTGCATTGTGCGGTGTGAATACGATAAAGTTGTTCATATATTTACCTTGGACGGCGTCACTACTAGGTCGAAATCCGTACAGATCCGAGAGCAGTTTCTCTAGAAAAAATATACTCCACATCAATAAAAATGATGAACAATGTTTATTGATCGAATAGAAAAAAGTGTGCCAAAGCTTACTCGTATCCATGACGTGCATGGGGACAATTCAATATGCTTGATATAGGCATGTAGCAAGGATTTCGCGTTTGTGCATGTGTGAATCAAAGTACCAGAGCAATTTACGCCAAGTATGAACTGAATTTGGGACCATACGGGCACTGAAGTAACCATAGCAACCCCACTAAAATGGGATGAATGGAACAGTAGTCAAGCATGTGACAAGGATTTATGGACAGAGTAGGGCAAACACTTCACCAGAGAACAACCTCACAAAAGTGATTATAGGTTACACTATTCAGTAGCCTCAGACGCTTATTCAACACGAAGAATATCTTACCTCTCGGGCTGTAATCTACAAACTCTCGGGGCGATGACACCATTTTAAAATGATCAACTTGGGTTGGAGACTCCACTTGAGGGTCGGGTTCATCAGTTTGAGTCGAGATCGAACTTACAGATCTTCTTCCGCTTGGAGTAGACACCATTACTCCTTTATCCACTTTAGTATGGTTTTCCTGTAGGGGGAAAAAATTGTGAAATAAATAACACTGCATACCTTGACAATATCACCAATAACATTGCATTCCTGTACTAGAAACAAGAATAAATTTCCATTAAATTAATAAAACATTCAACTCATATACGACCTTGCATGAAGCATATTAAGATGGGATCGAGAGCATTCTGCTTTCTCGAAACGGGGCATTACGCCTCGGGCATCGGAGGAAATATCTATCTTCCATGACATGGTGAAAGTTGAGTAAATTTCAAGCTATGCCACTTTTCTTATTTTTCATTTATTTCATTTTTAACGTGGAACATGTTTTAGCCGTCACATAAGTGGCTGAAACCGAGCGCTGGCGCCACCCTCTACCCGATGCCATCAGAGACTTGAAATTTGGTATATAGCCAGCTTCCTTAGGACTTACACTTAAGCAGAATAGGCCCTGGATCCGCTGAGTGGCTCCTACAGCTAATTTCTATGCCATTCACTCTATGAAGTTGTAATTTGGTATGTAGCCTCCTTAGGACTTGAACTTGACGCTGCCCAAGCCCCAGATCAGCTTAGTGGCTCCTAAAGCTAATTTATACACAAATAATATTTAAAAAGAAAAACGAAAAGGGAGATGACGTGGCTAAAACATGTTCCATGCTTATACAAATTTAGCCGTATCCACAGGGGGGGGGGGTCCAGGGGGAGCGCAGGCCCCATACTTGTACTTCAAGCTGTTGAAAGGGAAATTAATAATCTCATTACATGACAATACGTACTTGCTCTCTGTAATTGAGATATTCATATCGCCGTTCTTCAGAAAGTTGTTTTCTTTTTTCATCATGTTCCCCTACACCCAAAAATGTTCGTCCCTGCGAAGGACTCGAGTATTTGTTGAGGGGAGAGTATTCACCAATACGTACCATTTCATGCTAAAATATAAATACAGTATTTTTTAAAACGCGGGAGTTATGACACTGGTATCATAGAATAGAATAGTTTTGGAAGAAAATTAATAATTAGCGCTACATGAAATATACACTGGGAGTGAGCGTGAGGTCATTTTTCAAAGTGAAATTTCTCAGTGAGCCTAAGGCAATATCGTATAGTTAGAACCAAGATACATAATTCTATCGATATACTGGCATTTAATGCACGTGTTGCAAGTGACTTCTCACGAATTCAACAGGGCTTTGAAGAACGATAACTTTCCAAGTAGATCTCTTTGGCAATAATAGGAATCAGAAGTTTTCCACAAACCAATAACTCAATCATGCCAACAACAACTTGCCTAACCAGAAACTCGACTCTCTTGAGGACCGATGGCAGTGAGTAGAAATCAACAAAAGTTAATCTAAGAACACGTACCCCTCATGAAGCGTATTGAAGTATTTATTTAAACTCTGGGTGAGTGAAGTATATAATTTGTACAGATTCCACAAGTAAATATTCAAATATTATACTTTCAAGTGCGGATACGTGGAGCAGCACGAGCTCATCAACAACACAAATGTCAATTCCACACCAAAATACGCAGAAACGGTTTTATGATTCCTACCTTCAAGTTTTTCTTCATCCACAGAAAGACATTTCTTGATATAAGAAAAATTACGTCAATGGTAGCAATGAATAAAAGCGTTGTGTAAAAAAGTGGTAAATATTTCAATTTTAGATCAACTTACCAAGTTAGGAGTCAGTTCAGAGACTGTGTTGTCTCGTGCGGGGACCTGATGTGCGCGTTGGCACATGTCAGGCTCGGCATTCTGAAACGGAATTTCAATTAGGAGATTTGTATGGCTGGCCACGAGTAGATAATTTGTGAAGACACACAAAATGGTGATTGACAATAATAACCTCATCTCGCTAATCTCTAAGATTTAAAATAGGAAGCTAGAAAAACAATCGCTGTCAGCGTTTGAACCACTTTGACTCAATGTTGGAAGTACGGAAATCATCTAAATGCAATGAAATTATAGGACGTTGAACGAATGACAGAAACTGTACGATTATAGTGAATAGAACATATGTGATCCCTTGTAAGGTTTGGGTGCTAAGCCCGCTCAAGATGAACGAACCACAGGTCAACAAGATAAGGGCTCTGTTGAAAGTGGGATCACTACTTCATTCTCCTGTCACTTTTTCACACTTTCAATACTTGGAAATAATTCCTATTGAGGACAATTATGGTACCAAAGCTGTAGTACCCTTCGATTCTTCCACCACCTCATAAAAATAATTACAGATCACTGAATCATATGAAAACCGTCGAACTTACTAGAGTGAGTGGAGGGTGTGAGTTATTAGTCGTGTTTTGGTGAGACGGACGATTTGCTTCCCTGCACTTCTGCAGTATTTTCTTCTTCAAGTTGGGGTCTCGAATGAAAGCAGCAGAAGTTGCAAATATTCTCGCAAGCCTGTCTTTCTCGTTTTCTCTCACATCAACGTGACAAGGAGGCGTGGATGGAGGACGTGTGAGGCGCTTGAACCGTGATGTCGGTTCACCCAATACGTTGTGGAACCTCGAAGGAGCACTGGCCACCAGTTTGCAGAACCTGTCTTTTTCCTGTTGCCGCTTGTCTGACACACTATGAATAGGAGTAATGTCTTTAGGACAAACCTTGTCAACTTCACTGAAATGACGTCTACTCGAAATCTTTTCAATCAGCTTCTTCTTTTCTTCTTCACTCCGGTTCTTGTAAAGTTCCGGATGGAGTAAAGCGTATATTTCGGCTCTCCGCGCAAGTATTTCTCTCGTAGGGACGTGAATACCTTGTTTAGAAGCTTCGGCGCACTTTCTGTCCAGCTTTTCACTCAGTTTTTTGTATGAAGTCAACAAATCTTGAAGTTTTTCTCTTTCTCTTTTCAACTTAGGATCGATGAAATCGACATCTTTGCTGGACAAATTGTCCAAATACTTTTCGATCTCATCGGAAATATTGATCCCATTATTCATATGATAACCCTGAGAGGGGCCATCGGTCGCACTGCATGCTCCCTCGGTGTTGGCCAGGTTCTGGAAACGAGAAGAACTGGAATGATTTATGGGGCCTTGACAAAAATGCATAAACAATAGATTAAATTTACAAACAGCATAAATTTAAATGTAATGTACTTTCTCCGGTTTGTGTACTACAAGTTTAATCTGGATGCAATTTTTCCAGCTGAACTTATGTCGTCCCATACGACAAGCCTGTGCTACCTCCTCGTCCTGCGCGCCCTAGAGGACGGTAGAATTTCTCTCGACATGATCTGGCTCTTCAAGATCTTGAAGAGAACGTTCTGTGCTCCCCAGATCCTCTTTTGCATCAACTTCCGGGTTCCTGGTGTGAATACCAAATCGAGAGACCCCTTCGTTGTTCCCCAAGCGAGCACAAAGTAACAACGAAATGCTCCTTAATCGACTTATGGCTCTTGCAAATCATTTTGCTCCCGACGTTGAATCTGCCGCTACTTTAGATTGCCTCTAATAACAGATTAATTTCCGCCCTGTGTTTTACCTAGAGTGCGTTTTTTGGACTTGACATTTATTTATCTATAATTTCGACTGCTGCCTTGTTTTCTTTATGTAAATGAGCATCAATGCCCGTATGAATGAATAAATAAATATGTCTGACAGCTCTCTAAATTTATTGTACAGATCAACAAACATTCAGTGACAACTATGCATACGATACGTAGTCTTCACATCGTAATCTTTGCATTTCCATAAAGGTTGAAATTTCCTCAGAAGCCAATAGAAGTAAAACGTTGATTTAATCGGAGAAATGTTGGAATCCATTTGGGAGATTTTAAATCCAATTTACAAAATGTTTTAAGTTGTATTTATGAACGTTATTTATAAAAGGTACCTAATCATCTGTCATCCCAGACAGCATCTAACCAATGGGGTAGATAAGATCCAAGTGTAATAAGTATTCCAAGTTGTACGGAAGAAAATGTTTTGATAAAACTTTCAATAGATGCTTATGATACTCGCTTGAAAGAATGGGCGGTGTGCAGAAAGAATGGGCCACTGGTGCGAAACTAGAAAGCCTCAACTACGTACCTATCAAAGTAGCAGTCGTAAATTGAGAAGCCAACACAACCAGAAGAAAATGTACCACCTTGAGATATACGCGTTAGACTGGCAAAGGCATGCGCTCAAAAGAGGAGGACAACAAGCAGCAAGAGTCTGCGAGTAAACTGAACGAAAGTGGTCTGAAGAGGAAGGCGCGGGAGTGATAGGTATGCAACCATAACAGAGAGTTGGGCTCAATAGACTGTGACCTTCCGTCTAATCAATATCCATCTTTATGAAAGTTGACGTTCCCCGCTACCGCTGTTACTAACAGACCCAAGTTCTTCAAGTCTGCTCGAACGGCATTACACCGGCTGGTATCGACCCCCATCTAAATTTAGCGGGTCGAAAATGTAGCTCGCAACCTCCGCAACATGACCGTGAGGACCATAAGACCGTTGGTGTCATTGACAAGGCACGATGCCACACACCATAATGATTGTGGCAATTATTGCAGGGTGTAGCAAATCTTTACGGTCAAACTTTAAATGACCATTAAACATCATAATATATTATACTCAGTATCTACCAATACCGAGTGTCACTGAATGAGTAGCAAGTATGGCCAAAAGCTCCATACTAAACATTAGAAGAGCCATACTCTACCAAGTCGCCTAATAGGAGAACTCACGAATTAGTACGAAGAATGCAGAGGTATCCTCGGTGGTATAGGTTCTTAAGATTAGTGTTCTTGAGATGCGTGGTAGTTTGCACGCATTTAATCCGTTTCGAGCGGGGTTCAACTTGGTTGTATATTGAGTTTTTCTCTCAGGAAAAAAAGTACTTCAGTGAATACATGGAGGCGCGGGTAATAGTGTGCGCTGCAACTCATTTCGCTCTAATAAATCATTTTTAGCGTAAACACCGATTAGGCTAAGAGTAAGAGTTAGATGGTTTTTGGTTTATCTTCGGTAATGAAGCTTTGGGATCGCCCAAGAAAAAAATTACCCCCCTCAAAATTTGCTGGTTGTGTTTCAAAATACGAAGATTCCAAAAATCGAATAATAAAAATCCGTAATAATAAAAAAGTTCTGCAAAAATTACGACATTTGGTTTACGGGTTAGGACCAATCCCACAATGAGCCTTGAAACTTTACATAACCCTAGGTCAAGGGGAAGGGGTTCAAAATGAATGAGTCGTCAACATGAGGATGAATAATCCCGCAGCCTGTCGGGTCAACGTTCATACTGGCCCAGCTGATTCAAACAGCACAGTGTTTTCAGATGTCTAGTTAATTGATGATAATTATTACCTATTCAATAATTTAGTGATCTATACAGAAGAGTGAAGGGCACAAAAAGATAATGAACTGTTGTCTCAAGAATTTGCAGAGTTTTTCGATACATAGGCAACATTTGGTCAAGTGCAACTTACTGATTAGGTTATATGTTTGTGTCGACCATTTCCTACTTCGCTTTATATGTTTGTGTTGACCATTCTCAGATCATTGTGGTAATTATTCCGTAGTTACTACAGCTTCTGTAAAAACGACACATTCGTTCAAATGCATAAGAAACGTACCATAAGAGTGTAGGTAAGTTTTGATTTTTTAGGAATTGGTTTCCTCCAAAGAAACATTTCAACGCTTCCTCAATTTTGGTTGAATGAGGTTAAACGGAATCGGGGTCAAGGTAGACTATCGAAAACCAGGGTCGTCTCCAATTCTCCCATCAAATTTGCCAACAACAATACGTAAGTAATACAATATAGGCGCCACCCTCGTTGAATTCAGCGCTGAGGTTTTGGTTATTAGTATGGAATAACAAACTAGTACCCGTCTAGAAAGAGAGCCGTAAAGCAATCTAGACCGAGGAAACCGTTCATCACTAGACATGAAAGCAGAGAGTCACGGGATTCATCATGAAACAGCGGTTGTAGGTAGTCATTTCATACATTAATATTTATGAACAGATGGGTAAGTACCGCTATTGACCTAGTTGTTGAAATTTGTTGTCTTCAATAACATTAAACTACGCTATGGACATAACAATAGAGCACGAAAAATGAACAATAAATAATTTATGATAGGTATTTTCGAGGTTTTAGGTAAAATTATTTTACCTAAAACCTCGAAAATATCATCGGACGCATAAGTAATTTGAGGATCGTCGGCATTGGAAAACGGGCAAATTAATTGTTAACGTAAGGTTGATACGATGTAGCCATAACGTCCCTTTTACAATTGCAAACCAACTATCGAATGTGAAAAATGTCCTTTTTCAGTTCGATACCTTGCTATTGCATTAGATACGATAGGTATGAATCTTAATATCATACTAACAAGTTTTGAAAAATGCACATGAGACTTAATAGAATATATATATTAAAAACTTGTCCTTTCGTGATGTCGCTGATTTTGGAGTTATGTCAAAGGGTTTTTTGCTCTCCTGAAAAGTACCTTGTGATTTTCACATTCGATAGTTTCCAATTGTAGGGACGATATTTCACTGCAGATTAAAAATTCGGCGGGAGGGAAGTTCCAATGAATATTCACGCTATCCTCTGTCGTGAAACCATTATTTCATCTGTCAACTTTTCTTGAACATTAATATTCAAAGTCACCAAAACTATTTTCACCAAAACTATTTTTCTTCTTTTCATTCAACGGTTTCTAACATTATTTTTGTAAAGTCAGACAATTCGCGGAACGGTGTCAGCGTCAGAACATCACATTCCACTGTTAATTAAATTACATTCCATTGGGTATAGAAACTGTTACTAGTAATGGAATTGGGATTTCAATATAATGAAGGTGTAATAAAATATCACCTGTCCATGCTATAAGTACTGCAACACTTGACATTTGCACCTACAGCCTGGTACAACAGTTTTTGTAGATACCTACTATCTCGACGCACCATCTCTGCTACACATTCTACTTATTGTTAGAGTGGGTTTCATTATTATGGGGACTCATAATAATATAATATGTATATTATACGAAGTTCAATAGGTTTATAGTATATTACACGAAGTTCAATAGGTTTTCGATTATATTAAATATAAAGATCAAATTTTGATCTTCAACTTACTTCTTGGAAAGTATCCATTATCGTAACGAATCTCCAGGCGATAACAGACCATAGTAACGATCAGCAGAAAGAGCGCCAAAATGTATTGAGGAAAACTTCAATTGTAGACCGACGAATATCACTTCGCAAAGAATATCACATTGTTCCCCGTCGATATAGGCAAAGAATCAAATAGATGGTTGTAAAATCACTGAGAAACAGTAAAAAGCCAGTGTAAAGACCGTGACACTCCGGAACATATTCCGATTTCCGAATACTGAATAGTATTTACCACGGAATAGGGATGGCCATCGATATTTTATATCGATAGTGAACGATAAATATCGTCATCGATACCTTACCTCCGATACGATCGAAATGTTGGCTACCGATGGCCATCCCTACCAAGGAAGAATTCTTCCATGATTGAACACCAAAGGAATAATCGACATTGAACATATCGAATGTAATTATTTTCGATTGTATCGAAAACTTTCCCTGTTTCTGCTATAATTATTTGAGCAATTTTCCTTCCTTGTTTTAACAACAGCAGAAAAACTTGGTATGTGCATTTGTTTACGAGTAGTTAAATTCATTCGTTTTCTGTTTATTCCAATAATTCGCTGATTGATCAAACGATCGGATTCAGAAACAATTTTTAAGGGATGGTTAACGATATTTTCTCTTCGATGTTTATACAAACATGTGCCAATTTTGGTGGGAACCTCCTTTTCCTTCATGAGGCAGATAAGCGATTTCGGAGATTAAATTTTTCTAAATTGATGTTTTTCTATTTTTCTTGACAGTATAGTATATTAATTTCATTGATTAATGAATCAGCTGAAATATGTTTTATTTTCTTAAAAGACATCGATGGGTTTTCTCCGATTTTCAAAACATCGATGTTTTCTTCATCGATACCCATCCCTTGAAAAGTGAAAGAATCGATTCAGGATTCGCCAACCATATCGTGGATCCTCTTCTTCTTCACGTTTTCCATTAGTGACAATCACGTATGCCACCATGGAAGAAGGAATTCATTCTTCCATGATGGGCCACGCTCGAATGGTTAAGAATTCTACAGTCAGTAATAATAATTATTACCCTTATAATAACAATAATTATTATTGTGATGATTATTATTATAGTGATGAATTGGTTATAGAGCACTTACCGCTACAAGAATCGATGTTTTTCTAAATTTTTGCAAATCGGCACCATACCATACGAATTTCTTTCCTATCATACGGTACTATACCAAATCATACATACAATAATAATATTATTATACCATACCGTGTCATCCAGTTCTGACCTATATTTAAAATTTCAAGTGTCTAGCTCATCATCAAAATTTAATTTGTTTAAACAAATAAGTAGGTATTATTTAAACAATTTTACAGACAAGAAACCGAGTGAATATTGCATTGTGATCCACTTCTGACCTATTGGTTCATTATCATTGGAATCGCCCAAAGAAAAATTTTTTTAGCCCCATGTCCAAATTTGTTGCGACATCCTGACGGCGTCAAGGTATCCGCGCGAAATTGGGAATGAGAAAGTAATACTTTCAAAGTATCTCAACTTCAATTTGTCCAAATTGTGGGTTAGGCTGTTTTGCTTGTTAAGCGACGATTTGTCATTCGAACGCACTATAGCTGTGATAAACGAAGTAACATCTATGGTGACCCTCCATACTGTTGTTTACATCTGGTATTACTTCACTACTTGGTATTCTGCTATTGCAATTTACTGTACGACAAGGTATTTTACTGGATGTAAGGGAATATTGATTGATGTCATTAGAGATCAATTTGAAATGAGACAGAACCATCTGATGTTTCTGAACTGCGTTCGACTGACAAACTTCGCCACGTGAATACAATCCCATGTCCCAACCCCCTCCACCACCGCAGCCGCACCGAAAACTCCACGTGAACTCAGCTTTACACAAATGATTTGTTTTAGAGGATGGGTACCAAAGTAAGAAACACTGATTTATAAAAAAAACTAATCTAAGAAAAACAGTAGACAATACAACAGTTTCATTTGAAAAGAATCGCCAGGTAGGTATTAGCCTAACTACTTTTTTTTTTACTTTGTTTGCCCAAAAATATCGTTAAATATTTTACATGTCAAAATAAGGAGACTCCAATGCTAAACAGAATTTGTCGGATTCCATAATTGTAGCAGCCATAATTACACTATTCTTCAAAATACAATTCGATGCAAATGCATCCAAGATTATTATTTTATTTTTCTTCCTAAAGATTGGGCCGAAATGAGGCGTGATTTATACTGTAACAATCTGGTGACAAGAACAGAGTTTAAGATTTGCCCATTTTAATTAAAATAAACCCCAGCTTTTCAAATCCAAAGTCATTTTCCCCAGTTATGAACGCATTCACGGAGTATCAACAATCAGTTTGAGTCGGAGGAAGAGCTGTCATCCGAGGAACTGTCTGTCGATGAAGCAGAAGATGACTCTTCACTGGAATCATCGCTGCTCGAGCTGCTCTCGTCACTACTTGAACTGCTACTGCTAGACGATTTATTCGACTTTCTAGTGGTTTTCTTCGAAGAATTTCTAGAAACAAGGAAATATTCCGTTCCAATTAAACTGGCACGATATGTGCCATGAATGCACGTATATTTTACTGTAATCAATAATTCACCCAGTAATATAGAGGAACATTTTTCTGAACACAGGAATCTGAATTGGGGTGAAGGGGGAAGATTCAGCTGGTTGCTGTACATCCATCTACTGGGCTGTCGAATTCTCAGTTTCAAGAGAGCAAATCGCACCCATAATCAAGTACCTAATTATTACACTGAAATGAAGACGGACGGCGGAAAAATCTGTGCTTCATAGAATGTCAATCCCTACAGGTCAGCATTGAAACCCCCATCTCTACGTGGGGTAAGCCCTAGATCTATACAATAAATGGATGGGTATATGATCGATTCTTTACATAGGTATTTCACAATGTTATCAACCTACTACCAGATGGTTCCCGACTTGGGAATCCCGAGTCATTAGTAGAACCACTTGGGATTGGAGCGGCTTTGCTGAAATAGATTATGATCGCTTCCAAGGTAGGAGCGAACTCCGCTGTATGGGCGGCTAGTTTACCACTTCTATCACTACAACTACCTACCTATTTTGGGTATCCGTTGAACAACTCACATGAAAAAACCTATCATGTTATCGGAAAATGAATGTTGTTAACTATAAGATATAATATATATTATACACACCCGTCACTCTCCTTGCTTCCACCTTCTTGAAGCATTTTCATCCTCTTGTTGAGTAAAGAAGTGCGCGAAGCCCTCGACACGAATTTCCGTTTGCCTTTGCACTCGTAAGTCCAATGACCAGCCTCAAGACATTTTTGGCATTTAGGAGGAGCTTTCGGCCTGAAATTGTCGAGAAATACTGAGGTCGGCATAATATTCATATTATGAAACATATTGAATACTTGTGAAGGCGGGACTTCCATGCTGGGTGCAGTGCTTATCGGTAACACCGGATTGGTAATGGCTTGGGATTCACTGACTTGGACAGTATTTCAAGGATAAGGAAATGTCGGGTATCCAATATCCGATGTTTTTATTGTTATTTTTTATGTTGGCGTTGATCAGCAACAACACTAGAGTTGCAGTGAGCCCAGCATGAGAAACACTAAATTGTTTGGTTCCACTATACACGGAGTTCAACAATAGTGGGCAGTTATTATTATTGTAAGTACAAAAGTAGTATTGTTTTTACTTACGCAGAGAGTGCAGCTGGTTTACCAAGCGTCATTATTTTATTCAAATTGCTGACGTATGAGTGAACATTCTGCAGTTATGATCGAAGCGGAGTATCGTTCATGCAGTCGTCAATCACGCACTTATTGAAATTGGATATCCGAAGTAATCACAACGTAGAGAGGACTTGTATAATGTAAATAAACGTAGTAAGTTTGCAGTTTTCGCAAAGTAGTAGAACACCATGGAAGAAGGAACACACTAACCAACTGCACAGGTTGTCGTTCAGAAAGGCAGTAGGATCAGTGGTGGATAAACGGGATGCTGTACGTTACCCATGGAAGAAGTGGGTCAGAGGTTGAAGATTGAGGGATTTCTAGTTTTATATTTTCAATGATGTAACCCCAAGTGATAAGTTTACTTCAAGTACACATTAAAAAACTTCCTTCCGCCGTTCTATTCACACCAGAAACCAAAGAAGAAATTCCTTCTTCCATGACCAGGAACTTCAAAATCCCCAAATATCCAGGTGGATCAAGCGAGTAGTATGGACTTGTGGATACTACACACTAGCCATGAATGGATCCTGTATTCACATTGTACTACAATGATTGTAGGATCCATAGTAAACACAAACATGTTGGCTGTCCCTGCTAGATGCTACCGTGTATTTTCTACCTCTATCATGTAGTAGCTCACGGTTTCTTTGGTGTGTCTACGGTTTAGGGATCGTTTTAACTATTTGATATTATCTATTGGCTATTTTCTGTGTTGTTTAACAAGTTTATGATAGAGTGACAATGTCACAAAAGGTCCAGTGTGAACAATGCGGAGGGGAAGATTTTCGACTGGAAAGCGGCTTTTACTTTTGTACTGAGTGCCAATTGCAATCCCAGGTAAGTGAATACAGTCGGAAATAGAACGCCGTGTTTTCTTATAATAAACAATTAGAATTGATCAAGAAAAATAACATCTGAATCCGCTGCATAACATCTGCTGTATTATATTTATATATTTTATCGTGCTCCTTGTGAGAACACTGCATGAATAACAATGCTTGCTGCTCGCAGAACGTTAAACAGTGGGGGATCACCAAATTTTGTTTACACGTATGTGCGTTTGGGATCATTACATATAAATTAGTTATAGTATGGGAGTTGTAGGTGAGCTGTAGTAATAGTAGGATAAAATACTTGATCGTGTACTTATGTGATTTCCAGGACATTCGAGAGCAAGTTCTGGACGAATTCTATGGCGGTTCTGCCATCAATACCAGAAAACTTAAGAAAACCGATGATGATAAGAAATCTGGTCCTCAGCAAGGCCCAAGTGGAGGTTTGTTCGCACTATTGAGCGAAATAATAATAATTAATGTAATTATATAGCTTAATTTGTATGCTTTCACGGGTTTCGTGAGTTTTTTCTTCTTGCCTTATTGTGTTCATGGAGTTTAATAATAATTTGCTTGATTGTTGCAATGTATTGAAATGCCTATACGTAGAACAAACGAATGACAGGTGTATTTGAATATCAAGCATTTCTCAAATTTTCAGGAAATAATCCTAGTTGGTCACGGCAGACGCCCAAAAGCGTGTCTAAAAATAAAATTAGCGACAAGATGAAGGATTTTTCAACGTGAAGATGTAAATGAAGGCGCGGAATTCCAGAGGCTTATTAAAACCCGATCACCTAGCCAGCCAGCCCCCTGACGCCATACGCTCGTGCGTCATAGGCTCTGACGTACTAGTTGGCCTCCGGCCAGCCGTCTGACGTCATACGCTCGTGCGTCATAGGCTCTGACGTACTAGTTGGCCTCCGGCCAGCCGTCTGACGTCATAGGCTCTTACGGCATAGGCTTTGACGTACTAGTTGGCCTCCTGTCAGCCGTCTGACATCATACGCTCGTGCGTCATAGGTGCGTCTGACGTAGTGGCCCGCCTGTCGCTTGTGTTCTGACGTGATCTGAGGGAAAGGGTGAATCAAGGAAACAAATTTTTCCCGTTTCAGTTTATGTGCCAAAGCAAAGACATGAAAATGTCAAAAGAATGCCAACACCATCCTGTTGTTGATACAGTCGAGAATTAAATGCTTGCATACGAGTCTGCAACACATTGGGACATTTTATGTCTTTAAAGAAGTGATTCAAGAACCTTTGAACAATGCTACATCACCTACCCCAGTAGCGTAGTTGTTATACTAAGTATAACAATTAAGTCTAATTAAGTCTTAATTGTAGGTTTCATCATAAATTATGAAGCTTGCATTCGTATAGACAATATAAATTATTGAGAATGATCACCTGTGTGTAAACAATTATTTAAACAATCACGCTCATACCGCAGCTTGTCGGCCACGTACTCCGCAGTGGTTAACGTAATATGGTTAGGTAAATCGAGAGCTATCCAACGAGTGGTGAACGATTTTTGTACGATGATAACTGGCGAAGATAAAGTTCCGTAGCAACGAATCGGTTGTAAGCGAAAATCATCAGAAATTTTCGTGACGATTTCGTGTAACGCTTTTGTGTAACGTTTTTCGAGTTATGTGCCAGAGTAAAGACATAAAATGTCAAAACTAGACAACTGTTTGATTTTCATGTGGTACAACATGACGTCAGGGTTTAGACAAATTACCTAGTTGAGTTGTAGCAAATTGCAGTCTACTTTGTTTGATATGGTTGGTTTTATTGCCTGTTGAGGCATACATTTTATTCAGCTTCATGAGGTATTTTATTTGTGGTATTTTTCGATTAAATGCAAGATGAAAATACTCGAGTAAATCAATTGAAAAAATAATAATTTCAAAAATACCACCTTTATTGTCCGTCTAAATTGTTGAATGAAAATCAGGACTGCTGGAATATCACAACGGATCTATCTAGGTTTTAGTGACTTGGGGCTCGCACCCGATCTTGTCTTTAAAAATGAAATAAATTACTAGTGGAATCTAAGAAGTTGGAAATATGAATGGGCACCTTGTGAATGAACGAACAACGAAATTCTTCTTCTCATACCTTAATAGTTCTGGAATCATCTTTGTCCCCGTGAAAAACAACATTCGCTCTCCTGCTAGGACATAGACTTACCACTTGTGAGACGGTCCCCCGTATCCTGGCCTCGTCTTCCTCATAGGGCTAACGAGGCTTCATTATTTGTTCATAGGGCCTCTCGATGGTCTCCATGACTGTCAATGACTACATGGCTTTCTTAAAAGCTAGAACATAGTCCGACTTGTAGGTAACCAATTTGTATTAGGTTGGTCAAACACATTTTAATGTTATTCCAACTTCTTTTGTTTTAGAACGTACGAATTTAAGCTCAGTGGAATTACTAAATTACGTTCTGAAAGGGCTGGTAGATGAACTTATTGCTCTGGGGGTTCCAAAAAAATTGAAATTCATCACTCTTCAGCTGTGGGCGACCTACCTTAAGAAAAATGAAATTGCGTTCACATCGACTACACTCCCAAAAAAACCGAAGTTTGGAATGTGGCACAGACATGGGTAAGTCATCAGTAGAAACTAACTATCTAACTATCATGGCTAGGAGAACAACTGTACATGTGAATGAACGAACACATGTATACTCACTACTCGCTTATTCATAACCACGGAGTTACTTTTCTACTCAGTCGAGCCTGAAGGTTTGTCAGAAAGAACGCATAGATTTCAAAATCACGTCTGTCATATGGCGTCCTTGAGTAGAAATGCAGGAATCCGGTCGCTCGCAACAAATGTTTGCTAACATGTTTTGGAACTACTCTCACCACTTGTGTGATTTCGTTTTTCAATCCATCAAGGGTTCGTGGTTTGGTTACATACACCTTGATTTATCCCCTGTGAATTTTCAGCAAACAACTGCCAATGTGGGTTTCACAGCTGAGTGTGATGTTTCCCCATCTTGTTGAAACCACACTTTTCTGACACACGTTGACGTTGTAAATGAAGGCCATTGATTTTCTTTTGGCTCATTGCATACCCAACTGTGTCTTTTGGAGGATGCAGGGGCTCTTCATGCAAATGTTGAGGCTTCTCCGGGGACGAGTGTCTACAAGTTTGCTTGTTTAAACATCCATTTAGTGGGCTTCGACATTCATACCGATTCCCGTTAATTAGATAAATAGCTGTCAAAAATTTACACATTAATGGTAATCATGTGCTGACAGTGTTTGATGATGTAGGAGTGGCTCTGACTCACGTTTATAGCATATGATATTATGATATATTATATGAGTCAGAGCCTTGACCAGTTGGAGATACATTCTACCTCACACTTCAATATTTGACACAGTAGTCGACATAGAATACCAAAAAACCTATCCAATATAGTGATTCCTAGAACAGGAGGCTTTTTTGGTAATCTATGTTGACTACTGTGTCGAATATTGAAGTGTGAGGTACAATTTATTCGGCCTTGCTGTGAGGGGCCTGACTTAATTCTGACTTAATTAGACTTGAGTAGGTTTTTGGATAGGCTTTCATTTTCATTGTCATGAATTCGTGGCTGTCAGTAATAATCATTTCTGTTGATCATCATCCAGCCAAGGGGTTTATCTGTGATTCGTTCGTTTCAGGGACGTGACACGGTTTTACAAGGTTCGAAAACCAGTATCAGTCAGAAATTTTCCACATCTTGTGAAGAAGAAAAGAAAGGCACAGTCAAAGAAATCGGGTTCATCCGGAGGACCATCTGCCGAATCCATCACGTCCCTTAGTAAGAAACGTAGACTGACAGCCAGCAAGGTGCTAATTTTATCATTATCGCCATATTAGTAATGATAAATAGTTTTTATAACAAATTATGGAAATTTCAATACTATCTGACTTTCGTTATGGAAACATAGTTGGTAATGTTATGTTTCAGCCATTTTATGACCGAATATCCAAGTAATAATATTATTATAGTGTACAATATTACTAGTTTATATTATGCACGTTAGTCTGACCATACCAAACGCCAATGTATAGTTGGAGAAAGGTTGGCTAAAACAGATGTTGGCTAATGAATTCCAAGTGTATTTTTAGGGTATGCAGGGATATGTACCTGTATATCAGTCCTATGTATTAAAGATTCAAGTCCCAAAATTATGTGTCATTTGCCATGTGCGCTAGTAACTCCAAATACTTGACATCAAATCCTGACTGGACCTAAAGTTACAACCCTACGATCTTTTTATTGGGATGTTTTTCTTCCAAAAAATAAAGATATTGGCGGGTTCTTACTACCAACAACTCACTGGTTTTGAAATTATTGATCCTTTCTTCTGTGATTATTTACAATTTGGCATAATTCGAATTTACATTATATGAGAAGGGATTATTAAATAATCCCTTCTATTTTAATCCCTAAATTTTATCTGAAATTAAATTCGTTATACATTCATTTGCTTTCAGACTTCCTTAGCTCGTGCTGAATATGACGAATCTGGCATGGAAGGTTCGATGAACCTGTCCCAAGCTTCTCTCTCGTCACATATTTCTCATGGCTCACAGTTCTCTGGTAACGCTGGCGAGGAAAGGTTAGTACGTGTATGATAATATCATACATCAGTTGATAAATAATATGTATCAACTGATTCGTGTCTTTTCTTTTGGTACCATCCTGATTATTCACCCAACACTGTCTATATTTTGGTCTTTGTAGGACATCGTACTCAAAACAAGGTAAAAAGGATATAAACACATATTTTGAAGAAATCGGTAAGCAAAGCAACAAAATGAAATACCATTTGCGGGCTTGGAGATCCCACAAAAGGTCGGTGCGTTACCTTCGAACGGAGCTGCTAGTCGCTATCCTCAGGATCGCTCTCATAGTTTGTGGCTCAGATGTTCACCCAGGAGACTTATTCAGGCAGGTGTCGTTTAACATTGTTTTTCGGAATTGATTGAAAACTATTTGGAATCTCTCTGGATAGGTACTGTTTGATCTAAAATATCAGACAATATTCACTGCAGCGTGTAACAACTACATACTTCTGATTGGTCAGTAGTGTTAAGTAGATTGCTGGATGTCAATTATAGATGAAACTGATTTCTGGTGCCCTGAAAAGTGTACTGATGAATCTTGTCCTGGTTGCATTGTAGAGATTAAAATCCATTAAGACCAAAACCGACATCCAAAGTGGAACGTCTAGATTCAGTATGAATCTCTAGCTTTTCTCTGTTTTTTGAAGAGGAGGATGACCTACATGACCAAACCAGAGTACCAGCAAAAGTCATGAATAATATTATGCATATGAGTGCGTAATATTGGCGCATAGATATTCTGAAAACAGAAGACGTGGTAGGTATAATACCAGAGATGGCAAGTTGCTATTAAATGTATATTTGACTGGGTAACTCGCCGAATTCTTGTACGCATGGAGTACCCAGCTTAGGGTCTCCAAAAGTGCACAAAAAAAGGCCAAAAAAGCAGATTGGCGCTTTTGGCGTGGTCGTAACGACATGCAAACCCCAAATAACACCTCCTTGATCATCCATTGTGTAAGTTGTCTGATGTTTTGGTAATTGAAATTTGCACTACTCTATTTTAATATCCGTCGAGGTATTACAATATCTCATAAGCTCTGGTCTTGCAGGTGGTCTGATGAAGGGTACTTTTCTTATACCCGTATGCAAAAATTCGTTCCTTCTAACGTCAAATTGACTGCCGATCAATGCCAACTGTTCAGAGCTCCGCCAATGAATACTAAACACATTGACCGTATTACCTCCCAAATGGTAATATACCTGGGTGTAACAAACTGCGGGGTTTCCCCCTCCAAGATGATCAATACCCTCGTTCAACGGTATTGCGAAACCCTCAATCTACCAGGTAATCGAGTTTATATAATGTTGTTTTCTACGTTGAAGAAGTTTTGTGCGCAGCCCAAAATCATCATTTGAGTGGCTCATCAAGTATTTTTTTTATTCTGCCCATTACATGAGGTACATATGAATGGCGTTAGTATTTCCGGGGTTGGCAGCGACCGGGAATTACCTATGCGTAAACGTTTAGGTCCGTGAAAAACCGGGAATTATGCGCGAATTTTCGTGTTTCTACCGAGAATTTCAAAATATTTATTTTCATATCATTTTGGTTTCGATAATGAACCATTGGAATCGACCAAAGAAAAAAAATGTTTAACCCTCCCTCAAAATTGAAGGGTTTACGTTTCAACATTTGTAGATTCAGAAAATCGAATAAAAAAACCACTCTCTGCACAAAGAAGATAATAAACTGTTGTGCCAAGAGTTTGCGTAGTTTTTCATCATCATATTAGATTTGCCATATTTTGTGTGATTTTTCAACATGCTGTAGCGATAGATGACATAATGGATTTATGTTGTTTGTTATGAAAATAGATAGTTAAAAAAAAAGAAAAGAGTAATGGAAAGGTTGACTGATGGCGGGCGGTACATTTAAACGTTCAAAAAAGTGCTGGTGGGGATTAAAGGCGAAGACGGTACAGGGAAGGGGTGAAGATTTTCGACTTCGACTGCTTTGACTTTCGAATATGGCTATACTATAACTACGATGAATTGAGGATGTCACAAAATCGGGGGGAGGCCAGAGCGAAGACATTTTCATGTCAAAAAGTAATCTTTCTCACAACGCAACATTTCTTTCACCCGATTCTCTGCCACTCTGTGCACTGCTCAACAATTTTTGTAAGAGTGTTAATGAGGTCTGTGCAGCTGCGGTGTTCCCTGAAACCTGCCTGCTCTTTCCTCAGTCTCTTCTCTATCACGCCCTTGATTCTCTTCAAGATGATTCGATGCAGTACCTTCCCCAGAATTGGCAGTAGGGTGATCCCCCTCCAGTTGTTGCATTCAGAGATGTCGCCCTTTTTTGGAATTTTCACAATCAGCCCCTTCATCCATTCCAAAGGCACTCTCTCTTGCACCCAAATTTTTTAACAACGGATAAGAATTTATATTTTTTTCAGGTATTATTTCGTCTGGGATTGAAAAACTGTTGAAATTGAAACCCCCAAAAATTTGGTTGAATTGCGGTTCTTGTAATTATGAAGGAAGAGCGATGGGACTGATACTCTTTTCATTGAAGATCCTGATTGGTCTAGATGACATCACAGAGTACACCTACGTTCCAAGGTGATTATTATTGGGGTTTTTTCCTTCATCAGAATTCAGTAATTTATTGATGATTTTCATAATTTACGAAATCGGATTGTTATTTTGGAATTATTCACAATCAACACAAAATCTTCTGAGAAGTAGAACAAATTGTATGCGTGAGAAAACATAGAATCCTGTGTGATGTAAAACAAATGGATGATTCTAATCTGTACAAGTTTACTGTTTATGTGGTATGCGTGAAGCACTAGCACCCTCAACTGTGAAGGCGTTGAAAAAACACGCAACTTACAATTAATCCTGGGTATAATCCCCTTACTCACTCTGGGGCTCTTACGAATACTACGAGGAATCTACCTCTTCCATGTCCATTAATCCACCGCCACCCTCAGTATCCTGCTTTTCCTCCTTCCTCAAGTACTTCGACCCCCCCCCCCTCCCCTCTGCAATTTATAAATTCATAAAACCATTTATCATTGAATCGGAAAATCATAATTAATTTTGGATTTTAGGAGAGATGTGGTTGGAGTGAGATGGGAAGAATGGTGCCGACAGTATGAGGCCAGACTGGCAGAGAAGGCAGTCCATCACTTTCCAACTTTACGCCGAGAGTACCCCGACAGTTACATCGGGCGAAATCATTCCTTTCTGTCACACTGGGATCCAGTATATGCTCCTCAGAAACAATATTTGACGAAAGGTGAGTTTACACCATCGTTGCCTCCCTTATCATCTGAAGATGGGGCATTATTATAACTACGAAATTGACGGAGCACTTGTTGCTCATTTTGCTTTTGAGCCTACTACTGTGGAAGCAATATAACTTTTGAGGGTAACCCCCCCCCCTCCCCCATTAAAACTCTATTGTTTACGAACTAAATCACTCTCGACGAAATCGTGGAAACCCATGTTAAGAAAAACAAGAGTATTTAAAAAATCGTCTTCCATAAACTCCGGGTTATGTCAACTGACTTCCAATGACCGTGACTAAAGTTAATTTCATGTTGCGCTATGTTGAATACGTTTCTTAATATTCGACCATTTCAGATGATTGCATTACGATGATGTGCCCTTCGGACCGACAAGATAGGTTAGGTATTATTCACAATGTTCCCCAAGTTTCCTATTAGTTACATAACATATGGGCATTACTTATAGATGAATGGTCTCTCCTCTAAAATAATATTTATTATCTCTTAATATAGTACATATTTCAGCTGTTCTTCTGGGTATTAGCTATTGTTCTCAGTCTAAAATTTTGAAAACTCGAATTTCCAAAAACAGGTGTATACCAAAATCCGTTTTAGACCATTCTGAATTCACTGCCAGAAGACACCAAAAATCATTCATATATATATATATATATAGAGAGAGAGAGATAATATAAATTTGTATCCTAATTTTAATAATATTTATGTATGTGTCATTCCAGACGATTACTCTCGATAGAATTTAGATTAAAAGTTCAAATTTGCACAAAAAATCTGTCTTGGCAATCGAAAGACTAAGTTCGTAGATGGGCAGAATCGGGCCACTCTAAGGGGGGGGGGGGGTATGAGGAGTTATAAGGGAAAAAAATTACCCAAAATTCCAAAATTGAAACAATCTGAGGAGTGACGTCTCATTTTAAAGATTTTTCTAACGCTGAACACGATGGCGACGTCAGTATTGTTATATCTATTCCGTTCTCCAACGGAACTACTTTGAAGATGAAGAAACGTGGTTGTTACTTGAGACGTTCTTCACGGCTCATCTGCTCTAATGTGATAACGGAATGAGATATCGCAATTCTGACTTCACCATCGTGTTCAGCACTGAAAAATCTATAAACGGAGACAAAATTCGTTATAAAACCAGTAAAATGGAGACATTTTACTTGAAACCAGACCTTTCGTCAACATTTCGCTCCCATAGCCATGCTGCATAGTTTTGTTCGTTTTACTCCTAATAGAGGTTCCTAAACTATTTCTTCAACGTTTGTCTTTAGCTGAACTCTCCATGAGTGATTCATTTCAACGGGCGTTGAAACCTCTCATATGCAAGTTGCCAGAACCTACTTGGCGTCCGGGTCTTGAACAAAAATCGGGATCTTCAAAACCACCCCTCGCAGTGCTCAGTGAAAGGTGAAATAGCTCTAGAAATAACCAATTCGTACATGTGGAGCTCAACTTGTTCGGTAATAATACATGAGAATGGGCGAAATGCTCTCCTCACTGTAATGCTCTCCTTACTATAATTATTGTTTGTTACTGTTGATTGCAGCATTGATGGTTCAGTTCGTAGGGGAGCGAGGAATATAATTCGGGAGCCTAAACCGAAGAATATAAAACTCAAAGTAAGTCGAGTTGATTGTGAGTCATCCCTCACTCTTACAGATATGCCATCATTGCTCAGCTCCTGAGAACGAATCCTGATCAATTAGGAATCACACGATTATTGTGAATGTTGTCTCAATCTTCATTTGGGCATTGTTTCTAGTTTTTTTCCCATAAACATTTTGTAAACTCGACAACTGACTTTAAAGCACCCAGTCTCATTATACGTTTATCTGCTACTCAAGAATAGTTCGACTCAGATAGGCAACTAAGATTTTCTAAAAGACGAAAAGTATCAAGTAGCACTACATATCTGGAACTTGCTTATCATTTTCCAAACGAAGATGGCTTTGCGATGTTCGTTCACATCAATAAATATTCAACTTTGTCTCTATAATTTGTTTATTCCGCATTTCTTGGTAATTTCTCAGCTGAAGCCCCAGAATGCGAGAGATATAATTGTCAGAGTTTTGGATGATGATGCAGAAGTTGGGATAAGAAGTGCCCAGAAAACGAACAAGTCTTCCAGTAGTCAGCAAAGAAAGCTCCCAGACAACGAAGACTTCTCTATTTGGATAAATCATTCAACAAAAGATTTGTAAGTTTTATCCCACCTGCTACTTGTACTGCAATTCCCGGGTCGGGGCTTAAACAACTTTGGATAGGTACCTAATAGAAAGTAGTAAAATTATAGTAATTTATCGTACTTGAAATAAAGGTAAGCGCACACTACAGGCTGAGCGCATTTAAATTCCACTGAACCAAATCACGCGCATTTTGCTTATCTTGCTTAAGATTGTTTTATGAAATTGTCTTTAATCAATTATCCCCTCCTTTCCTTTAGCACAAGCACGTCAAGATTCGTCAGATCTGCAGGTTCTGAGCTGCCTCACTCGTTTTGGTGGCTGCTCAACCAATTGGCTCACGAAGTCTACCAACATCCCCTGACTGTTTACACAGAGCTGGTCAAAATTGAGAGAGTATATAACAATGACAAGGACTCACGGAAGGGCATATGGTGAAATTAGTGACAATATCGTTAGTTCCGCCATGGTTCACTTTGGCTCTGCTTACCGAATTAAGATTTATTTCGCATTATAATTAGCATAGTTATCTTTTTTTGATATACGTTCAAGAAACTCTTCAAAATTCGTTCTGTTCGAAACTGTTCAAAATTGAGTAATTGTAACTGACTGATACTTGGCTCAATTAAACCAACACGTGGTTCCCACAATCCAAACACTTGCCTATGTGATTTAACCTTATCCTGGTGAGCGACCGAGAGGTCGGTGGCATTTTGGCGTTTTGCTTGACGAACGATCTGTATATTGATCGGGGAAAGCTTGTTTTGCTCAACAAGAGACCACTTTATCGGTTTGCTCCGTTTTCAGCATCAGCGCGCTCCCTTTGGTTCAGCTGTTATAAAATAGGTAGTGATCTAGTAGTATATAGGTTCCCAACCTGGGGTACGCGTACCCCTTGGGGGTACGCAACGACTTGCTTGGGGTACGCCGAAAATATTTGGTAATGGCGGACTTCATGTTTTTGCGCCTGGGTGAGCATTACGGATGAATATGGACCCTTAACCACAAAAGCCCTTCTGGTTTTAGTTCCTTTTACACACACAGAACTAGTTGAGAGATTGTTCTCTTCCTATGCTTTCATTAAGAATAAGTATAGGAATAAGCTAAATGCAAGTCCTGATATTATATCAATCATCCCAAAATAAAATAAGTGCTAATAATTTTTAAAAAAATTACCTCATTCACATCCCGTCCAAATCAACATTGTAAATATTTCGTTGTGGAACGTATTCAGTTTACGTCTGTAATACATCGAATAGAATACACGTCTAATATAGGAATTTGTAGAAAACTTCGCAAGAGTGGTTTACGAATCGGAGGTTTTGAGAAGCTCTTTGTAGATTGCCACGTCGTGTATTATCACCTTAGATCTGTACCATAGCGTGGGTTCAGAGGCTAAAATGAATGCGAAACGTTTTGTCATAACGTGGGTAATATAAAAAAAGGGCGACTCCCCAGAAATCATATTTAGCAGTGGAGCTTTTCAAAGCTAAAAGTTTCAGTTTCAAGAAACGTTTGCCACCCATGATTTTCTTAACTCATACCGTTTCAGTTCAATGACAAACTATAGAAATCTTGGGTACAGACCAACAAATTGAAAATTGGGTGGAAACAGTAATTTAAAAAACATGACTAGTAGGTATTTAAATGTTTTAAATTTTTTTTAGCCTTTTGGGCCAATGAAGACTATTCTAGAAAGAAAATTACATTCAGAAGAGATAGGTGAAAAGGGAAATTAAATTTCAAAATGCCTAAAGGCGAAACGTTTTGTAGATAACAAAACTGGGTTAATTTTTTAGGTATGTTCATCGATCTCTGAATTATCGAATTATGAATCGTTTTATCGGGAGGTACGAAATAATGGTAGTTTTGATCCATGCATTCCTCCACACTACGAAGTACGGATTGTTTTGTAAACCAACAGTGATAACATTGATAAGAAAGAAGCATCATGGCTGCTAGGCGAATTTCGGTCTTCGAGTTTGTTTCTCCGCTCGTCTCGATCCTTTTCCTTTCCTCTCGTCCTGTTACGTAACCATCTACTATCTGAACTGAGCTAAATACTCCACTCATCAGAAGTTGATAGATTTCATTGGAGCTTTCTTTTTTGATTATCCGTAAAAAGTAATGACGCTCCGTATCTATGGGTGATAAATCTACTGTTAATCCCTCTTCCACCAAAATACACCTGTTTTGGGACTCATTCCTCAAGGCGGAAAACAACTCATTCGAGGTAAGAAGACCTGTCGGTTTACGTTCTTCGTTGCACAGAATTCATAATCCTGTTGTAATATAAAGTTCCAATGAAGGCTCTCCGCTGTCTCCATAACTCGTAGTCTTCATAAGTCAGGTGTCTTGCTTAACTCGTAGTAGGTATTTCACCAATAGTTGGCATTGAATTTGTCCACTAGTGGGTAGGTAACTCACGAACCGGAATGCTAGCTCCTTCTAGATGTAGCTACTGTGGTTGGCACATCTCGGTCTAATCTCTGAATGTATATAATATATTATAATCTACAGCATAATCATGGTGTAGACTTCCCATTTGAAGTCCACACTGAGTATTAAATTCATTGTATCATTAATGGATTTAACCCAGTCCATCAGTACCCTTAGTATGGAGATGAATGTCTTTTCCCCAGGATAGATAAATTTGGCTGGGGAATATTTTGGCAGTCCCTTATAATGACTGTTGAGGAATTTTTTCATCGACAATGCAAGCCAATTCTTGTAAACCCAAAGAAAGTCCTACGGATTGGAAGGTAATTCGAGTTCTGAGCTTAATCGGCTCAATTTAACTAGGTTGGTTGTAAGTTGGTGATCATAAGATACGATTATCAGGATCCTGGACGAGTTTCTGTCCCTGAGCAAGCAAACGGTTTCGAAATGGTAGGATGATGTCAATGAAAATTAGGCAGCTTGAACAAGCCTTTTTATGAGTCACGGTGTCCTTGAAAAACTCTTCAGCGTCATCAAAAATTCAATCGCTCATTTTAGTAGTTTAGTCTAGTAGTTTAACACCCTCATCACACATTTGGGGACGCTCTTATCATGCTATATATAAAGGATAAAAACTGTTGTAATAATAAGGTTGTTGTCATCGAAAGAGGGCATCAACCTTATACAGGATTTAGAGTGTTTACAGCCGTAAAAATTCAACAGTCAGTAACTTATCATTTTGGTTTCAGAGAGGAGCATGGTTTCACATTTTCCTGGCAGAAGCTTTGCTACAGCTTCATGATGGAAAATCTAACGCCGATCTTTTGTCTCTAACCAGGTGCGTATATAAATGCTTGTATTATATATTAGGTCGAGGGTTTGATGTTACCACATTCCATCCTTCCCTGTTATCTACTTATCCCAGTATAATAATCTATTCTATAATAACATAGATCTTCAACTAGAATTTAATTTGTTTTCTAGTGCTAACGTGGGTAATGTAACTGCAGCTGAAATTGTGAGCGACATAAAAGCGATCTGTGACTCTCAGCAAGATGAAGATGATTTTGAAGCTCTAAAACGTCATTTGTTTTATGGGAGAGGATGGAAGGCGCTTGCTCTACTTTACAACCTTGGAGTTAGTGTGAGTGGACATTTTCCAAGGGCCAGTTTATGAAATTTATTTAATAAAAGTTGGGTAAATGAAAACGTTTCAACAAGTATGGTTTTCAATATATTTACAAGTAGAGGCCATTCGGTCACGAGATCAAGTTTAGTGTTTCAATTAGTTTGGACTGTAATTTTGATGTAATTTTTAGTTTAGTTTGAAGTTTAGTTCAATATGATTCATTAATTTAATTCTGCAGGATGTGACCTGTGCTGCCGAACTTTGCAAGTTGTTGACGTCTATTTATGGAATTGAAGATAATGGAAATGATCCAAATCAGCACAACCAATATGTCATTGAAAAGCCAGTTTCCAACATCGAACAAGTCTGCAAGTTTAGACTACCGTCCAAGATCAAATCCCGCACGTTTTCCATGTCAAGCGGGATTGAAGGGTCTCCGGGTCCGAGCCGGAAGGTTAGCTCAGCTTCGTATACAAAACGCATGCAGAAGCAAGAGCGAGAGAAAGTCAAGAATTTGTCTGACTCTGAAGGGTTGGACAACGAACAGATTGTGAGGAGCCACAGCTCTCCTCTGAAAATATGGTTGGACCCTATGGATTTTGACTACTTCACGACGTGTGTGCGTAGTGATGATGAAAAATCCAAGAAAGTCGCTATTCAAGCCAGTAGTTTCAAAAGGAAGACGAAAAAGATGGTGCCAGACGATTTTGCGGATGAGAAAATCCAATACATGTTCCAAACATCCATGTGCAGCAGTCAACTACGTATACTTATCGTGGATATACTTCAAGGATTATGCCAACTTGAGAATCTTGGAAGTTCTCTACTGGTTAATTGCTTCAATTTTTCTTTGGAACAACTTTGTTCTTTACAATTTAGTATAATTTCTCCTAGTTCCAAAAATGTTGAACGATTGAAGCAAGGAATGACAAGGCTGTTCCTCAGTGCTTTGGACAGGATTCTAATGCTGGCTGACGCCACATACGCTATTACTTGTAAAGGTGCTCTCCCAATTATGCTCCGCCTCCTTGAAGATGGAATTACCAAGGCGTATTCCACCAAGAAACCGCCATTATCCCTCCAAGATTTCATTTTTGGAGTTTCATACGCTATTATCAATCTTATTCATAGTCTTCTCCTGCAAAGCAATCATCCAGATAAATTGGCCTCCTTTTTCCCGAACCTCCAGCAGTTCTTGAATTGTTCAGGTGGTAGAATAATAGACAAAACTGTTATCAGTATCATGAAATTCAGAGTATTAAACGAAAAAGAAACTCTAAATCGTGCACGCAAGATTGTTGGACTGGTCAGCCAGTTGATTCTTAGTTTCAAACAAATGAGAACTAAATTTGTTCATATGAGAAACTGTAAAAAACCAAAACACAAACACTGTAAGTATTCTCTGGTCTCTCACCATCATGATAACGTTTTTGGCACAATTTATTCAAACACACTATTATCTTCAAATGAAGAAGGGAGTTGTGCAATCACTACACTGTTCATGGTATTTACGAGGCTGCTGTCTGATCAAGCAGAGAGGGAGGTCATAGTGAGGACAATGCAAGCCATGATGAACTGTGGAACTTGTTGCTGTTTTCCAGCTTCAAGTCTCATTTCCAGGATTTTGAAGGTTATCCAACAGTCTGACACCAAAGTAAAAAATCTTGGGTTAGTTTTGTTGGAAAAAACGATTTACCGCGAAGTTGGTGCTATTGACCACGAGTCAATGTGTCAAGTTTGTGTTAATGTTGGGGAAAAGGACAAGTCATTTACAGATCTCACCAAACATCGGTGGGCCTGCCTCGAGGCTTTTCAGGATATGTTACTGTCGCCTAATCAGAGAGTCGCTTATTCTATTGGATCTCATCTCATGAGAGTGACTCCCAGATGCAGCATTCAGGTTCAACGAGAAATGTTTTTCGGCGTGTTTTTCCCAGTTTTTCTGACATCAAGAAATAAATACGATAGAAACAAACTTGAGAAAGATAAGTGGACGCTGAATATGTGTATGTCCGCCTTCACTCACCTTTTGGGACGCACCAGGTTTGCTGATGAGTTCCTCGAACGGGATGGCATGAAACACGTGTTCGATTTGATAAGCGACAAGGCATTGACGCCCAACTGTTGCTTGGTCATAGAAATCATCGTCATTGTCCGTATTTGGAAGCTGGAAAGCGTCAAGCACCTCGGTGACGTGGCATTGGACGAAGAAATCGGGGAGTTGAAGGTGCTTCAAAACTGCGTTGTAACGTACTCCAATGAATTTCTGACGTTGTTGAAAAAACTGAGCACAAAAAAGAACGACGACAAGGTCCTTTTCAATTCCGAGGCTGAGTGGGACAATTACACGAAAAGCCTCGAAAAACTTGGGCAGTTCTGGAAAAGCTGGATGAATCTTTGTTTGTATTGCCCTCAAATCCGTACCTTCAGCACAAGACATCTTAGTATGCAGTGTTATACTCTCTTGACGTTATTTCTGCAGCACCTGTCCAAAGACGTCAAATTCAAAGGTGATACTACGATTCATTCCATTTCATCTCGACAATAATGATGTAATTATTACATCATTCAATTTTATGTGTGTTATTTCAATTTTATCCTGAAGACACATTGTCAGTAATTTCTGGTTGTCTGTTATAGACACTAGCAAGGGGGATGTTAATGAAAAATTGATAGCAGCCAGTCATTTAAACCTCAAGTTGCTCGAGTCGCTTATCGTACTGTCAGTTATTACGCCATACACAGGGAACCCAGGTAATGTTTTTACTGGTTACATCTTTGGTAACTGTCAGATGGCTTATCTATTCATATAATTTTAATGTGACATTCAGATGGGATCGCTGGGCTAAAGAATAAACTGTTGGCTATCGTTGAGGGGCATTCAGGTCTACGCTCAATTTGTGATGTCCTCATCCGGTGTAGTGGAGCCAGCCCAAGCAAGCGCACTATGATCCCTGTTCATCAGATGCCTAAGGTTTGTTTAATTTGAATTCTTGCAGTATCGAATTATATGAATTTTTGTTCGAATTGATGATTCAAGCAGAGGAAGGCCATGTTATATATTAGATAGAATAATCATAATTTATTATTTTCAGATTGATATGTTGGAAATTGGTGTGTTAGCCCAGAGTGAGGACCATAATTCAGATTCTTCTTTCGAATCGGCTGATGAAGGCTATGATGCTGACATTGATTTGCCGTGCAGGAAAACTCATGTAAGTTCTAGCAAAACTCATTAATATAGTTCTAGCACTACATGCCATACATTCTATTCAAGCCGCGCTTTGGCCATTATCTGTCGAAGCATAGACTTCCAGCATAAAGTAAGCTCCCAAGGCCAAGGTAAATAAATATTATAGGATTGATCTTCAGCGGAACCATCGATCTATTGCGGGGCCTCCCACCAAAATTGAAGTGTAAATGAAGATAAAATCGTCGTTAAGTATTCATTCGTGCTAAAATAGTGGTCGCGTTGCTTGACTCCCAATACCACATTTCTCGACTTGATTGGAAGTTTGTGAATATTGCTTTCATGTTGTAGGACAGGGATGATACGAGAGGACAAGGAAGTTTACCACCTAGTCGAAAAGTGTCCTCCATGTTTGGTGACAGAAAATGTGGTAACTTATCTCATCCATCGCTCCTTCTACTCGCTCTAGACCTCATCACATCTTGTCATAAGTAAGATGCCGTTTTGTGTAATCATTCTTTTTATTATTTGCTACCAGTTATTTGGTTGTTCAACTTTTATTCTAAATCATCTGTTCAACTTAGTGTCCATTAATTGATGGTTGAGTTAGAGATTGCTCCTGATTGTGTGGATGGTCACACAGGTAGTAGGTTAGTATAATGTTGTAGTTCTGTATGCACAAAAGCCAATGGTATCTGACTTCACAGACCCCACGCTTTTCTCATCTTTTATTCGGCATTTGTCATTCAATCTATTTGAGCTTTTGTTCATCCTCAAAACACAAGTTCAACAAGGTTCCCCTTTGAAAATAAGCTAATTTCGACTAATTAAATAATTTTTCGTAATCTGTAACCTACTACCACCCTTCAATGGTAATTTTTCCCTTGTATTTCATTTAGTATAAGTTATCTGAACTTCAAATATTCAATATTTATTGTCAAGGAATGGAAAGTGGGGCAAAGAGTGCGTGTACAGCCTCAACAAGCTCATTTCTGCAGTAAGAGACGTGCCAGATAACGCAGTACTCCTGTCGAAAAATGGATTTACTCGCAAGCTACTGACTCAGTTTTCAGAACTTCTTTCAGAAGATAACCCCAAAACATATGGTTTGTGTATTTATGCACCTTTTCATTATCATGTTGATATTAAGTTTTCAGTACATAGTTCAACTGACTGTTGATATTAATTTCTAGAAATGGTTCAAGCAGTTCTGGAACTTTTTAGTCAGCTGTCTAAGTACAGGTTGCAATCTCAGGAGTTGGCCATCTTTATTTCATTCTTCATTCACAAAAACCCCCCAGTCGTAAGTATTGGCGTAACTATCCAATGTTTTAGTACTGCACTTGAAACACCCATCGTTGTAATGGTATTTCCAACTAGGTACTTAAATGTAATTTGTGTTAATTTCATTATTCAGAAAATGCTGTTGCCGTCGCTTGTTAAAGTTTTGGCCAACACTCTTCAACAGCCCAAGTACACCATCAGCTTCCCAGCACCTTATTCCAACATTAACTTGGTCAACATGACAGCGGCTCACAAGCTCGGCATTGCTCTACATCAACTACACATTTCTACAGGTTTTTACTTCAATTAATTGGCTCGAAAAAATATATATATATATATATTAGTAGTGTTGAAAAACTAATGTTGAGGGGTTTCAGCCTTGAAAATCGACGAGTAAGTGTATTCGTAATAGTCACTTGGTAGTTCATAATTAAGGCGGCTTCGATCCAACTCGGCCTCGAAAATCGTTTGCCAGTCGTGCTCGTGATTCGACACCCAACATAAGGTGTTTGTGAATTTCAGCACCAGTGAATTGGCCATTATGGCAGTTTGTTTAGACGACGAAGAGGAAGAAAGCCTGAGGAAGAGGTTTCGAGGTTTTCCAAACCATGTGTTTATAGTCCGAGTTTCTGTACTGCTGCTTGGTATAGTCGTACAACATTGGATATTTTATCACTTCCTCAATTCCTCGGGCTTGATAGTCTAAAAGTTTAAAATTTAAACACTTGGCGCCCTGCAGCCGGTAAACGAATGGTGAGCAGAATTGTTGCGGGATTGGAGTCGTGAGGGATAGGTGTGAACTATAGCGTTCAAAGTCATATACCATTCCCCTCTCCGACACTCGTCCGTCTGTATGATTGTAGTCGGATCGTACAGGTGTGTCCCGGCCTTCAAGGCGTCTGGGTGAGAACAACCCCGAACACGCCCATTCACTGCTCAAACTTATTGTCAAATGTTTGAGAAAACGCTCACAACTTCACGACTGAGGACCACGAAAAGGAAGAAATAAGTCTTATTTCAATAAGCTAATGAACTGATCCACCCAAATATATGAAAAGTAGTGAAAATTATTGGCTCCTGTACTTGAATATGTCTACTCTCCTTGTTTTAGAGCTGGAAAGTTGCTGGTCTCGAAGCGCCCTGTTCCTTCCTCTGAATCTGGAATTGGGATGGGCAATGTGGGTGCAAGGATTTTCATTTTCGATGTGGCTGCGTTTGGAACCGCCTCGTTCGAATGAGATTGATCCTAATGATGGTAATTGGGGATTTTCATTACTCGATTTTTTATTTTGTTATTGTGTTATTTCAACTGGGCTCTAGCATAAACGAATTGACGAACAAATGCGTGTTCTCACCAGCTGAGCGAATTCTCGTTCTACCTTCTTGTTCTAAAAATCTGTGCAATCATGAATTCTCTGAATGGCTAAACACACATTATCTGGTTCGATTATATCTGGCAACCATTGACGGGGATGCTGTGATAGGGTAGTGCTGTTGAACAAAAACCTGTAGGTGTCGAAATTTCTCCAAAAATGGTTACACCTAATATAAATGCTCCACTCCTTATGTTTGTAAAGAAAATCTTATCCGAACAAAGAAAAGATCGTCTTGGCTCAATTACTGTTAATGGCTAACAAACAAACTAATCTTCATTCGGACAGAAGCTTTTTCTAGCTCATTCATGCGGTCGTGGTTTAAACACAGGCAAACTTGAGGGGATTCGCTCATCTACTGTCCCATGAACACTGATTTATTGGGTTGTTTCTTCTTGCTCGCTCAGACAAAACGTTTGATTTCAGTCAAAACTCCTATCCCTTAACTGTTTGTAAAAAATTATATTTCAGATTCAGCCGAAAGTGTCAGCTCTGACAACGGCTTGGGCTCAGGGTTGGATGAAATCAATATTAATAACCTACTTCACGTTATATCCATTGGTTACGAAGCGTTGGTTTTGGAATTTTGGGCTGATGCATCTAGAGGTGAGTTTGTTGAGTTTAAGAAAACTCCAGATTAACTTTATATTTTATTATTTCTAGATACTTATTTTTCAATCTTTGCTAAAAACAGCAAAAAATAAAAATTAATCGTGCACCTCATGTTGCTCCTCAGAATTGATTCATGTTCGTTTAACCCGACCGGATGGCGAAAAGATTGAGGTTCTCTCAGACGTTTCATTGGAAGGCAGGCTGTCATCCGACCAGTGGCACCATCTGGCGATTTCTGTCCATGACTCGGTTCACAGCGGCAAAGTCATCATTGAGGTGATTGAATTGATTCTAATGAGGAATCTGAAATAAACTCTTGGATAGGAATACAAACTTTGCCCAGTCAAGGCTGTACTACTCAGAGTGAAGTAGTTGGATGTACGTTGGATGTACTTTGAGTAGTTTGATGTACTCAGCCCAATGCTGAGTTATGCTGACCTATTGTGTCTCATCTAAACCTCACTTGTGGTGGTAGACGGAAAATATCATTATAAACATTAAATAAGATCAATTTCAAATAAATGCATAGGTAACAGTGGGTAAACCAGCAATGCTACAGCTTTCCCATTCTTAAACAAAGTGAAAAAAAAAAGTGAATCCGTTCCAGAAACTGTTTATGGTTATCTGGAAAAGGTTTTTGCTAACTAAAGAAGAACTCAGTTCAAATTCCACCAACTTATTTTTTATCCCCTCCCCTCCACCCACGACCCTGATAAGCACATATGGTGAGCTACTCGGAACCCTCAATAGGTAACCCTTTTGGGACATACTCATTTTCAGCGGTACTCATACATGTGGTTTCCTGAAAAATTTTATTTAATGTTTGTTCTCTTCCTAATTCAGTTATCAACAAAATGATAATTTCTAAGTTGGTTCAGTTTTGATATATCCCCCCCAGCATAGAATCTGTACAAAGGTATTGCAATTACATGTTTTCAATATCTCAGGTGACTCTGATTATCGACGGATGGTGTGAGGTTCAGGTGCCATTGGCCTTCAAAGGTCTCCTTGTTCGAAAAACCAAACCGACAAACATTCTCTTAGGCGACACGAAACAGGTTAATCGGAACGGTGATCCAATCGGTAGCTGGCAGCTTGGTGGCCTACTCATGTTCAGAAAGCCCGTCCTCGACAAGAAGTCCGCCGTATGGCTTACAGCGCTCGGGCCTGACTGCTATACTCTCACCAAGTCCCGAGTGGGTGACATCAAACCTGCCTGGCGGTCAGTGTTCAATCCCAAAACGCTGACTGCCGGAATTCCGTGGGATGAGATTCTCGACTCCAAGAAAGTCAATCTCAAAGAGCTTCAGGTAAATGCTATATGTTTTACATAAACCAACTTTGTTGTTATATTTTTCAATTAACGTACAATTAAGGTGTCCATTCGTACCAAAATAATAACTTGTAACATTCATATCTTACTGAAAATTGTCCTAATCAAGCTGAATGGCCCACCGATGGTTTTGCCTGGACATGCTCCAGTTGAAGTAATTGTTAGCGTTTGTAACTCTTTAGTTACTGAACCGATTTTGGTTTCACTTACAAAGATCACGAAGGATGGCCCTGAGATGGCCTTTCATAAATTTAATTGCAGTCGGATCAATGGAGCGTTTTCTATTTCGCTTTCTAACCTCATTTTAACCCATGTGAAGTAGCTATGCCCTCTCTCACATTAGCCTTTGTGTACGTTAACCTACGGACTCTATTAACAACTATCACGTTCATACTGGTTTCAGGAAACGTTACTTCTGAGTTATTCTGCCAAACGACCAGACATAATGAACATTTACCCTATCGCATCTGCTGCATTAAGTAAGTTTGCTTCCATATTGTTATTTATTGATGGTTTCCAATTACATTTATTATGGAAACCGTCAACTGAATCTGAGAAGATTGTTGCTGACGGTTTCAGTTCCCCTGCAGCTGTGTTAGTAATTGTGTTACGATAATTGAGTAATTGCATTTGGAATGTTGGAGCGTGGTGGAAACTTGGGTAAAAGAATGAACTGAAGAATTAATACTTAACTGCGTATTTCATTTAAGGACTAAAACTTGAAGTTGAAGGTGAAGCTGTCAGAATTACAGTGGGAAAAGGCTCTGCATATGGTCGTTGAACAATGGTCGGAGAGAGAATAATCTGGGGCCCAGATTCAGGGGAGGAGAGGTGATTCCCTGTCATTCCCATCAGGATTGCCGATCTCAAAACAGTGTTGCCATCGACCTCTTCTTCCTTTTAGTGCTGGCAGCTCTAATGGTGTTTTCTGCTGTCATGGCGACTTGAGTGTTCCCCACAGTAACTCATTCCTCATCAACGTCGGGCTCCCCGCTTCTATTTGAATAATACTGAAGTCGTGAAGTAGTAATACGAAAGAAGTGGCCGACGTACACATTCCCTCAATAGGTCATGCTGCTTGACAGAAACTTTGTATATTTGGGGATTTACTTTATGCATGTAACTGTTACATTTCAGGTGGTCTTGGTGGTGGTTTTCGTGTTGTTAACATTGAACAAAGGAGTAGTCAGCTGGTGCCGTTGTGCGTCCAACTGGTCATGTATTGTCAGGCCGACCCTGCACACTATTCTTCCTTCACAACAGCAATAGATGGTCTTGGAGGACCTGAAGTATTTTTATTCCTATTTGCAAGGGTTAGTAACAAAATATTCAAGTTGTTAACTTATCTCTTTTATAAAAGAGATAAATAAGTAAAGTTTATAAATAAGTAAAGGAATGGTGAATTAAGGAACGAGTTGTTATCTATCTTCAGCTCACAAGTATTAGAAAGTAATATAATAAATGGCCTGTTCCTCCAGGTGGTTGAGATGGGAGGGAGCGCCATCGAACAGGCTCAAGCTCTGGAGTTGTTTCTGCGATTAGTTCATCTGGAACCTCAGCTAGCACAAGAAGCTGCTCCTCTCATCCCTTTGGTCCGCCACGTCATTGAAACCAAAGAATGCGTTCCTGGGCCGTATATGTTGAAGGTAATTCAATGTCGTACAGTATTCTTTTTCTAAATTTTCTGCTTGCAAAATTGTTTAGGTTAAAAAAAAACTAATTTTTGGCACTTGAAATTCAGTTCAATGTTGAAGACAAAGAATCGGTGGCTTTCACTTATTTCCGAATTTCTCTAAATCCGAAAATCAGAATAACGAGAGTAACTATGTAGATACTTGGGCAATAGTTAATGACCTGCTGAATAGTGTTAGTTAGCTCTTCCTAATTTTTCATGTCAACAACTTTTGATTTAATTTTCTTCAACAACTATTTGTGTCGCTTACCATAATTATGACCGTGCAGTTTTAAACGTGGACAGGAGTTTCATAGTAAATGCCAGAAACGTAAATTTCGTTTCATGCATTTGTTAAAACCAACTCCCATTCAATTGCAGGGTATTTTGGAGGCCAGCTGTGACAAACCTGGGCTGATAACGTCTTGGGCGGACGAGCTGCAAGTGACGTCACAAGGTGGCGATTTCCTTTTGACTGAGCCCTTCCTCATCACTCAACTCGTTCTCGGCCCCGCTCAAGCTTGGTTAGATACCTTGCCAATGTTTCTGCAAGCTCTTCTCGTCCTGCTAAGAGATGACCACCCACACAGAGAGTTCAATGCAACGCAACTGAACAGAGCCAAGGCCCTCGACTCGCTCCTATATTTCTGCAAGGTTAGGAAGTTCACCCTAATCAGGTCTGCATTTTGTGAATGCGTATAATGCGTGTTTTTAATTTCCAATTAATTAATCTTCAATAGAAAAGACTCGAGCGGATTGTCGATGATCAAGCCAGACTCGAATCAGAGCTGTCGGCGTCTTTGGTGAACGTGATCAGAGGGCTCATGACTGCACCTCCAGAACTGGAACATGTCACGAAAATCACCGACTACCTCCTTTTGGCGCATCCCGTCCACGCCACTTATATATCGCATAGTCGCTCTAGTATGTACTTCGTCCTACCTCCAAAGCCCCCGTCGAAAAATAGGAGTGGAAGTAAGTGACTATTCCTTGGAACTCAGCGTGGAAGTAAGGTTCATTGTACTTTTTTCATACACTTGGATCATATCTGGGATTATATTATGGTGCTTTGTTAAATCTGTCTAGATAAGAAGAAGCTGAGTCTTTTTGACAGAGGTGACTCTCATGAATATGCTCTCTTCACCCATCCGAAAGCTGTTCCATTGGACCCATCCAAACTTGCAAAAGCACTAGCAAATCTACAGGTAGGTTTTATTATAATTAACATTTTTTATCGGTACTGTTGGACTTCATTGAAATGTCGTCTAGGGAAACCCTTTTTTTGTTGGGACAATCGTTGTGCCCCACTATTCACTGCCCTGGATCAGGTCTTGTATGCTTGAGTATACAATTATTGCTTCCCCGAGGTTTATTCAATTTGTCGTGCATTGGAAGACGGAAAGTGAGGTTTTAGTCACCAATAGTAAGATATCATCAGTTAGTTGAGGTTGAATTCACCATGTTATCTGCTCACTTCTTGATGCCCATTCGTGTGTGGCTGATCGCGCTGCAAAAACAAAAACAATTGATAATATATTATAGAATCAATCTCATTTTTTCCAAACTTGGTATAGATCTCGGTTAATTGGGCATGAAACGGTAAATTCAGGATCCCCAAGAATCATAACGTTTTAACGCTAAATTTAATTGACAGCAAGCCAATTTGAATCGTCGAGTTTGTCTCATTAAATGGAATATATAGATTATGTCTTTGAGTGGGGGGTTATGACTTTTGTTTAACCGCAGATAAAGCAAAATGGCCGTCGCATGTGGACGCAATCCAACAAAAGTCCCCAGTATGAAGTGGTTTGTGACTCCGGGATAGCTGGTTCGTTTCGGGGCAACGCTACTGACTCTGAACCTCTCGCTGAACAGGTAACCTTGTCCAAATCTAATTCGAAAGATCTGGGGATCTAATTGTGTGTCGAGCAGTTTTTCTTTTCCAAATTTTGCAATGTAGTCAAATCGCTTTCTGCTTCGGGATGTTGTCAAATGAAAATTTAATGATTTTATCGTTGACGTTTTTGGGGTATTTTATGTTTACAGGATGATGAGGATATGAGCAACAACTCAGCCAATACTTATTTCTTAGCGGGTGGAAACCAGGAAACGGAAGACAATAGTGCTCGAGATGATTCATCAAATGAAACTGACGACGATGAAAAGTTTGCTAGTGATCCTGTAAGTCACAATTATTGTTACTTGTTGAATTATGATAATTTATCAGACATTACTGAGCTAATGCTAACACAATCACTAATTACATCGTTACTTTTGCATGCAATACAGAAGGTTTGGTCGCGGTTTCTACCAATTAGCACAGTAAACTTGATTACTCAGTTATGGCCATTCAGACAAAGTTGTCCTACAACTCTGTGTTTTCAAGTCTTAGTGGGTCAAGGTCCTAGTCATAGTTGGGATCCCAACTCAGTTGGGTTCTGCCCTCAGAAAAATGGTCAGCTTCGTGGAGTTGAATAATAACCTATGTATATAAAAACTTGTTTTTCGTTGCCTCAATGTCATAGGAAAGCCATGATAGTAACAAGACACGAAAAGGTTCATTTTATACGGCTCGAATCACCCACACCAGGATCTTACCGAGCATCAAATTTTGATATTTTGAAGGGGAGCGTTTGTTATACCTCAGTGGTAGGTAGGCCTGGGATTCGAGAAACAAGCATTTACAGCCATAGTAAAATTTAGAGCAATAAATATTGAAAATCTTTATTACGTGCGATTAAAGTGATTGGAATCACTTGTCATGTGAGCCAGTGATATTATCCAAAAGGCTCCATGCATGACCTAATGAGTGAAAATTCGAAGTGGGTCGCCGAATACTGGATACCACTGAACAATTGTATCGAAACGTTATGTATTTTGATATAATTGTTTTTACTTACACCAGTTTGTGAATTTTCAGGCCGGTTACGTTGAGGAAGGCGACGATAATGTAACGATTGGGCTATTGGAGGTTCTCAGAGATCAAATTCTAGTCATGCCTGATAACGTCGCCCATAATGCCTTGCCTAACGTTCTGACGCCTGAATCATTCATCGTCATGGCTAATCATTCCAACACTAAAATTACCACTGCTGTCGTCAAAGTGAGTATTTGGTCTTGAATCGTTGTTACATCTTATTTACATGATTCAGTAGGTACCTTTTACGACTTTCTCATTGCTAAAGCAATGTAGGATATCAAGCTGTATGGGGACTTCGGGCTTGCCACTAACATCCGTGATAGCAGTATAATAGCTTGTATTAAAATACTTTTCTTAGTTTCTTCTTAATCTTAATTCCTTTTTTTAAAGTATGTAAGTGGGAAGATATCTTCACATTATAAAACCTGCGACCGCAAGTTACCCAACCAATTCCTCAAAATCGGTTGAATAGAGCAGTTCCACCAGCGTCCAGAATTGAGAGACATTTTTCTTTGGAAAACAGTTGAAAAATCGACAAACCCCTCAAAGTGAAGAAGTGTTTTTTCTTGAAGACACAAAAAAAACTGCGACAGCCCATTTATGAGTATATTCATCATACTGAGGGAGCTGGGTTCGATCCCAGTCGTGAATATTCAATTATGTTCGTAATCATTGTTTCCATATCTTTTAATCCTAGTTGTACTCACGTTCACAGTTATATTGTAATGAACGTATGTCATTGTTCAGAGCTTGATTTTTTTCTTCCCCATTTCGATAATTGCAGGTTCTATCGGCATACTTGGAGAGAGCTAATGCAGATGAGAAAAATCGTTTTGTGAAGGACAAAGGTTTCTATTTGTTGGCTATGCAGCTAAATCACACAATGCCTTCCACTGAACTCGCTGATGCTCTTGCAGGTCGGTTTTTCTCAGTTTCCCATCGAATTATCAACCGATTGTTCATATTTCCTACAAACTCTAACCTTATCAATAATTTCGCTTGATTTTACAATCCTATTCATCGATTGCTTCCTAATAATTACCGGAGGAAGTGAAAAAATAGTGTTGTCCACAATCATAAATTCCACTTTCATTTCATCGCTCCTGAACAAATTAGGTTTGATGTCTGTCTGTTGTCAAACATTTGTCTCAGGCACAACTCTGAAACTAACCAATCTCGCTGGTTGTGCTTTAGATGGTCCAATTTGAATGTCATCACAATTCCAGTGAACTCCCGCGAACAAATTGAAGTGGGAGTAATAAGGAATTCATTATTATAGAACGTTTCTGTCATGCAGCCTGATACAAATTTTTGTTGCAACGTACCTACCCACACCGTAAAATGAAGTTTATAGGGTTCAAATTTAGGTTCTTACTGTTGGTTGAGGGTTAGAGTAGGGCCAAGAATCTTGAAAAAAAGGCCGTATGAAAAGGGAGAGCTGAGGCTGAGCTCAAGGAGACGTGAACGAAGAAAGCTTTTTTAAATTATTTGTATTATTGGTAAGCTAAACTGCCCAGTGAGTATTTAGTGGCCGTATATTTTTACTTTCCCTTCTCAATCTATTTGAAGTGTCACTGTTTTTCGTAGGTATTGTGACCAACACTCATTGGCTTCCTATCAATACCCAGTTTGAAAATGAGCCCAACGAGTTCAACCTCCCTGGGATACCACCGCTGCTCAGTTTGCTCCCGAAATCTGTGTCAGATATTGCCCTCACTCACAACATCATTGTATTCGTTCAGAACATCTTCAAGGTTAGTTCTATCAACGTCAGTCATCTTGAATTAGTTCTTCCATCATCTTGAGGTTAGTCCTTCCATCTTGAGGGTAGTTCTATCATCTTGAGGTTACTCACATTACCACATTACTCAATGTACCACGATTAGATTATTGTGTCATGATTATATTGTGTTGTAGGTTGGAGATTGGAGGAAACTGTTGGAATACGGCCTTGTGGAATCACTGCTCAAGGCATTAGTTTGTCTTATACACCAGAAAAAATATGTGATCAGTGATCTCTGTGTACCGGAAAGTAACGTAATCGTCTGTGATATAAATAATTTTCTATCTCTAATAGCTATACACGCCATCCAGTCATCAGGGAGCCGTAACATTCAGGTTAGTCTACATGTCGTGTTCTTTTACTGTGATGTCGATTTGGCAATCCATTGGTGGAATAATTCGATGGCTTGCGATCCTTCTGCTTTCGTCTACGATTCGTGATTCTGAATACACTGATTTTGTGAAGTTCTAAGTTGCGTTTAGTTATGATTTAACCGACATTACAATCTCTCACCATAATTTATAAACTATACGATAACTGTTGATACAGTTGGGAATATCCTTGCAATAGGTTAGTTGTGGAGAATACTAACGCTCAATCTATCATCAATGATCCCAGACAAGGTGGAAGTATGAAAGTATAATTCTAGTTGATAGCAAAACCATTCATTACAACTTGAAGTTGCCTTATTGGTTTCAGATTTATAACGAGTTGATCATGCTTGTTGAATATGTGTGTTGCCTCGAGAACAAGAGCTGTGGTTCTACCGCTCAGTGTAGCTTGGCTGTAAAACAATCACACTGCGCCATCTTGCAGGCGTCACTCAAAGCTCTTTCAGATGCCATTGCTTCCCATCCTGTCAAAGCCCCATTCCTATCGTCTGGTGAGTACTTATTTGTTGCAAGTCTATTCCGAATTTCAAACATTTATTTTAATCGTTCACAAGTTGGTTTCTTATGACACTACGTGTTTTGGCATTAAATTTAATGAAATTCATTTCAGTGATATCATTAAGTAGTGATGAAGTCGACTCCACTCACTCTCTCTCAAGTCTGAACACTGTAACTATTGGCGGGAAATTGTCCAAAAGTGAATTAAACGAGCGGTTCAAAACTGTTGTCACAAAAGCAACCGAATTTGTTATTTACTCAGGTAATGTATCATTTTCAAGTAATAATAATCTTATATTCAAGTAAATTTCTGGTTATATTAAACTCATAGTTTGTATTACTTGTGATCTGTTGAGTTTGAGATGTTCCTCTTCAACATGGTTCCAGTTCACTAATAAAGCCATTTTAAAACAAATACGTAATATAATAAAATATATAATGAAAAATAAAATACAAAGTTTTTCCTTGTTTATAATTGTTATTATTTCGGAACATTTTTCCGTCCAAAAACATTCAAAATTATAATTTTAGGTGCTTTTTAGTGATCAAAGCTTTTTAGTGATCAAACAAATTACCTGTTTCATCAGCTGGTCATCACTAAACAAAACACATCATTAGCGCTGATTGAAATTTATAATATTGATTATAATCCTTGGTGAAAAAGCTACTCGTAACTCATAAAGGTCACTTTCTCTTATTTTTGGATTTTTATTCATATGTTATTTGAACTACAGAACCTATAAAAGAGCAACAAGCAACCAATTATGAGGAGTTAAGACGAGTGGATGAGTTTGTCCGTGAAGTTTGGATGTTCATCCTGCAGGCGCTTGTGACAGTAATTGAAAGACGGTCGATGTCATCTCGAACCTCTTGGTCGAATGTGGTCTGGGCAAATAAAGAAATTATTAGGTAGGTGTTGTTTAGTAAGAATTTATTTGATATCCAGTTAATCTACTCAGCTTCGTCTGAAATATATATTTTTTTATGGTATTTGTTGTAACATGATATACCTAAACTCAAAATTTTCGCCGAAATGCATGCACAAACTTAGAGTAAGATAGAAAGGATGGGTTACAATTCCTGTTACACCCTAAAAAAGTATACCCCAACGACTGTAACCTCCATTATATTATAACAAAAAAGCTGAAATCCTTTCAAAATGTCTCACTTAAAAAGCTAATTTCTATTCTATTCACACTATGAAGCTGTAATTTGGTATGTAGCCTCCTTAATTGTTAACTTGAGGCAGCCCAGGCCCTGGATTAGGTGAGTGGCTCCTAAAGCTAATTTCTGTACAATTAGCCATTCTGGAGTCTAATTATACTTCACTGTAACTTAACAACCAAGACCAATAATTTGACGAAGACTAATAACTTCATGAAATGAAATTTGTCCAGGAATTTAGGGTCACAAATGTTTCTATGGCTGCTCTCTCCTGCCCATAAAAGGAACTTGAAGTTGTTTACAATCCAGTCAGTTTTGAACGAACCTCGATGTAAAGACATACTGATGTACATACTGCATACCACTCATGTAAGTGTTTTGTAAGTGTTGCTTCTTGGTCACTGGATTCGCTAGTCAATAAAGAATAATCCATGTACATTTGATAATTACAAAAGCTTTCCAACAATCGGCTTCCAATGGTATTTTCAACTCGATCGGTAGTATTAAATTTTGTGTAATGGCTCGCTCACACTTATATCAAATCGCCGTATCCTACCACCTTTGCTTATCAACTTGAAACTATACGATATGTGCTAACTAATCGCCCCTAATTCATCAGGTATCATACATCCGTTGTGTTTCATCCATTCATCAATCGCGCACTTTATGACTTGAAACTTTATTGCCGCACGCGATTTATATTTCATAATATGTAATATTACACAATATGTAATAAAAAATATTATTCTATTTTTTCGCGAGCGGCGGGGGTAGCCTTCGCTAACCTGCTCTGGGGAAGGTTGCAGGTGGTAAAATAAAGTACTTGTTGGTGTGATGATGTCATTATAGAAATTAAAATGAGTGATGAGTAATCTAAAACCTAATCTATCATTTCCCCATACTTGCTACGCAACGATGGTAGGATAGGGCTATTTGTTACAATAGTGTTTTCGAGCATTAAGATGTGTTAGAATTGTGAAATTATGTGTAGAAAAATGTATTCAAAATAATCCATTTGTTGCAATACATTTGTTTATTTAGTTGGAAAAAACGTTGGCATTGTTCCTATGGGACATACGGTACCAATCAGGGATATCGGAATCAGAGGCTCGTGTGTGTGAAGAGCTCACGACAAAGATGGAGGAATGGTGCAGTAGTCCGATCCTTGGTTTAGTCAACGGCAACAACGAAATTACAGTCCCGACTGTTCTCGAAGCTTGCATGGAAGCCAGTCTATCGCAGAATGAGTGGCATAATCAACACATGACTCACATCCACAGGTAGCGATTCAGTACTACTATTTCAAGATGAACTTTCAACACATGCATTCAGTTTTGTTCATTGATCAGGTTAGTGTTAGTTACACTCACAATCTTGTTTTTACTGCTAGGGTTGTCCATAAACATGAACCACTGGTGGCAGATATAGCCGAGAGAGCTGAGAGTGTCACCCGTGAAGTTGTCGCCAACCAGAGCTTCCAGAGGAAACAGTTCTTGGAAAATTTCAAGTCCGATCAGGTGTCGAAAGTTCAAGCGGTTTTCAAGTGGAAACAAATAGTTGATAGTCTCACCCACGAAAGGGCTGTTTGGCATTTCCCCGAATCATATCCACGGTGAGATACTGGGAAAATATCGTTAAATACCTCGTACCTACTTCTCGATTATCGTTTAAAAATAGATTTTCCTCCTTATTTGCAGATCATGGGAATTGGATCCAACAGAAGGTCCAGCACGCGTCAGAAATCGTCTTAGAAGGTGCCAGCTTAATTTAGACAGTAAATATTTCCGACCAGAGAGAATGCAGAGCGCAGGTACTTATTATTTACTCCGAATAACTGGTAAAGTTTCATTTACAGCCTTTTAAAGATAAAACCTGTCCTTCTGCTAAACCCTTCAATCAATTCACAATTTTGTGCACTTGGATTTTTAAAAAATGAAATACCCTTATTTTCTGTCTGGTCATGATGTGTCTCACTTCGCTTGTAATAATCCACAGATTAACATGAACCAATTTGGCGTATACATTGTTTCTTCTGCATACATTTCCAGATACACCTGAGCCACCGCTGAATTTCATTTTTGACGGAAGTTTGTCAACGAGCGCAGTTTTAATTGATCGACTTCATTCAAACTCCAAAATCCGTCATATGTGCAAGGCGAGCGTGATAAGCCCTGACAGTGCTCTGCCAGGCGAACTTCTCATCGGACATTGCTGTCTTTACTTTGTACCAGGTACAATGGGAATGGCTATGGTAAGGCTATAATACGTTTATTAGTCAATAATATGTCGTTTTTTTATACCTAATTGTTAAATTAGAAAATGTGAAGCATTCGGATTCCACAAAGTTCGATTGGAGAATTTTCAATAATATCAAATAAAAGAAAGAACAAGATTATTATTATTATTTAAAATTATTTCTTACAGGAATGGAGTTTTGATCAAATCAAAGAACTCCACCGCCGAAGATTCGAACTGCAAGAAAGAGCTCTAGAAATATTTCTAATGAATGGAGAAACCTTCTTAGTCGCCTTTGAGAGTCTAAAGGTATGTAGTCTTGCATACAGTTTCTGGTTTTATTATTATTCATTGAGCAGCAGAAAAAGGTGTTTTGTTATGACAAATTTGATTTGAATGAGAAATTGTCCTGAATAGCTGAAATTTGGAGGGGTGAAGAAGATGGTTCACTGAGGGTCCTCATTAAAAAAGGATAAACATTAGCCCATAGTTCTAAAAATATACTTATTGACATCTTGTTACTATTTTAAGGGTATGTACTGTAGTTTATAAAGGTAGGGCGGCCAACGCCTTGACGTGAAGACATTGCAACCTTATGGCGTTTGGTAACGTTTTGTGACCGTAGGACAGGGACAACTTCATGTCTGCACTTTTAGACTGCGAGCTGCACAACAGAGTGGCTAGTGAGCCTCTTGGGGACGCGGTTGATCTTTGGAGGGAAGGCCACATCACCAATTGGCATTATCTTTCAATCCTCAACACTCACTCTGGACGGTCGTACAACGATCTAATGCAGTACCCTGTCTTGCCCTTCATTGTCGCAGACTACACGAGCCCAGTTCTGGATCTCACTGACCCCAAATCTTTCAGGTAATTCTAAGATAATGTGTTGTCATTTACACGAAAAACTTCAGCTAACTTCATACCATCGTCCGTTCTCAGTTTGATGCACTGAAGTTGTAACGATTTTTCGATTGCTTCACAGAAATCTTATGCGACCCATGGCCATTCAAGAGAAGAAGAACGAATCCCATTACATCCACAACTATAACGTTAGTTCAACATGTCCGCAGTAACCCTTAAGTTGATCCCACACAACTTTGAAAGTTTATACCTTCGGTCTACCATTTTTTGACCTCCGATAAACACATAGCTGACACAATAGCGCTTATAATGCTGGAAAATGAGTTGTATTGTATGGAACCCTTGTAGACATCGTGTTTTTGTGTCCTAGGTCATCAAAAGAGAGTTGACAGATGCACTCAACGTCATGTCTCATCATCACGAGCCTTACCACTACAGTTCCCATTACTCGAATTCCGGGATAGTACTTCATTTTCTGGTTCGGCTTCCTCCATTTACCAAAATGTTTCTCAGTTATCAGGTCAGTACATGTCCACATACTATAATGTTCTAGTGTCTTTGTACTAGTCGTGTTAATAACGTTGGATTAATATTAAATTTCACTTTAGGACAACAATTTCGACTGGCCAGATCGAACATTCCACTCTTTGCACACAACATGGAGACTTACAAGTAGTGAGTCGACTACAGATGTCAAAGAACTGATTCCCGAGTTCTTTTTCCTTCCGGAGTTTCTTTTTAACACCGAAGGCTTCAATTTCGGGGTCCGTCAAAATGGAGAAGTGGTGGACAATGTAGTTCTACCACCATGGGCTCCAGATGCTCGGCTGTTCATCCTTATCCACAGGTAAGCATTCATCATTCGATGAGTTTGCATGTTGTCGCTTGAAATTAGTTTTGTATTAATGAGATAAGTAACCAAGTTCATCATGTCAAGAGATGTCTGGTATAGTGTAATGAATTGTATGACTTACCTCAGCCCAAAATCAACCAATTGAGTTAATTGTATGAGATCAAGCTCTCCTGCAGCGGCATCCAACATTTGGGGCGCGATTTTGAAAATGTAGATTCTTGATTATTATCTTCAATAATGATACCGTGCATGCTGCATAACTCTAGTTAAATTCAAGATCTGCTAAACGTTGGAGTGAAGGGAGATTTCCAATGCTTGAATGAATTTGTTTGTGGTCGGAGCAGAAGTGGTGTCTAAACGTGTACAATAATGAAATCTTTGTAAAACCCTTGATTGCTTTCATTAAACCAAATATTCAGTAGTTGTTAAGTTTGGTTCTCATACAAGTCCCACAATTGTTATTGTAATCTTAGATTCACTTGAATTGTTCCCGTACATACCTACGTAAGATGTAAGTGTTCGATGGATGATTAGTCGCATTTAATGTTCCTCAGACAAGCCTTGGAATCGGAACATGTGAGAGAATTCCTGCCCCATTGGATCGACCTCGTGTACGGCTATAAACAGACTGGTAAAGCTGCCATTGATTGCATCAACGTGTTTCATCCGGCTACATACTACGGGTTTGACCCTGACAGCATCCTGGACCCCGTACTTCGCACTGCTGGCCAGACAATGGTTCGAATGTACGGTCAGACGCCCAGACAGCTTTTCCGAGCTGCTCATCCCATGGTCGTCAAATCCCTTGCTCCGACGTCTGTTCCACCACAAGTCTTACCCAGTGAGTTTTCTATAAATCCTGAATGAGGTTCTGGCTGAGTAGATACAACTGCACTGTCGGAGGAAGACCAGGCCATTTTAACGTCTGTCCCTAAATACATCTGTCATCAGCTGTTAGTACTGATGGAGCTGATGACTTTAGCTACAAGAACCGTAGCTTGCAATATTGATTCCAAAAATCTAGTGTTTTCACATAAAAGTGTATAAAATATAAAATAAATAGAGTATTACAATAAACGACGAAGCGGAGGGGTCTTTAAACTTGAAAGGTTTAGGTTACTCAAATGGCTGTCGGAATGGGCTGCATAGCTTATAACAGTCATCATTGTACCTTGGAACTTGAATATATTAGACGTATTGAATATATTGGTGTCGTTCTTCATGAATTTTGAAATGCTTAATCGATTTTTGCTGTGTACAAAATACGTCAAGTTGGCTATGGTGCCGGTAAAAAGGATAGTTTGATATCGATTATTTTGACCTGTAGCTGCTGTCAAGTATTTATTTCATAAACATTTTCAGTTCACTTATGAACATTTTTCCAATTGTTTATATATTTGTCAATTTTAGGTGTGAAGGGGCTGCAGTGGGGTCACTACGTTGGTTCACCTGGAGACACAGCACCAATACAAATCAGCCTTCATAGTCACCACACACCCATCACATCCCTTGTCGCTCTCCTCAGCAACGACGTTTTTGGCCTCGCTCAAAACAGTTCTCTGCTTCTCACATATAGCAAAGAGACCCCCCTTTCGGCCTCAGTGGCTGGAACCACCAGTGTTCTTGGTATGTGCTCTCCTACAATTTGTCACTAAGAGTGCATTTTAGATTACTCACACGTCGTGAGACACATGATACATTTAGGGGTGGGTGTCTGGGATTGTGTGAACAGCTGGAATCGTGATTTAATTTCAGAAGGTCAGAAGTGGGTTTTTGTCTGTTTTAAACACCAACATCAAAAATAACTGGTCACCCTCTAGTCGGAAGCCAAGATTCTAAAAACATCTCACAATGAATGTCGTATGAATAAAAAATATGTGTGAAACGAGACCATATCGTGGTTTTCTAGATGCTGCTTTGATATCCTGGAACCACGGAGATGGGGTGGTCAGGGCCAAACTACGGAAAGATCAAGTGCCCTTCCCCGCCATATCTTTTGGGGTTGACAGCATCGCCCTCTGCGCGTCAGTCCCAGACTGCAATCAACTCTGGGTGGCTTTCGTCTCTGGCAAAATTCACGTTTATACGTATGTGATGAAAATAACGGAAAACGTTCAAGAACTTGTTATTAAAATATTTCAGAAGTGGAGGAGTTATTGTAATTATTTCCACGAGACACTTCCTGTTACAATGATTTTAAGCTCCATCTCGGAGTAGGCTGACATGGTCAGTTGGCGGAACATTCTATTTGTTGTTTATTTTCGTCCACAGGTACAAATTTGATGGTGTCGGAGGGAATTTGGACTTGGAACCGATGCCAATGTGCTTGGTGGGGCATCAGTCTGTCGTGACAAGCATTGCTATATCTAGAGCTTTCTCAATAGCTGTGTCTGTCTCTGAAGGTGGTTCAGCCATAATGTGGGATATCAATCGCCTCGAGTATATCCGCTCTCTCCCGATCGTTGATATACCCGTAAGTACAGATGCTTTGGTAGCTTTTACTTGGTATATTTAACAGTATATTTAATGTATATGTCGGCTACTTGATCTCTACTCCCGTGTTATTCAAATGGAAGCCAGGAGTTCAACGTTGATGGAGAATGCTCAAGTCCTTTGGAAGGAATCCATGACAGCTGCCAACACTACATGGAAGGAGAAATCGATGGCAACACTGTTTTGAGATAGGCAGTCCTGATGAGGATGATAGGGAATCACTCTCCCCTTCCCAGATTATTCTCTCCCCAACCATTGTACAACAATCATATGCAGAGCCTTTCCCTACCGTAATTCTACCAGAATCGCTTTCAACGTCAAGTTTTTGGACCTTGAATAATATAGTCAGTGTTTGTTCATTCTTTCACATCTTCCACATCACATGTTAGTAGAGACTTCTTTGGTCGTCTTTTGACATGTAGTAAACAGTACTCACGGTAATAGATTTAAATGTACAATTCGAACACATATAAACTACATCGGCTACGTGGGCTACAGATACTACAGAGTCAAGGGCATTAGATAAATGCTAGTCATGCTTTTTGAGCAAATACCTGGGGTACGAGTAACATGCTATTCGTTGCAATTGTACTCGATTTTTGGACCATTAGAACAATAATTATTGTGTCTTACATACTTTTTCTAATTCCAATGATTATTTTTACCTATATGGATTTGCTACCAATCAACCACCGAATTGATTTTACTCATTACAGTTTCGGTGGTCTTGATATATTTATTAGGAACGCCGCATTTAAATTTTATTGCGTGGTAATGTTCTTGTCATTTAAATAATACATTGTTGTTGAAACTTTCAATTCAATGCGGAAATTTGATGATTTCTACGGTTTTCCACTCAAACATGACCTAAAACCATCGTTCAAGTTTAGGCCCATATTTTCAAATCGCTTTCAAAAGGCTTTGAGTGACTTCCCAGCATCAATCTAAAAGTCATGTCAACGTTGCTGGTGGTTGCCTCTTTTGCCAACTATGTACTCGTAGTAATAAGTACTCGTAGCGTAATGTTCGTGTTCATGCGGTTTTTTCAATGTATGGGTGCGTTTTGACTTCTAGATAATTTTGGTGAGTGTCAGCGAGACGCTTGGTGACGTAGCGACTGTGGGTCAGGAACAAGGCGGCAGCTCTAACCTGAGGCTCCACTCGATTAACGGAGTCCACGTAGGAAGTGTAACAACGAGAGAGCAGATTACTTCCCTCTGCTTCTCCACCGCCCCAGAGGGTGTGTCAGTCAATGTCGTTGCCTGCGGAATGTGCGACGGCTATATCAGGTAAGTCAACTTTCCGATGACTATATTGAGTTCAAGGAGTCGTGATTTTTTGTTGTGCATTACTACTACTTGGTTCCTTCTGTGTATAATTCAACCATTAAAGTATTCAGAAGATGTGCTTGGAATGGAAATGATATTGTGCAGTTTATACCACATCCAAGCCTCACTCCCAGTTTATCCGGCTGAGTTGAACATATTTTGGTTCACAGGTTGTGGAACACATGGGACCTAACCCCGGTTGGTGTGATAGCTGCTAACCGATCACCAACGGAGCGGCTCAGTCAACCAATTATAAGGTTTGTCCTTCGCTTCTTTTGTCACTCGTTGTCTCACTATTTAGACAGCAAACATTTTAACGGTATTTTTGCACTCCTTGTCTAAGTAAGACTGTCGTTTTGTTGTGTGTCACATTGACGAAATGCCAATAACTATGTCATTGGTAGGATGTTCCCCAGGAGCAAGACATCTTTACGTTTCATAGGATGCAAATCCGTAAAAATAACCTTAGTGAGTCAGTGTGTGGTTGTTTGTATATAATATATACAAACAACCACACACTGACTCACTAAGAATTATAAAAGCTCTTGTTCCCAGCCCCAGGCCACAATTATCAACCGATTCACGTGGTTGTTTTATTGTTCACGAGAAAAATTGGTAATTGAAGCTTACTAGTAAATAAGATTGATTGGTTTTAGGCAATGGTTCGTGATAGAAAATAATTATAACCCAGAATGAGGTGGAGTTTCATTCTAGACGTACTACTCGTAATTATAGCTTTTATAATTCTTTCACATTCATTTAATTGAAAATCTCTTCATTGTTCGTTTAGTTTGACCTACTCTCAAGATTCGCAACACCTCTACGCCTCTACGGCCGATGGCCTGGTCGTCATATGGCAAGGCTCCTGCGTCAAGCTCTCTGCTAAAACCCCGAGATTCCTCAACCTCACGTCACTCTCATAAGGAGTTGAGGATGTTCTTGGAAAGGTCGTCCGAGTCCATTCTCTCGGCGAGAATGATATCAGCTCCCAGGTGACCAACGCAAGTTACCTTTTTTTGTACTTAAATAATAATACACCAGCAGTTAGGTACAGTGAAACTTAATTGTCATTGGGTGAAGTTATTAATTGGAAATTCCTGTTAAGACTATGATGTAAGCATTTTTATTGTAATGCATTTTTTTTATCATGTTTTGTGAATGGAAATCGATTACATTCTAATTTAGTAGCTCGTTTTTACAATATGAATTTCAAACCAGATTAAGTTTTGGATGTTTTGAGGAGTAAACTTGAACGTTTATTACCCACGAGTTTACATTCACAACTGGTGTCATCAGAATTTTATTAGTGAAAACAGTTTTTTTAAATGTCCATGGTGAGATGTAGCCGTATTTTATTACTTGGTGTGATTGCTTAGTTTTGTCAAGTATCGAATGAATTTCTCTTGCATGGCGTGGTGGCATTCAGGGTAGTTTTATTATACGTTAGTTTTTGAACGGTGTTTTCAGAATGAGGCGCTGGCCTCCATCTTTTTACGAGAAATGACGTAGTGATCAAGGAAGATGAACATCCCTTCGTTGATCCTCTATTTATCTAGTTTGTGATCTGTTATTAATTGCTTTAGTGTGGTCTAGTATCAGTGGAGGCATAGCATAACAATATTTTCTATAGCTCTAACTCCCTGTTTGAGGATCATTAATGATCTTTAAAGGCGTTTAAGAAGCCTTCAATATTCTCAATGAAGTGTCGTAGTAGAGGTTCAGTTAGGTTTAGTAAAGGTGGTAGGTTTACTTTCCTTTGCTTACCACACTTCTTCTGACAAGAAAACTAACAAGGATGTCATATTTTTCTTCTGATCATCTATTCATCTCTCCCCGCCCCATTTTGGTCTAAAATTAAGCAATCACAATGTAATTTCTACAAACTGGTATTAGGGCATTCTTTTAGATTACTTTACTGGCGGTCTCCTCATCTTTTTGTCAAAGGGGCAAAACGTGAAGAGAGAAGCTACAGGTACGTCCAGCTTCAATTTGGCACTTCCTATATTCAAATCAATAAATTGGATTTTAAGAAGCAAATATTCAATATTTTCCACGTAATTTCGATCGAGTTCCAATTGCCTTCTATAACCCTTTTCCAACATTTTTGAGGAGGTCCCTCTGCCGCATTTCTGAGCATTTCATTCACTGAAACCTGTGGATTTTCTTAAGGACGGTACCACTGACGTCCTCTGGTAATCTATTAGCGTAGTATCCATTAGTTATTTTTGATAGAACATTGTTTCGTATAAATACACTGGGTGTTCCGGAGAGATACAGCCAAATTTTAGGAATTGATTCTACGACTGATTTGTAACAAAAATACCACGTGAAAAATAGATTGTAGGTATCGTCACATAAAATAACCCCTGCTGAATTCCAAAGTTTGGCTTTACGATTCCGGTACACCACAATATGTTAGCTACTGTAGTATTCTTGTATGATATATAACTATGTATACCCTGATGTCATTGGCGATCGTAAACTAGTCAGTTGAATTTGGATGTTGATACCATAATGAAGGTTTTGTTTAGATCGCCAGGTACAAAATTGTTGCTTAGTTCAAATGTTGTTAAAAAATAGTATCTAACATCATAGTTCTCAGTTTTTTTACCTATAAATCAATTATTGGTGCCAAATCTAAGTCTATTTTTGTACCATCACGACTATGAATAAATAAATACCCCTTTGTGCAAGTCAATAATTGATTATTAATAATTGTGAAGTAATTAACGTTACTTTATGTGCAATATTATTATCTAATACATGTATAGTTTATGATCTCCTGTCATGTGCTACACCAAGTTAAGCTGTTGATTTTGATTCTGTTACGCATGTCTGAAAAATAATTTATGAAAGTTAGTTTAGTCTCTATGCACTTACACGTGTGGAGGCTCATAGCGAACCCGCCTAATTCCCACTAATCCTCCTATCTGTAGCATTCACAACATGATTGACGAAAAAATTGCAAAATATTATTTTTGTGAATGGTTGAAGTTTATCGTGAAAGTATTTTTCATAATTAGATCATTATTTTCATGACCAAATGATATATTTTCTGAATCAATAATTATTATAAACTACCTGTGCGAATTTGATTGTTTCTTGGAACACTTACCCTGGATTATTATTAAAGAGCATAATGGCGGGTTACGGTGTTAAATACCCTTACATGAGGAAGGAAACATGAATAAATTCTCAAAAGTGAAACTGTAATAAAGTAATTTATTTCCCTTGGTACAATTAACTTCTCACAAATACACTGGCATACGACTTATGGAGACTGGTTTATTAATGCCTGCCGTACTTTGATGAAGTGCTTACTAAAAATTGCGAGAAAACTATAAAATATAATCTGTCGGCTGTCATCTCACCAGCGTTAAAAAAATATAGGAGACATTCATAATATATTTACAACAACGCTCTAGTCTCAAACACTATAAAGCTGAAGTTTCAACAAGACACAATAAGGAAATTAATAGAAAAATAGTGATATTACATGGTAGTTTTGAGGTTAGTCAAAATCTCGTGCAGTCATTGTAGAAAAATGGAAAACTATTTGAGTAGGTACTATATAAATACAAACTAGTAGTTTTAAAACACTTGGATGGTTTAGCAGATGTTAGTAGTAACCTTTTCAAGTGTCAAGAGTTACATTTGCATGTCATTTCAGGTGGAATAATCAGATGCTGAAGATGTTTACAATGTCATGGAGGGGATGAGTTAACCTTGATGAGTTAGTGACTGGGGGGAGAGGTATCCGAAATATGGGACAAAGACAAGGGAATCAACCTGGAGTTGATACGAGGTTCTGAGGGTGAGGAAAACCAGGGGAGGACAGAATGAACCCGATCCAGAGGATGTATATCGAGCACTGGGGAAATTGAATAGGATGCTGTGGCAGCTCAACGGGCCATAGATGTCATGGGTGAGGAAAGAGAGCGTCAAGCACAGCTCGATGCTGTTGTGCGTAAAACGTGGAATATGTTAACAGAGTCTCTTCAGCTGAAATATTGAATACATTGGCTGCTGCCTCTGCAAGATCAAGAGGAATGATGGTGGCATTAACATTTAATGCAGGCCATGCATCTAGGATCTTAAGAAAAGTGGGACTTGATACCTTACTGTATAGAGAATAGGTACCACCCCTAGAGCAGTATCCCTTGTGTGAAATCTTACCCCAGAATCAATTGATTAGAGCTTTGAATGTGATTGTAGGCAGTTTTGGAAGAATCATCATTGCGAGTTGCTACATACCAATTCTTCAGAGACGATAATTGTAATTTCATGCTGGCAATAGGATGGAGGATTTGTGGTAAATAGTTTGTATCTTCTCTCCATTTTGAACTATGGTATACACCATGTATGCTAGGAAGCAGTTTCACAACTGACTATGTACCCATGGCCTGCTCTGCGCTCAATCAGTGGCTGGGACAGGAGAGCGATTGAGGGTTGTCTCTACCTCAGCAACTGTTGAACGGGACGATTCCCTCTTAACTCCTGCCCGTTAAGCACTCGTTTCAACTCAAACTGAGATCACTGAAATCACTCTAACGTAAAACTGAAATCAGCCTTTTGTGACGTCCAACCCACCACTCTGGATTGAAGGAGGGCTGCTATAAGGAGGCAATCCGGCTGATTTTCCAATACCTACCAAACGGAGGTAATGCAGGAGAAATAACTAACGTACTTTCAGCGCGTGTCAGGAAAATATCGACTGTTTTTTAATCGTAATGTAATTTCCAGGTTTCACATGCATAGCTATCCACAGCTATACAACAGGGGTTGGCAACCTGCGGGCCGCATGCGGCCCTCCTGGCTAATATTTGCGGCCCGCAAAAAGGTGGAACATTTTGAAGAAAAAATTAGATTTAAAAAAATTATTTCCTTCAAAAAATAATTAAATAAACAAGTAAATTTACCAATAAAATGAAATAGCATAATTACTTTTTCATTTTCTGATTGTGTTGTAAGGGAATTAGGAACTGATTGTGATCCTGAGAAAGGACAAAGTGACAACTTTGGGATAATTCTGTGTTCTCTAATAACGATCAGAACTTGAAAGCTGGATTTAAATATGTTGACCCTCGGAAGGTGTGGCAGGGATGACTCCTCGTGGTTCGGGAGCGGTCCGAATTGTTGGCTTTTCGCCACACTCAACCGCGCTTACGCACAGCAATAATTTCAGGGGTCATTTGGACAGCTGGGGTTTAAAACGTTGCCCCAAGTTGTACAGGTTCACGTTATTGTCTTTCCGCTCTGCCCCATCTGAACGCCTTCTGTTTACGCACAACCCTCTCCGCCGTTTTCCTGATTTTTCATTGAACATTCAATTATTAACTGATTATTCATTGAACATATAATACTCATATAGTACCTACAAGGCAACCAACGTCCTCATAGTACTTCGTACTATCAAAAACTCCACGTGTGAGATATGGGTTAGAACGTTGAGTGTGGTTTATTTTCAGTCAACCCCCTTTGCAGACCCGCCTAAGCAATTTTCTCGAAATATGTACCAGGGGCGCATCATCGGGGGTGGGGGGAGGGGTCATTTAGCGAATCACTGGCAGTAACCGAATTTCTACCTAACTCCTTCTTCGACATCAGTAACGTAGCAAGGAATTTCGTGGGGGGTACTAAATTGAGGGTTTTAAACTAATTTTAACATTTCATAATCAAAAAAACTTCATTTTTCAAAGAAATCTTTTTTAAATTCAAGATTTTTCAAAGTCTTAATATTGTGTGTGTGTGTGGGGTGTCTTGACCTCCCCATTCCCACCTCCTAGATGATCGGATTTAGCCTTAATATGGACCTATTGAGTACCCCTCGAAATTTGGGAGGTGTCACTCATGCCCCCCAGAATCCGCCACTGATATGTACTCGAATCTATATTTTCCAAGAGAAGAACTGCCCCTTGTACATTTACCACCGAGAAGATCTGCAGTAACCTGTATGCTTCCGTTCGTATTGAAAATCGACTCCCAATGTGAATCCCAAGCTGAAAGAAATACCATTGACACCATTACAGACACAGCAAGATTCCTCAACATGAGAGTCCTGATATGATTTTCATGATTTGGAGATTTTTGTTAATAAATCGGATGACTAGTTAATGGTCGAGTTAACACTTGAAAGTTTCAAATTGAATACCCGCAGGGGCAACGAAAGTTTGCTCCTCAGTCAAGTGATGACTATAAATTCGGTCCTCAGAAAACAGTATAGAGGCAAACTGAATCCGACATCTAGCCTTTCCCTGAACCAGACCCAAATTTGTCGTTGTTGACGTAAGTAGGTTAGTCGTAGTTATCGAGCCGTTAGAGTGGATTCAGATGATCCCATGAAGTTATTCGAAGTGGAGTCAACCGACACTACGCCGTCATCGCCTTCGCCCATCAGGGCTCGGTACTTCTTGGCGATCGCATCCCAGTCCGCGATGTTCTCGATCCTCGTGGCAGAGTTGCTGAAGCTCAGTTGAGAGCCGAGTGGACTCAAATGGACCACGCTCAAAGCCACTGGTTCTGATTACAGGAAACAATTGGAAGATTGTGATTAGTAAAGCAAATACGTGGTAACTACCTAGTCTAGCCATAAGTTCTGTCACACAAGTTGTTACTTGATCTGTTGGCTTGAGAAGCACGATAGACCCTCTCTTTTATCTCTTTGTACCACCTAAGTCGGAAATACGAGCCACTCTTCAGTTGACATCGTGATTGTGCAATGGAAAGATCAATCAAAGAAGATCGCGCTGCAGTTGTTGCTGTATACCGGAACAGCTGGCAAGATTTTGAAATTGCTGAAAACGGCAGGATTCAATCGCCGGTTCATCTATCGAACCATTGATAGATTCAACGAGACTCAGGGGATAGAGGACAGGCATCGGAAGGGTCGACCGAAGTCGGTTTGGACTGCAGCAAAAATCAAAGCAGCGAGAAATCGGATTTTGAGATTTTGCGTAAGCAAAGTATGATGTCTTGAGAAATGAACATATCCGCTCGTTCTATTTCCCGACCTATCAGAGGAGACCTTGGACTAAGAGTGTGCCGTTGGTACACTGAGCACACCTTAACTCCCCGTTCGAAGAAGATGAGAAAGGAAAGAAGCAGAGTGCTCCTTCGCCGGTACGCCGATGATGCTCATCGTTCAATCTTGTTCATAGATGAGACAATTTTTACCATCGAAGAGAAATTCAATCGTCAAAATGACAAGGTCCACTCTAGAAGTTCTGGAGAAGCTTCAGAAGTGGTCGCGAGAGCTCAGAGAGGACATCATCCGGCGAGTATGATGGTTTGGTATGGGATTTTCTGGAAATGTGTCACGAAACTCCATTTTTGTGAAAACCAGCGCAAGAGTGTATCAAGACAGTGTCTTACGAGACGTTGTCCTTCCCTTGAATAAGACATTGCTCGATGGAGAGCACTGGGTATTCCAACAAGACTCAGCACCGGGCCACAAGGCCAGAACTACCCAAGCCAGGTTGGGGGAAAACGTGCCTGAGTTCATCAGCGCTGAAGATTGGCCGTCGGCTAGCCCAGACCTTAATCCTTTGGATTACAAATGATGGTCTGAACTAGAGGCTATGGCCTGCAGAAGAGCTCACCCTAACATCAACTCCCTCAAACGAGAACTACTGAAAGCAGTCGAGGAGATGCGTGCCGCGATCGATGACTGACCAAGACGTCTGAAGAATTGTGTGAATCAAATAGTGGACACTTTGAGTAACTTTGATTTTTTCCTAAAGACATGTAGGTACTTCCATATGCGGAGAATAAATTAAAAAAATTCGTAAGAATGTTTGGTTCCTGGAATTTCCTTGAAAACTGTGTGACAGAATTTATGGCTACACTAGGTACAAGTTTCACATCAAAATCAGAATTTCAAAATCATTCAAAATAAGGTTACTTATCGAAAACTACTTGAAACCATCATTTTTCAGACAAAGTGAGGGATTATTTTAAAAAAAAAAGTGAACGTTTGTACTTATTGGTTTTCTTTGCTCAAAGGAAATATTATTAGATAGGTACACAAGCGATTGGTGCTCAGCTTCACTGTCACTACTCATGACTGAAATTAACAGTGAATTTTTAATAATCTTGCTGTACTAACGTAGACATTTGATTTTAGACTGACCTTTTGGAGCGACTTGGCCTTTCTTGACTTTGGCCAACCACTTGGACCCGGCTTTGGACCTGGCGCTCATTCGCGACCTCGCCTGGAGACCCAACATCTGGACCATGCTTGGCCTCTTCCGCTGTGCCACTGTCAAGGGATCATGCCAGGAATTGAAACAAATATTTTTTTAAATCATCAAGCTGGATTACCAGTGTGTTCCACAGGTGAGGAATTTGGTCTGACATTGTAATCCAAATTCATCCAATCAATGAATTCCTTAAGCTTTATTTGGTGATTAGTTTTGATTTGCAATTGTGTATATTCAGTTATTTTACATGGAAACTAGCATTTTAAGGTAGGTACCTTAAAATATGTACATATACACCTAGATTGACAAATTCCATTACGTGTGGGATTCGCCACCATAATATGAGTGGGTGTTGCTCATTTATGATATTGTGACACCCTCATCTGTGTCACAACTTGTGACTCACAAGGCGTTGGTGAGGTTAGTTGGATGATGGCGGCAATGGATGGGCGGGCGCATCGTTTCACGACCAGAGTGCAACCATCCAATTAGCAGATGGAAGAATGGAGGAAGGGTTTGATTCAGCTTCAAGCTGGGTTTGATTCAGGTTATAAATAGGAGAGTCTCCCACCGAAAAGCATCCAGTTCATGGATGAATGAATAGTATAGCATCCACCCTGCTCAACACAGAGTCAGCGTTCCTTTCCTCCTTCGTGCATCCAGTTGTTCCCGAGCGTACAGATAGCTACCTAGTGTACCTCACGTATCAGTTATAACCTCCCCATCCTCACCAACGAGCCTCGGAGTAAACTTCAGTGAAATCTCTATACATCGCCTGCTGTAAGTCGCTACACCACTATTTTAGCCATAGTACAGAGTACTCATCCAGTAAGTACAAGTTGCTCACTTAGTGTGCAATGGTCAATAAACTTTCCGTACTATGGAGCAACACCCACTCATAGGGAATCAGGCAAGCTAAGTCGTAGGACATCTAGGACCTACTTACTAAACTAATCGGCCCTAACTGGAATATCCCAATAGAGCCTGTATCGTATGTTCACTCTGTGTTTGAGTTTGTGCTACTTTGTACTATAAAAGTGTGTGTGTTTTGAAGTGTAGTTAGAATCACTCCATTTTGGTTTGAAAAAATAACTCACTTTTCTTAACAGCTTGAAAATGATTAATTGATCAATTAATAAACAGAATAGCATTAATCAAATCTTCAACCATTACAACAATTGTGGTTTTATATTGTAGTATAATCTGAACGATAGTTTTCACTAGTGGTGTACCTACTAGGTATTTGTGTTTATTGTGTGATTTTGGTAACCGTGTTCTATGACCTACCTTGATCGACTGCATATAAATAGGTGAAACAAAAAACAACGAATAAATTATCCAAATGTGATATATAGACGGGGTTAGGAATAACTACACAAACTTTAGTAGGTGATTAGCGCACTGAAGATGGATGTTAAGAAGATGTTAATTAATTAAAATTATTGGCTACAAACGTAAATTGGCGATGTTGACGAATCGATATGGCCCTCTTGAGAAGGGGCCGAGGGGTTTTTCGATTTAGCTTGTTTTAGTTGAGTCCAGATGGTCCTTCATAAAATTCATCGAATTCCGAAAATTATTTTCGTTTGAGGATGCGCGAGTCTATTTCGTGAGAGTCTCATGAAATAGTAAACTATATTTCGGACCCATCCACCAAATTAAATATGGATTACTCTAGATCAGATGTGTGCATGAGTCAATTTTTTAGAATATCAGTTGAGCGATATACCGATTTTGCGTAAAGCTGCTCATGTCTTAAATGGTATAGGTTTCGTCCTGGCTTGCTCCATATGATTTAATAAAGACTGTACTTGTGTAAGTACCAACTACCTGCGAAATCAGGAGTGTATCGCTTAAAGGATCTACAACAGGATTTGAGGGGGACTCACTCTTTTGCTTGCAGAGATGTATGAGGTACATGAGCCAGGTCATGATGAGGTTGAGCGGCGATGGGGTCGTCGTCGTTCGATGCATGTTTCGGATCAATTTGGCCAGCCCGTACTTCCACTCGATGTCAGATTGAGCCTGTAGAAATCACACTATGATGCAAATGTATTTACATAGAAAATATAGGTAGTATTACAATGTGCAAGGGGCTATTCTCATGGTACTGAAAATCCCACTGTTCAATCGGTTTTTGTTTCACCTCAAACATTAGACCATCTTGGTCATGTCCGCCCTAAAATCCGAATCAAATAGGTTCATCTAGAAAGCCTCCATATACAATTTTTTTCATATACAGGAATATCTATTAAATCTCATCATGAATGCTTATAAATGCTATTATAACAAGTTACTATTAGTCCCCTCCTCTAAGAAGTAAAAATAACAATGATATTTCTACATTAGTGCAATTTCAATTTGTTGGCTCACTAGGGATAATTTAAAAAACACAAGTCAAAGGGAGATATTTAGTAAGGTTTCTACAAGACCAGCATATACATTTTATTATATACAGCATATACTGACAGGACATTTGATTACATAAATGTAAGGACGTGATATAAGATGAATTGGATTGGTAGGATTTCTGAGAGGTGTTGGACAACTAATTTACCCATTTCTATTCATTTTTTGTTTTTGCTTTAGGAAGCTCCTTAATGACAAGCGTTTGATCGAAGATATTTTCATTGTCAACAACGAATTCCCAACCGAGTTGTAGGTTGCTACAGCATAAACTTACTTGAATCCGCTGATAGGTGTCGCTCATCATAGCAATGAGAAGGTTGATAAGAACTACAACCGAAACCAGCATGTAAATCCCGAACACGAATTTGAAGAGGTAAATGGTCCAGGCCGGCTGTGCATTCGTTTTCTTCTGCAGGTTGTCCGGCGACGTCTGACCGAACACCGCGAAGAAAAGGAACTGCAGCGCTTCGATTGGGTTCATTTGAACTGAAAAACAAATGAACAGTTCAACAATCAAAGGTCAGAATTATTAATCAGGGATAATTTGAGACAGACTCCATGGGGATTCACTGTGGTGAGCCAACCCCGCCAGAGACACTTCCCACCCCGTCTCTGCTGAAGAGTTGGATGTAGCATAGCGAGTTCCCACGTGAATATAAATTATTGTGGGAGATTATACTGCCAAAAGCGCCAATCTGCTTTTTGGATCATTTTTGTTTAACTGCACTATTAGTGCATCTACATTATGAATTAATGGTATGCCCAACTCAGGGTAGCCAAAACTGCAATAAAACGAAAATGACCAAAAAAGCAGACGGGTCCTTTGGCGTTGTGGTAATATTATTACAAGGTTGCTCCAGCCAACATTTTGAAGAGCGCTCGAGATTCAGCAGAAGTGAACACAAATTATATTAAGTTGTAGATTGGATCCATTTGGAGAATCAATTGATGCAAATCCCCACTAATCATTTTGTCAAATTGCTATGCCTTGGTGGGATTGTACAGGTACGTGTATTGTAAAATGTTATAACTACCTATGCAGGAACAAAAAATTACATACTTTGGTGCATCCAAAAATACATTTCTAACTGAATTTGTTCAGCGAGGGTGCGTGTTGTAACAATAACACTGTACTTAATATAATAACTTGTCCAAATACCACAAACCGCAACGTATAATTATATGAACGTTTAGATTTTGTTTGGAGAACATAATTTAAGAACTACGGAGCATAAACTAAGTTTACACTTCTACTCGGCAACTACAGTTAATAAGCTTACTACACACGAAGGAAATAAAAAGTTGACAATTTAGCACGTAATCTACTCTGGTGAATTAACGTAACTACTGATCGAATGCATTATTGAGGAGTTGTAGAGGACAAAGAAGCCAATTTTCAAATGCGATGAAAAAGTTATACGTCGCTCATTTGGGTCTAACTAACGGCCATTAGCGTATTACACTAGCGATACACCGGTTTGGTGATACGTTTAACTCAATTGGGCACTAAGATACAAATTCCAACATCAATAGATTCAAACAGACAACATCGATTACGAACCAAGATTGTGACCACAACTTGCTACTGTGGGGAAATACCGTGCTTGAATATTTCAATCGCCTCCTAGGTAGCGTGATGTCTAATGTCTAAATATTGACTAAATGGGATGTGGTATTAAGTACAATGTGGATTTCAATGTACGCATCCATCATAACTATGTTGGAGAATCATAACAAACGAAAATTGACCGAATTCAAATTAAACCTTTTGTATCTCGCAATTAAAAATTGAATCAACAGCGCTGGCTAATTTCACCACTTCTTATTGGTATGTCTTCATTTAACAGTTTCTTTTAGGTCTTGCATACGAATAACTTTCACGCTAAATAGTTAGATTGCGAAAACAAGGAAAAGTAAATTTCTGTATACAAAGCAAATGAGATGTTTCTAAGGCCCTGCACAGACGGGTCGACGGGCCTCATCTCTCAGCTACTCGATTTCCAGCACAACGGCTTGTGGTTCCGCAGTCGTCTTAAATTCCTCGATTCGCACCTCGTTTGGAACGTCGAGGATCGTAGGTTAGAGCGTCTAATGGGGTTAATCTTCTGCAGCTTCGCACTTCCATCACTCCCAGCGTTCTAGCTCCAACGCCTTCAGTATCGGGAACAGAGGACACCACAGCTGAAGTGACATCAGCAGTGGCATTTGGCAGGATGAGACCCAAATAGACACAACCTGATGCAGCTGAAGGAGCCTTCACAGCCTACTTGTCACTCTAACAGGCTAAATTGTATGGCTGGAGTAAGAGTGTCCACTAGGTGGCTGTAGGAGTCTGACATTCTGTAGAACGCACGAAATTTCTTGTCACTTGCATTTCTCATGCTCGAACAAATATCCGGGTAAGATAGTTCTGGTAAACTTGTATCTTTCATCTTTGTTGCCTTTTCATCCGTCGGTACTAAAAATATAAGATGACGTCCTCATCACTCGATGATCTGCTCATATTCCTTTGGGTTTTGAGAGCGGAACCGTCTGGTGAATCGACCCCGGGTGCAAAGGCCATCCGCTGAAGTCTGACAGATCCTAGATGAGCGTCATTCCGTGTGTGGAGGGCCTTACTCAACAAATGAAAGGGAAACTGAATTGACGAAATTTGGTTGGAGAATAAATGAATTAATCTTTGATCCATACATAAAATCCATTTGAATCCAAATTTGAAAAAAAAATTTTTTTTCTTTGGGCGATTCCAATGGTTCATTATCGAAGATAATAAACCAAAAGTTAATTGAATTCCCAAAATTATAATTTGCTGAATATACTGGTAATAAAGTAAGGAATCCATGGCGATTGTGAGGATCAGGCATTGCGATTGACCTTGTTATAATGCTGTGCTTGTTCTACTTTATAATATCTCCTTTTGAGAGAACTTGTGTGATTTTAACGATTGATTTCATTAACGTTTTTGTGATCCACTTTCATTCAACTCTATTTTGATTTGGAATTTCCACCATGTGAATTCTTTGAGTGTAGTGCGTCAAAACGCTACAAACATGGAATTGAATTGTCGTAAGGGTTTATATTGACTGGGAAACGGTTTAATTCAGAGATGAAATGCGACAGTGATCGGGTCATAAAGACAGGGATGAAAAGTGTTCGTTCGCAAAATGCCGAACAACACCCTTACGATTCTGACATGAGGGTTTTTTTTAAAAGAAATTGTTTGGGACTCAAATCAAAATATATTTAAAAAAAAAAACATATACTTAGAAGACTAGGCGAATGAACAAACCGTACGGGTACGTAGCCTCACAACAAGAAACTGAACACCATCAGTAACTCAACTGGTCCTATTCTTGATATTACAAAAGTCCTTAACTAAACTGAAATACTCCGTTTCTCCACCCCCTTTCACTTTATTAACTCGAACAATTTTTTTGGACGCCGATGGTCTCACAAATCAAGGTGGAGTAACACTTCACAGATTCGCTCAATTTCCCACGTAATTATAAATAATTCGCCTTGTCAAGGGTCCTTATTCCCATGGTAGAAGTTGTGGTCACATGAGTCACTTACTGGGCGGGTAGTTGCCTACGACGCAGTCTGTACGTTTGGACCACTGGCTACAGTAGGTTATTGGGCCTGAGATATTCGTTCTTAGGGGTCCCGTACCGTTCGCTTGGGATTCATCAAAGTTCAATAGATAAATGTATTTAAGGTTTGTGATCATTTTCCATATTTATGCAGGTGAGTTAGTAATATTGTGATTTAAATTAGGATCTACTGTAGTTTTTATTTTTTCAAAATTCTTCATTTATTAAAGATTAAGTTAAGAACTGAGCCATACAGCCCATCTAGTTACTTCACTTGCATACATCCTGTATTTATGTCTAATTAAACTGGAACCGACTAAAGTGATACTTATTGATTTACAAGACTTGAGGTTTTGATACTGAAATTCATATCACCAATTTAATTTACATATCGGTGCCTACTCACTATTTTCTCACAATTTCACCTCATCTTAATTTCATTCTCTTCAACAACAAACTTAAATACAATCCTACTTCTACGTGACTGTCCCTTTAATGTGAAAGCACTTTAAAAAATCCCAATTAATTTTTCACTTTCAACCACTCTTTCTACGTTTTACATGGTGCAGAATCCGAGATATTTACATCTCTGGTTGTTACCCACACCCTACCATCCCATACGTTTCTCATAGGATAATCGAGGATTTTCTGTAGCTTAAGAGGCTGGATGCTTCAACCTCACCGGAACTCATCCGCTGGTAGGACTTGTTGGTATGAAATAGTTTCATTGACATTTGATTTAAATAGTAGCAGTGAAAGAATCTTCGCTTTCAGTTTGAATATTGATGTCAAATAGTCATGTACTCCGAAACCTTAAGATGGAATTGCTAATTCAAAATTACGTCTTTCGATATAAATTCTTGGTTTATATAAAATCTTATGTAAAATGTATCGAAACTGACGATAGTTGAAATTTACCTTCTGAGAAGATGCCAGGGTTGGTATTGAAAAAGTTGAGCGGAGATTTGCCAGCCCGCACCTCCTCAGGCGTTTGGTTTTTGAAGGGTTGGTTGAGGGCGACGAAGTGCATCGAGAACCCGAATACGAAAATACCGAGGACGACTAAGAACCGAGCGAGGTCCTTCATGAGGTTCCCGATGATAATAGCCCAGGGGCCGAAGAGGTAGTGGAAGGAGAGGAAATCCAGAATCTGGACGCATGTAAGGAGGAACGCCACTGCAAACAACTGATTCCGCATGTAGAACAGAGTCGGCCAGTACGTTCTGAAAATGATGAAAATTCATTGCCATGTAAGTGATAGTCATTGCCATGTCAAGCGCTCAACGGGCATTGATTTGACTGAATAGCTACTCAAATAATGCCCTCCGGTAGAGTAGTTCTTCGACCTCAGTAGAATATTGAGTATTGCTGCGTGGTACCCTCGTTCTGAGTTTGTGGCTGGAATGAATCTCAAGGCACTTGAGATGATTTTTACTTTTCCTTTGTGTAACTACATACCGGTACTAACTCACTATACACATTAATTAATTTCTCCAACCTTAGTTGCTGACCTGTCAATGAGTGGACCCGTCACGTGAACGGCGACAGCGAATATCCCAAAGAGGAGGACTGTGATCTTGATCCAGCCCAAACCACTTTTGTCAGAAGGGTCCGTCAGCTCGGAGAGGAGGAGACCAGACAGCCAAACGAGCAACGCCCACTCGTACCTTCGTAAAACCAACGAACCAATAAGACAGAATAAAATATCCACAGAAAATCCATGCTGCTCTAATGCAAAATAGCTCCAACAGCTATGTACGTGTTGTAAAGAGGAGGACGAAGAAGTACGAGTAGATGAGCACACCAGTGGAGATGGGGTGCCAATCCAATTACATTCTACTATGTGCTTGTCTAAGACGTACCAAAACGAAAATGAGGCCGACCGCTTCTAAGGAGGTGAGCTTAAGTGGTTGAAATAAACAGAAATTTGAAAATAGGTGCGGGTTGGTCCTCAGAGAGTTGGTCCCATATCATGAATTTCATCGTTTCCTTCAAACCCCCACAATTAGGGGAGGAATATAGGGCCGAGCAATGCAGTCTTTGACTGTAGATGTCTGATGTATGAAGGCCAAAAACCGAAAACACAGCTCAACTCGTTTCTGGGTTGCCGAAGCTAAACACAAATTCTGACTGAAGATGATTAATTTACAAACAGTAGACATTATTAATATTTCCACCTTTCAACTCTTTGATTTTCCAAATTTCATCTTAAAAAATACAAGCTTAAATTAGTATCAGCAATTATAGATTTTTGATCACACGTTAACGACAAATAGAAGTGGCTTTGATTATTTACCAGTAAGGAATAATGTTGTTCCTGACGACTGGATAAACAGGCATGATGGCCGTCAGCGTCAGCAGAGTCATGAGATGTATATGCGAAGTGAGGTAAGACATGAATCTGATGATGGGGATTTTGAAGTACTTATGCCCCAGTGGGAGTGTGAAATAGATCCACACTGGCGGGCAGAACACAAAGCAGAAGAATAACAGCATTAGCTTCCACCCTTGCCACTTGATGCTCCCCTGCCACAGTTCCTTAAAAAGAAGATTCACTGCAAGTCGAGTGTTGGACAGTCTCCAGAAAGATTTCGGGTTATTTTACAACTTGGTTGGTGTTATATCTCGTGATCTTGAATATTTACTGCTGGGGGGGTGGGGGTGGGGGATAACAGTTAGGAACACGAGTTACATGACATCCTAAGCTGATACATCTTCTGGTTCCTATGTCTTATTGAAATTTAGGGATCAAAAGCCTGGAATTTGTAAACTTCGTGAAACCTCCCTTTTTGGCTTGACGAAACAACGAAAGGAACGACTTTGGACGACGAAACAACGACTTTGGTTTCAATTTTGCAGTTTCAAGTGATCCCGAGTTATGAAACGGTCCACTCACTTGTAAATATCTTTGGACGACAGTGTGAGCGATGACCTCCTTTTGTTCGTTCTCTATAAGGACGTCCAGAAACTCGACGTTCCGCCGATCCGTCGCAGTGAGAATTCGCCCAGCAGAGTCTGCACCCGCCGCCAGCGCCAGGAGATCTGTGGCCATTCCTTCACACATTTTCCCTGCGGCGATCAGATCTTTTGCCCGTTCTTTTTCCTGCGCCATAACGTTCACAATCAGGTCAAAGTGTTTTCATTACCACTGATGCCAATATTTTGAATCCCACAGATTTACATTATTTTCTCTTTTTGCTTCGATCTCAGAAAAGCGGAAATAAAAATTAACTGGTAAACCCTGAATAGCACAGAAAAGTGAATAAAAATGTACAGACAAATTTCGGGTCGTTTTCTAGACTGACCTTATTTGACAGGTTGATGTACACGTTAGAGAGTTTGGCCGCAATATCCACGGGCGCTGGCGAAACAAGAATGAATTCTTGCATGGGGCGATCTCCGTGCTTTTTACTGCACACCATCAGGTTGAAGACAAACTGGAAATTCAGACGATTTTAAACATCTGATTGAAGGCTCCAACGCCAAAAAAGCACCAATCCAAAATAGAAGAGAAACTGACGAAGAGGATACAACATTTGTATGTATTTGGACCCCTAACTTGGCAATTGAAAAAACAAGCCAAATAGGTTGATTTCCCACACTTTTGTTTCGTCTAAAATTTTTTTAAAACACCTATAATGTACACAATGAACTGTGGCAGGAAGAATTTGAAGCACATTCAAGTCATGTGTCTGTCCTCTGAGGGTTGTATCCACACACTGGAATCGCCCAACATATTGAGTGTAAATGAGAATTGCTGCTGCCTGGATTTTATAGTCTGTGGTCTTTGTAACCATTCAAATTTTTATTGCTACACCTTGCGATATTACTACAGTCTCAAGATCTAATATGCTACTATATATCATACTCTTTTATCCTCCATGAGACTGTAGCTGTCATGCTCCTTGGTAAGGAGGTACTCAAGGACGTCGTTGTGGCCTTCGGATGCTGCGAACCAGATCGGAGCAGATCCGTAGTTTGTCTCTGACTTCGGGGACGCTCCCGAATCGACCAAGAGTTTGACAACGTCGAATTTACCCGCTCGGGCCGCGCAGTGCAGAGGCGTCCAGCCGTTCTGTCGACAAAATCCTCGCATCATCAGTAATTTTGTATTAATTATGCATTACAGACACCAGTACAAGCGTCATTCACGGATTGGAATTGGCTTGGTGCATATTTCTGTTGAAAAGTTTAAGGGACCATCTACTTGGCACATTATGATTCTAGAAAATTACAAAACATGTCAATTGAACATTACACATTGTAGGTCAATCAAATCGGGGTAGTAGAAAACTCCAAATTCGTGGAACCTCGTTCTTCATGCAAAATCCCAATGTCAAGTCAAAAACTACTTACCCATATGTCGAAGGTTACAGTCGGAATTTGATTAAGTTCTTGTCGAACCATCCCAAGTCCACCACACAAGCCTTTTCTCCTACGACAAAACGTTTTCATTCAGCGATTGAATAATTACCCGGTCATTAGCGTTGATCTCGGCTCCCTGGCCCAGAAGGACCTCGCACATCTGGTAGTGACCATGAGTGGCGGCGATGTGAAGGCCTGTCTTCCCGTGGCGGTCGTGGCTGCCCAGAAGGTCCGCAGATCTGCTCAGTAGCAATCCCACGACGGCGATGTGACCGCCAAAACAGGCTAAGTGTAACGGGTTGTATCCCTGAAAGAAACATCAGATATTTGTTATTCACTTGGGTAGACGGTAAATACAATCTGCTATAGACAAGTACATACAGAGTTTGAACAACCATTTCCATTATACTCGTAGTTTGAAGCGGTACCTATTTAGTAGATTGCCGAATGTGGTTTCTATCACTCAAGTACTATTGCGTAACGATTGTCATCAATTTCAAGATTCAGTTAAGTATTACGTCTACAAATGTCAATTGAGAAGATTCATACATAATCCTTCAGGCGTTAATACAAAATACTTTCACACAATTATTTGTGAGTGGCTTTGTGTTCCACTGTATTGAAGTTTACTCCCTTTCAAAAACAGCTTCGTGTGGAAACAATTCTGGTTTTTGAAGGGGAATTACTGGCACTTTCTCTCCCATTACACAGTGAGGTGGTTTGGAGAGAGCATACAGCGTAGAGCAATACATATGATACAAATGATTGTGCAAACTCTCTAGTATTATTAATGGGTATTTTTTCAATGGGATAAGTAAGTATACGTAAGCCGGCCACACTCGTGCAAGTTTGCCTGCAGGTGTACCTGAACAGGTATACTTGTGCAGGTAAACAGGAGCGTGTGTGGGTACATACCTGCACAGTTATTCATCTGATCTGAGACTGTGCAGGTAAAGTTCGCCTGATGGAAATTCGATTCTTTTTACCTGCGCAGGACTGTAAACCTGAGCGTGTGTGGGGGCTCACCTGACGCCTGCACAGGTCATTGGCTCGTTGGGCTTCGTTAATATTCTCTCCTCTTTTTGTATTGTGTTCAGTTTTCTTCTTTGTGTTACTTTTGATATATCGATTCACTCATTCTCAAATAATTACGATAGTCATCACGTTCGACTGACAACTCTATCATTAAATTTACATGAGTGAATCTGTTTCTCTTCAAAAACCACTCTTTTGACCACTTTTGGCGTTGCTTGTTCTTTTCCTCTTTATCTAATATTAACAATCGTCCGATAAACATCATCGTCCGATGGCATAATGGAGCAAACTGACCTGTCATGTATACCGGATCGTGTGTTGGAGTGACGTTCTGTCAGGTTTACCTGTACAGGTACACCTATTCAGGTACGCCTGCATGCAAACCTGCACGTGTGTGGCCGGCCTTAGAGCTATTTGCTATCTGCAGATATTTCACATCTATGTGAACTAGGGGAGCAACTCACACGTTGTGGATTACCCTGTACAATTTGGGCGCCACTGTTATTGCTTCGTGTATCTCATGGGGACTCATGTCCTACAAGGAGGGATGTACCTATCTTACATTTTCCGTGGTGGCGGTGTCGACTTGGACACCTGCCGAGTTGAGCAGGAGCCGCACAACGTTCTCATTCCCCGAATATGCGGCTAGATGAAGAGGTGTCATCCCGGACTCGTTTCCCAGCTCCGACACCAAGCCGGAGCCCTGTGGCGGCTCAGATTTTACCACTGCTGGCACGTTCACCAGAAGTTCTCGAACCGTGTCTGTCAGCATCCAAATTAATGAAAAGTACAGGTACCATATTATTTTATTTTATTCGAGCCATGCACCAGTCATCATTCCTTTTGAACTCATGTAGTCAAGCTCAAATCATATGTTCTATGACAAACCCCCCTTGCAATCTACTATTGGGTATGGATAACGTTACCTACCACAATGGCGTGGTTTTTCTGTTTCGAACGTGTTTGTAGGTCAACAAAATTGTCACGAGTGAAATAACTGTTGCCATAATAATTAAACTAAATGTATTGCACAATGAATCCAGCAGCTTAGAGTCCCTCTAGACACACCTGAGAGGTTCAGTTGGGATCCCCAGTCAGCGAGTGTACTCATTGGTATAATTTAAATTAAACCTGACACATGCAAAAATAACTGATGATAATTACAATAATAATTTTACCCGCTTGGCCAAAATATGCTGCAACATGGAGGGCAGTGACTCCGAGCTTTTTACTGGAAACACGGAGCGACTGGGAAGACTTGAATACATCGAGGACTTGACCGTGGCCATGCTGGGCGGCCAAGTGGACTGCTGTGAAACCTGCCTGTCGAAACAAATAGCCAATATGCAATATGAAGATAATATTATCTATAATAATATAATATATTATATTATATGAGCGTAGAAAAAAGTGACGAATGCGATGAATATGAAGCAGTAAATGATCCACACTTCCCACAAATATAGTTCGTTCTTAAGAATCTTTCGTCCTTAAAAATCTTTCGTTCTTAACAATCTTTCGTCCTTGAAAATCTTTCATCCTTAAACATGTTTCCGTCTTCCTTCGTCCTTGAGAATCTTTCGTCCACAAGAATCGTTCGTTCTTGAAATTCGTTCTTAAGAATCACACTTTGTTACTCCAGGGCTAAGAAAGACTATAAGATATCCAACTAGTTCATCTCGGGACTTCTCAAATACAGCTAGTCTCTAAATATTTAGCCATCGACATTACTATTTCAAACCTTGTTCTCTTCAGTAGGTGAAGCACCGGCTCGAACAAGGACTTTTACTACTTCAGCGTGACCTCCCTCCGCAGCCAGTTGAAGAGAAGTTGCCTCCGTCACTTTGTTCCTGGCGGAAATCACTCCGGACCTGTTCAATGGAAAGGAAACATCATACACCGCTAAATCATTCTCATCTATATGCTCATACGGGTGTATGAAATTAAAGCAGAGTCTATCAAGAGCCCAGCTCGGGCATTAAGGTATATTAAATATTCAATAAATGTTATTGAATTATCAAAACATCTCTGTGTTTATCGAGAAATAGGGGTTTTAGTGACCAATGAGACAGAACTAGGTTTGTTGAATACTATAAGTAATGTCATCATCATTTGTTGAAACAGGTAAGTCAATAACCTGTCAAATTTCATAAGTTCTTCTATGACACGAACAGATCCTTGCATGGCTGCTATGTGAGCACACGTGTTGCCGTCTTTGGTGCACGCCATCACCAACGAATGCTGCCTTTGGAGGAATAGTTGCGCCACCTGGACAGATGACAAATGGTGATGGTATGAGGATCAACGTGGGTTAAAGGAAGTGAGTTGGTGGAGTGCTCATACTTAAGTGAAAGTGTCCTAATTCCATGGTCTCGAATTTAAATAAACTATAATATAATATATTAATATATTATATTATATTATATAATATATATTAATATTATTAAAGGGGCTCCCAAGCATGAGAAATAAATTTCTTTAAATTTATTTGACACTGGGGTCAATGCAGTTGTCCCCCAGTAGAGGGAACTGGGAATTCAAAAGCCAAGTTAAGTCAGAGTCCGAAGTCGCCGCATCTCGTGTCTTCTCGGTTGAATAATGTTAGCCCCATACAGGACTGAGTCTCATAATTCATGACTCGCGTAATTTTGATAATACATTTAGTGTCAGTGGTTACCCAAATGACGAAAAAATGCATTTATTAATCAGATATTGTTCTACAATAGTAAGTTTGTTGTAAAAATAAGTTTCTCTCTTTGAGAAACCCCCATAACTTGCGTTTTTTGAAACAGATACGTGCCTTGGTATATGAAGATTAAAAGTAATTGTCCAAACTTATTCGTCTACATAATCTTCAGGGGACGATTTTTAATCTACTCATTACTAAACAATATCTTTAATTGAATTATGACGTCAAGTTTACTTCTGGGTAATTGTTTTGCGCAGCGACGTGTATGGGCTTCTGACCCTCGTCGTCTGTGGCGTCAATGCTGGCACCAAGGTCGAGGAGGAGTTTGCTGACTTCCAGTTGTCCAGTTCCCGCCGCTAAATGGAGTGGCGTCTGTTTCCTCAGCGTCAGCACGTCGATAACCGCGTTGTGCTCACTCACCAAAAACCTGCAGGCAGTAATAAACGGCAGCGGTATGGCTTGAAGAAAATACGAGTCATTATTTACAAACATTGGTTACCAGGTTATTTACTAAATATAATTTTTTTAATTCTCATTGGTAATGTAATAAATCAATCCATTGTATGGACAACTATAAAACAAAAAATATGAGCCATGGCCGCCATGAGCCTGCAGCGTTATATTAGTTGGCTGTAATTAATAACATAGGAAACGTCTAGGAAGTGTTTTTTTCAGTGAACTGAATGATGTAAAAACTGAATAAAGTCGAAATGGAGGAGATTGTATTTCCTTACTTGCACAAAGCTGCAAAACCATTCATGGCCGCCAAATGCAATGCTGTCCTCCCTACTCGCGATTTGCTGTTGATGAAGGCTTTATGCGTCAGGAGAGCATCACAAATCTACGCAAAAGACGAAGACCTTTTCTTCAACATTTATTTCTCAAATGATAATATTGGTTTTATTCTTAGGAGCTCGTTTTAAAATGCGAATTACTCCTCGAAATACAAACGTACAACTTCAACTAGTGGGTGTTCGAAATCAGATTAACAATATTATGTGATTATTAGCAATTGAATGAGTCTAGCACCCGTGCAGTGGCCCTTAGTGAGAGGTTCAACCCTGAATGTCGTAACAATGGATTTTCATCATAAATTGAATCAAACCAAATAAATGTTGGATGTGTAATGTAATCTTATTCAATTGCAGACCTCCAAGTATCCACGTTCGGCAGCAAGATGGAGGGCAGAGCGGCCTTCGTTGTCAAAAACGTCAACCCTTGCATGGTTTGCGAGGAGATTGTTGACCTGGAACACGAATTTGTAAGTTCCTTGCTAAATTTAGCGATTGATCGTATAGTCACAGGCTAAAATGAAGAAAAAATCCGCAAACCTTCAAAAACCTACCCAATGATACTGATAATAATTTTTGTTTTGTTATTTTCATTTTGTTATTGGTTTTTGGCTTGGGAAGTATCGAAACGTCCCAATTTTATACAGAAAGCGGTACCATATCGTTGTGCCCGTGATGGCAGGCAATTAGGAGTGGGGTCCACCCGATATTTGACTGCCTGTTGAGCGCCTTCTGGATCTCCGTCGTCGTCATTGCAGACAACATTTCCGTCAAAACGTCGTTGTTCCCGGCCATCGCGCAGTAATGGAAGACTGTTTCTGTTGTCTATAACAAACAGGATTCAAATCATACAATCAAAAAATTATAAATGTTATGATACATTAAAAACAAACGTCTACGCCATCCAGGAAGAAGTAGGTAGTGAGTCATTTTGAGGAGGCAGATATCCATAATCACCACTATATAATAATTATTATTATGGTGGTGATTGTAAGATATCCAGAAGATTATATGTTCTGGATATCTTAAAATTATCGTAAGACAAAAAATCACCACTATATAATAATTATATCTTCTGGATATCTTACCATTATTGTAAGACAAAAATCTTCACATACCTATTAATGCTTCACTCAATTCGTACCTATTCAAAGCAACTTTGTAATTTACAATTATTTCTAAGGTAATGCGTCTAAAAGTGATTATTCTAACTCTAATTAGCGTAGATTGATAGTGTCTTGAACAGCCAATCCTACGGATGATTGGTCTTTTTGGAAAATATTTGGCTCCTGGTAGTGGAACAAACATACCGGGCAGGTTTTCTGTATAGAAACTATTCATTTTGAGAGTTGATTGGACCCCTTCTTGGCTGATTTGGTGTATCCACAAGCGGGGGGGGGGGGGATATGATGCAAGAATTTCGTTGTTGTTCCTCACTGGGGATTTTAATCATACCCGACCTAGGTTTGGTTCAGTTCCACAGTATGGGAGTCCCAACAAAATTCAACATTCGGCCCTAACTGATGATTAGTTTAGATAAATGAATATGTTTAATGACTATACGATTAGAGTTTTCAATACAAAATAAATTATTTTCAGGCGCGGAGGTTCCACAATGTCATTTTGTAACACAGTATACAAAATGTTTCAAAACGCCATCGATTTCAGCGACAGCACGGGGCACAGGTTATGCCTGACCCGCCCGACCGCACGGTCTTGAAGGAGGGTTGACCTCAGCGCCGTCAATAAACATGGAACTCCATGTACTTATGTACGAGTATATCCGAGGGATAGTAAGCTGTTCGAATGGCAGGTCAGAATGAATTTAAATTTATTCAAACTGAATTATCCGCTAATTAAAATTGAAATTTAAAAATATTCAACAAATTAAATTACTCACTAAATTCAATGAGTAAAAAGTTCAATTCAAAGAGTAAAAAGTTCAATTAATTTCTATAGGTTTACACAGAAATAACTAACTACGCTATGCTCTTCCTATGCTATTAAATTAAAAAAAGTTCCAACTCTTCAACTCGTATATCGTATTATTCGTGTGTCTTCAATAATATGACATAGGTACCTAGCAATATGCACAATATGCTGGACCCTTCCAGTTAGTAATACATTGAAATAATGAATAGTTACTTCTAGGGGACGTACGTTTTTGGTGAAGGCCGATATGTTGGCTCCGCTTGCGATAAGAAGCTGAACTACCTCTCGGTCCTCGTTGGGTCTCTCCAACACCACCTCGGACTTGGCCACCTGCCCCGCGTAGTGCAGAGCGGTCGCTCCTTCGTCCGTGAGTGAATTAACGTAAGCCGTAGCCGTCTACAACAATGCAATTATATTATTATAATATTATCAGCAACATGTTTCAGAATGTCGGAAAACGATATTCATAATATTTGGTATTCCTTCACTTCTGCGGGATTTATGCACTGAATTCGGTCCATCAGTTTTATGGTCTGTCAAAATGCTGACAACGTTTATTTTTACACATAGCAATTACATCCATAATCATCACCCGAGGGCAAACTTCATAACCACTGAGAATTGGTAGATGAAAGCCTGAGTGATGGGCCTGACAACGTTTGTACATACGCTTTTAATTAAGACCGTTCTTTCGTCTAGTTATACGTGAACAAAGATTTCTAAACATTAGTCTTAACCACACGACCGCTAAAACTGTTTCCCCAGGCTTTCCAAAAGTACAATCTGTACAATTAGATACAATAAGCAAGTCTACGAACCAATAGCTGCACAAAAATTATAATTGTGGACCGATTTTTCGAAGCCTAACTATGATGTTAGTACAGAGTCTCTACGACGAAACCCTACTGAGCGTAGAGTTCCAAATATTTACCTCAGCACCTTTCGTCTCCTTGACGAAATTGATGAGATGGCGTACGACGTCCGCTTTACAAGCACGGCTGGCGAGGTGGAGTGGAGTCTCCCCATTCTGTTGACATCAAAAAAATATTTGCATTTTTCTTCTTCATACTCTAGAATAAGTCACTGTTTTGGCGTTAATACGAAAATTACCACACACATGCAACTTTTTTACGTTTATTAGCCATTAATTACTAAAACGGTACCTACTCTTTATAAGTGAATATAATAAAACACTTGAACAAAATAAAAATTATGTGCCTACTGACACGAGTACCTGTAACTAGGACATGTCAACACTTTTTTTTTTTTATTCACAGTCATGCAGCACGGCTATAAGAGCAAATTTTCGAAGATACAAATGTTGATAAAACCAGTAAAATTCAGACATTTTACATAAAACCAGTACCTACCTGTAAAATGTCTGAATTTTACTGGTTTTATAATAAATTTTGTCTTGATGTTTTGCCGTGTAACACCTCAGTTTATAGATTTGTCAACGCTGAACGTGATCAGATTCCGTCATCAGATTAGAGCAGATGAACCAAGAAGAACAGTTTGAGAACGGAATAAGATATCGCAATTCTAGTTTCACCATCGTGTTCAGCGTGAAAAAACCTTTACAACGAGGTGTCACTTGTTAGACTGTTTCATTTTTGAAGTGTATGGGCAATTCCTCCTAAAAATACTACCCTCCTCCCACCATAGAGTGGCTAGATTCTGATTTTGACGGATTATTTGTGCAAATTTGATCAGTTTATCTCAATTCTATCGAGAGGTATCTTCTGGAATGACCCAAACATAAATATAAAAATATATTTGGCAATGAATTCAGGATGGTGTGAAACGGATTTTGGTATGAAATGTTGTCGAAAATTCGAGTTTTAAACATTTTGGACCAAGAACAATAGATTGGCTAAAACTATTCTTTTAAGTATGTTGTTTATTTTGTACATCCGTCTAGATTAACCGGATGTTAGGACTGTCAGGGGCCGGATGCCAATTCCTGACTACAATTTACAATGTAACGTTACCTAATGGAGAAAAATTGCCAAAATGAATTCCCACCTCTATATAGCACTCACCTTGGACTTGAAGAGAGGGTCGCCGTTGTCTTCGAGAAGGAGAAGGAGGGCCGCTAGGTTTCCGTGTTTGGCGGCGACATGGACGGGCGTCTGTCCGTCTGCAGTCGTCAGGTTGGGCCCAGCCCCCGATTTGAGGAGCATCAGAGCGCACTTTTCCCCGTCCTTCACACGAGCTGCTATGTGGAGCGGTGTCTCCAAGAGATTTCCACCTGAGGATGTTCACATCTATGTAACTGTATTCATATGATGGTTGATATGAACAGGGTCATAATTCTGACAAACTAACGAGAAGGGACCATCGATTCGAACGGGTCCACCTTGACTTGGTGGGGCCCCTACCACTCTGTCAAGGATCACGGTTTCTACTTACCATGGTAGACAGGGTTTCTGCATGGCCTGAAGCCATCCCAATAAGAGACATCACGGCTGAGGTGGTGTCAGACACCTTTTACAATAATGTAGGGTTTACTACATCAAAGCTCGCTGTTTAACGCGGCGAAATACTATTAATGTCGAAAACGAAACATAGATGAACATAAATGAATTGAACGATAAATTTCTGAAGGAAGCGCGATTCCAGGTGTTTTTCGTCCCTGGAAGCGCTTATCCAAACCAGTAAGAGTTGTCAAATCTTCAATTGCTAGATACTGATCGAGAGTAATAGCCACAGTCATATCTAAATATAGCAAGAAGGTTTTAGTGTGTGCACCGGTACATTCACTACCCTTCCATAATTGCTGAGGAACCCACGCTTGATATGGCGAGTTAAAACACAGCGAGGATGTTACGTCCCTGGAAGCGCTTATCCAAACCAGTAAGAGTTGTCAAATCTTCAATTGCTAGATACTGATCGAGAGTAATAGCCACAGTCATATCTAAATATAGCAAGAAGGTTTTAGTGTGTGCACCGGTACATTCGCTACCCTTCCATAATTGCTGAGGAACCCACGCTTGATATGGCGAGTTAAAACACAGCGAGGATGTTACGTTTGCGCACAGATAGGTTCAGATATGGAGGTTCCAAGGATTTGAGTGCAGACCGGACCAAGGCAATCGGTTAAGAGCTAAAATGTACTTGAACTGTTCCCTGCGTGCATGGATTACAACAGCAATAATCATGAGGGACAATCGTGATTTTATGATTCAGTTCAATGTTATTGGTTCTGTTCCAAAAACCGACACCAAAAAAACTGAGTTTATATTGGTTAAGTTCATTAAATGAATTTTTGTTCATGTTGGAAACCTAGGGCGGAAAAGCGTGAAGTTTTTAATCCCACGATAGATTTATGAGTTCCCCGTGCGCAATCCCTAGGCGGAGCACCAAACTTTGCGTCGAAAATTTGTGATTTCCTGTAGTTCTACGTATAAATAAATATTCATAAATGTTCTTTTCTGGTTGACGTACCTTCAAAAATTGAACTGTAGTAATGTTGTAAATACCTTTAACATGGACGTCAGCGCCGTATCCCAGCAGAGTTTCAACAACGGCTGGTTTGCAAGCCTCGACAGCTATGTGCAGGGGCGTGTAATTATCCTGTAAATCCGACAGCAAAAGCTTATTTAGATGGTCCGAATGAAATTTTGAGCCTGTAGAAACTATGATCCTGTTTATCACTAGTCGAACTCATAAAGACGTCGAGTCAAATTGTGAGGATTAGTGTTAGTGAGTAACGCCTGTATCAACAAAATCAAAGAGAATAAGGTATGCAGAAGGTGAATAACTCAAGAATGTGCGAAAACATTGTGACGTTATTATTGGAAGTGTGTGAATTCGAATGTCTCATGTTATGAGTTGAGGTGTCTTTATCAATCAAATATCATAAATAGCAAAACGTCAGTTGTGATCTAGTGCGGCAGTGACTCTTGCAGAGTCAAGGTAGAGAAATATCAACTTTTTTAAAGTCGTTTCAGGCATGCGTGTCTGTAAATTAACTTTTATACCACAAATTTTCATCGTTAGTTGCGATTATTAATTGTTTTTTTATCCCATCGTAGAAGAAGGGAATCTGAATTCTTATTGGTATTATTGGTAAATAGGTAAATATTGGTAATATTGTAATATTGGTAAATTATTTCATTGGTGGCGACTCTAACGATTTTCTAAAGAATTTCGAGTAAATTAAACAGTTGCTAAGTTTCAGCTTCCTATGTTAACATCGGATTTTGACGATTCTTTCTGCTGAAGACTCTCTTATTTATAAAGCCGAGCAATGGGCAATTCTAAGGTTACTGGGAAGATCATAGACTTCCCTTCAGGTCCTTTAATAATAATTTTTTAGACGAAAAAACCCCAGTCATTCATTTTAGATGGTTGTTTTAGCTGTAGATACAGTCAATTTTTCAATGTAATTGTACTCTTCCCACAGGATGTCAGCTGTGTGTGTGGCTACTAAATCCCATGCTGGTTGCATAAATAGATATGCCTACCTTAACGCTATATACCTACCTATTGAATGACAAACCATGGGAAAACCTCTCTATCCACGAAGAGTAAAAATTGTAGCTTAAAACCAACTGTGATTGTAGGTAAGTAATTTTTTGGTGTTTGGCACTGCTGTAGTTTTAGTTAAAAGTGAAGGAACAAATTAAAGGACAAGTAAATAAAATTGTGTGTAGTTTGTATAGTTTTATGTAGAACAGTGTGAGGTGCTGAATTGTAAAGTGTTTCAAAAATGTATATAACCTTTATTCATATTTAAAAGAGTAACAAACGGTGTTCAGGTAGAGGCGAATATAAACAAATACTAATAAATTCAAACAAACAACGTGTAGCGCAGACCTTGATGCTCGATGGAAACGTTGGAGATTTGAACAGGGTCATTCACAAATCGAAAGAGTGCATTTTTTCCGGCCAACGTTCCCATCAACTTGGCGGAATCACATATCAATAAAACATTATGCGCAATACGAAATCGAACGTATCAGGAAAATCCGATGCATCATATATCAAAAAGATTCGATCATAACGGTCTCAATTTTATTCTTTGGTTTTACCTCGAACGGGTCACCTGGTTCGTAGTGCATTATCTAAATGGAAAACGAAAAGAAATGTCACGTCAAAATCTGCAGGGATTTCTCAAAGATGCTTTGTCCTCCACAAAGCCTTTGCCCTCTCTTTGTTTCAAAAAATCACTCTATTCATTTCATTTTAAAATTTCATCTCATTTCTCCACAGTTGACCGCAACACCAAAATGAAAATAATTAAAATCAATTAATTAAAAATGACACAGAAATCACGATCCATTCGCCAGCATTCGATGCTCCCCTGCCCACAGTGTTAATTTTTCCTGAGAGGATACCTGCGTATATTATACTGTAGTGTAATAATATTACACTATATATATAATATTACAAGATATATATATTATATTACAAGATATATATGTTATATATCTTCATTTAGTCATGTCCACAAAGTTGGATTGTGGGTGGTTGTAATTCCCTTACTTTTACTTCCACGAGCAAAACCGAGATTTTTTGAAGTTTGAACACACTGGAATAAGTTCATACAAATGTTGATATATGATAATTTTACAAATGATATATGAAATAAGTTCTCATATCAAGATCCCTAATTTTCAATATCAGTAGCGAATTCGTCAAAATGAATTGTTCACAACTGTACAAAATCTGTGGAAATTTTTGTAACAAAAACAATTTTCTACTTACGCTTGTGGTCACGTCGACATGCTCGCCTTTCTGGAGGAGTGTGTTGATGATACCGACATGTCCGTATTTGGCTGCCGTGTGGATACTCCTCGCACCTCTCTGAAATCACCAGCGGGAAACTCCGAAGTTGTAATAGTGGAAAACACAGTTCGACAACCGCCCTGTACCAATTAATCGTATCTTCTTGAAGACCCTTAACTAGATTTAGAGAATACTCGAGAGCAATTTAAGTAGGGCTCGACATATCTTAGGTCTAACAAATTTTGTTACACTAAAAAGTGCATAGTTTTTGACTAAGTAGTCAACATATTATTTTGACTACTTAGGAGCTCAACCTTACAAGATTGTATGAAATTCTCCATGGTTTTCCAGATGTTACTTCTGTTTAGGACGGTTTCTCGACGCTTTGACGTTAACTTAGCAATGCAGGCTGTACTTTAGAATGAATGAAAGTCTCCAAAAATGTCAAATCTCAAATCTACGAGTGTTTTTGAGATCCATCATTGGCAGCAATTGAAGTTTCCTTTGAAAATATTGGAACGAGATTTGAAGTATAATATTTGCATGGTATTACAAGTATTTGTAATAATGGGGTTGATGTACATCCCTCACTTCATAAACGTTGGTTTCAATTTCAGGTGCAGGGCCAACACTGACTTCAAACGATTTGGGTTTACTTCATATCACCGACTGAAAATCGCTCCTCAACCCACTTCAGACAGCTCTAGTCAGACGAGGGAAAATTAAATTCAAATGCTCAAATGTAAAACCAAGGACACTCAAGCTAAAACACAAACTACGATTTCTTCCTCTACAACGACCCATAACAACCTGTGGTACTTGGTAGAGGTGCACTGCTCGGATCTGGGCTCCTGAAACAGGTAATAACGTTATCTCGATCCACTTGACGTACTTTGTTCGGCATGTGTAGGTAAACTCCCTTCTTGAAGAGCATTTGAGCGCACTCTGCGTGACCGTTGAGAGACGCAATGTGCATGAGGGTGCTGCCGTCTTTGGTCCTTTCGAAGATCGACGCCTTGAATTTGTCCGCAAGGAGTTCAATGATGGTGGCATGCCCGTACTCTGCCGCCAGGTGCATCGGAGTCCGATCTGCAACCCCATAATAAGCCAAGAATTACATTTATACGCTGGTAAATAGGTACAATCGCTAATTTAATTTCAACGCTTTCAATAACGAATATATTTTTAACACTACGCCAAAAGCGCTAATCTGCTTTTTTTGTGGTCATTTTCGTTTTAGTGCATCTAAAGATACGCAAAACGAATTTCTTATTTAGAAAAATAAAAACCACTGGGAATTAGGTAGGTATGTACGTATGTCGTCTCTGGCATGGTGTGCCCAACTCAGTAGAACCACACTCAGGGTACCAAAAAGTGCACTGATATGAAAATGACCAAAAAAGCAGATTGGCGCCTTTGGAGTGGTAGTAACGATATAATAATATCATGTGACTTATAATCATATATCACATATTATGTGATAGCTGAATGAATGAAATGCTGGAAGCTTGATCAGTCGTAAGATCTGACTACGCCTATTGACCTACCTTGGTTGTCGGGTATTGAAGCGTTGGCTCGAACGCCGTAGAAATATTTGACGAGGGCTTCATCACCTTCTGCGGAGGCGATGTGGAGCGCAGTTTGCCCTTCTCCCTGTTAACAACCCCCAATAAAGAACTAGGTACAAAACCAGATGACATCTTGGAGGTTTATTTCGAAATGTACGCAAGAGCGGTGTTTAACACTAGATCTAGCGGGTTCTATTCGAGTTTTGGACCATGCGACTTACGTTTTGGCCGTCGACTTGAGCTCCGTAGTCGACGAGGATGCGGACCATGTCGATGTCTCTCTTCCTGGCGGCGAGGTGCAGGGCGGTATCGCCGTTGTCAGTGGTTGCCTTGAGCTGGTCGACCGTGTTCTGACTCAGAAGCTCCCGACACATGGACTGGTTCCCGGCTTCGACGGCCAGCAGCAGCGGGATTTTCCCTTTCTGCGAATCAAAGTCGGGCAACGCTTTGTTCAGCTTTTCCTTCCATTTGAGGCCCGAGGGAGCTCCGGCTTGAAGCCGATTTCTCAGTATGAAATTCGTGTTGGCCACATTTTCATTGGGTGTCATCTCCACCATCCTAACATCGCTTTTCGCACCTCACTCACTTCAATAACAAGGAAAATGTCCGAACATCTTTGTCAGATCCCAGTCGAGTTCCACACCGAGTCGTGGTTCTCAAATGTCACATTTCCGTACTGGGTTTACGTGATCTCAGCGACTCCAGTTTTTCCTGATTCAGTTATAAATTAAACTAAATTAAATTCGTTGTGATAATTTGAACAGCTGAACTAAGGTAGCCATTATCGATATTGCAATGACTACTCAATTAATCAGACTGTCTGCTTAGCTAGGATTTAGCTGCACTTCTCTTGTCCCTTAGTCGATTTTATTCGGCCTTAGATGTTTCCAGCACTATGAAGGGGTGGTCTCACCGGTAAAGCATAGTTCTGGGACAAATAAAATCCACCGAATAAAATCCCACAAATTTACCAAAAGATGTGCGCTTGCGTCCCTCGATTGTTTTATCCATTCATGGAGATACAATCTCCACTTCTCTCACCACTACATGATAATGCCACAAGTGACACAAACCTCTGATGAGGACTAGTTGTTCAAAAACGACAACATAACTGCAACATAGCAATCGGAGTGTTCAGAGGTTCAAATTGTCCTGAACGTCCAAATGATGTATTTGGATAATACGTTAGCCCCGCTTCCTAATATCTGTACCTACAGATCCCTGCAAGAATCTGACTCGGAGAAGCTCTCAAGTAAATAAATTTAAAAAAAAGAAGATTTATAGCTTTGTGGTCCTCGGATAGTTTTCGCGTGTCGTAGGCTGGTAGATAGTTGTGGCATTGGAAAAGTTTTGATCGGCCCCCGAGCGTAGGAGAAGGTTCTGCAACGGGAAGGACGCAACGTAATCACTTTGTGTGTCTAATAATAGGGTTCAGCACACGTGTATGTACCTCACGTGTAGATACTATACAAGATGATAACATAATTTCCTATTCCAGATAGAAAACTTGTTCGTTCTTCCTGGTTAGGAGTTGGAAATTGAATCTAAGGGAGGAAGTAGGAAATACCAGTGGCATCTTTGCCTGGGATTCTAAGTTTATCTTTAATGGCACTGCAAAGAACGTAATACTTCTCATACTATGCGACGTATTCCTCTATAACTCCCTCATTTAGGCTGTTTAGATCCTTCTAAATAGCTGATTTTTAAATTACTGTAAGCTGGAACCACTGGCGTGTCTTCAAAACTACAGATAAGTTGTTTGAAATTTGAGGATTTTTGAAGAATTTTCGGTTTTGAGGATTTTTGAAGAAGATCGGTTTTGTGGTCGTGATGATGAAACCCACTGATAGAGTAATCATCAAAATACACTTCATTCACGAATTTTTAGGCAGAACCCAATATTGATCAAGTTTTCATCAATTTCTTACGGTTTTTTAGGTGGCACGTTAAAATTTGTAGACGCAGGATTTCGTACATACGTGATGTCGGAGGGATTCAAATCGAAAAATAATCTAATTAACACAATAATTATTCTCATTTCGTTGATTTCAAGTAGGCAACAGCTTCGTCATCACAGAAAGAACATGTGTTTCTATTGTTTATTGTTACGCGTGGGTGTGGGAGGTTTCGGTAGGAACTTCTCATATGTACTTACTAATGAGAAGTACCCAGTAAATTTGTGAATTTTTCTCACGAATTGTCAATATATTTGACTTGGTCTTGTTGCAGGTCGAATTCAAGATTTTTTGATGTGATCTTTATGCGAACAATTTCGTTGGAGTTGAAAAACTGAAGCGACCACTGCAATATAATATACTATCTACACACATCCTGCAGGGGTCCCCTTGAATGCATGCATTACTCAACTATGTTTTCTTGTTGGTTTGTGTATAGTTGCAATAGCCCAAACACATTATGGCAAGTACCTAGATTACGAATTTCCTGATTAAATATTGGTTTATGGTTTTTAATTGTTAACTAATTCTAATCACTCACTCATTGAAACTGTTAAGAGAAACTACCACTTCTACAACACACTACATTTTTGACGATCTTAACAGGGAAAATGTTGTGAAAAACACGAAGATCTTCGGAGATGTCTCCAATCTGCTTTTGATCACATGGTGAATACCGTTATGTTGACCGAATCACAACTAACAGGTTGGTTCATTGAATTGATTATTCTACACGAGAATTGCCGACGAAAAATGCGGAAAACATTTGAAGTATAACTGGTACTTGAAGGGCGAAAGTATAAAAATATGAAAAATAAGCGACTCTCTGTGTCGAGCAGAACCAGCTGGCGGAATGAGTTCACCACTATCTCAAATGGAAACGGCAGCCACGGGGGATGACGGATGGTAGGGAGGCAAGTGGAGGGGAATGGAAGAGACAACCGAACGGCTTTTGCGCCTGAATATCTTTCAATATAACCTTGGTTGTGAGGGGAGGGGATGGAGGGGTAGCGAATCCGATTCTTTACTCCCGGGTCGCATGCAAACGTTTGCCTTATTTTGTGGAAGTTGGGATGAATAAATGCGAGGGAGTGAGTGAGGGGGTAACGTCGATCTTCGAGTATCTAATAGCGCGTAGGGGGAAATGCCTAACACGGATCTTGAGGCTTTCTGCGAGATAAAACAATCGAATGGACTCCATTCGCTGTCAATACAAACTATTTATTAGTTTCAATTATAATCGATGTGGTTAACACTAGAAGCACAATAGGTAAACCCTTTGTTTACATTTAACGATACGTAGAACCTCCAAAAAGGATCAGTGTCGGACCAGTGCGATGTGTGCAGTGAAGTTGACAACTTAGGGCATGTGTTACTGGTGTGCAAAAAATTTGAAAGGCAGCGGGAGACATTATTTGCCGAACTTAGCGAGCTATTACTCTGCCCATTTAATTACACTACAATAATAGTCGAGCCGGACACCTACGCGAAAGTGAACTGTTTTTTTTAATACAATTGGGTATGATGTTTAGTTGATAAGATGTAACTCATGTATATACGCTTAATGGCTGTATGGAGCAATCTTATGCCAAATAAAAATATTAAAAAAAAAAAAAAAAAAAAACCTCCAAAAAGCAATGAGTGTTTTTTGGTCTATTATCTTCAAACAACCAAACTCAAATTGAACATTGAACCGACAGGCTACTGTATGATTCACCCTCATGTTGACGACTTTCGAGCTGCTCCAACTTTAAGCCCTCATTGTGAACGAACGGCTGGTCGTACAAAGCTTCGGATGGTCTTACCAAACTCTATTTAAATCTCTACTAAAAACTACTATGCCGATCCATTTGAATTTTTCGAGATATGAATTTTTTAAAATTTCTAAATTTGGTTTAATCCCCTTCCAATTGACGTAGGGTTATGAAAAGTGTCAAGGATCATTGTGGGATTGGTCAGAACCCCTAAATTAAATTTCGTAATTTTAGCAGAACACTAACTTGGTGTAAGTGGCGGCACTTACACCAAGTTAGTGTTCTGCTAAAATTACCGACACTGACGGGCGGTAAAGATGAATAGTAGGTAGGTACTACTCTTACGGTGCCAATTTTATTCATTGTTTCAATTCAACATTATTTACTACGGGTCACCATTGGCGCGTGTCTTTGCGTATGTGATTCAAGTGACTAAAAGAAGCACCGAAGGGCCCCTTAGAATACAACCCCCCCCCCCCCCCACATCAAAGATAATATTTTCGTTTAACTTGACCTGACAAGTCAATTTTACCAAGTTGAATACTCAAACTACACTCAATCTGCTGAAATTAATTCCGATTTTCAGGGTATATTATATATATGTACTCATATAGCAAGATATGCTACATCAACGGTCGATATAACCATAACACATTGTGTTATGTATATATCGACCGTTGATGTAATACTGTGGCAATTTTGATTGCTGTTGAGTTTCGGTCATAGTTCGTCAGTCAAATCGATAGGTACCAGTGAGTCTGAGAGGTAGTACCATCATGGTAGGTATTTACTTCTAAACGAATTTGGGTACTTTCGTACTTGAGTACCAGATTAATCAGTCTTTAGTAAATAAGTATGAGGTTTTGCTCTATCGCAATGCCCCCTCCCTTCCCCCGTTTAAGGTACAACAGCTGCTTACTGTACAACGCAATAACGGACAGTGCCTGTCTAGATTGCATAATATCACATTTTAGTGATGGATGTACGAGAAAAAATTTGGGATTTCCTTAGGAGTGAAGAGGGAGCAATTCGATTTTTACAAAACAAAGGTCGTTGCCAGTATCTAAACTGTGCGTGAACGGGTATGAAATGACTTTGCTCTCTTTTGATAACGCCTCGTTTGGGAAATGTACTGATGGACGGTGTTCAAAAACGTGGCTAGTGGGCGTGGTCATTACAATACTAAAGTACCCGTATCAGCAAACAAAACTAAAATTCATCAAACAATAATTGACTATTGACTGAGTCAACAGTTGTTTGACTGTCGTAATTACTGCAACTGGTTGAGAAACCTCCCTTGCTGAATTCTCAAAGAAAATACGATCCCTATGCTTTGGTTTCAGTGTTAGCAGTATTTTGTCTGACCACGCCACCAAGGAATTTAGTTCGCCAACCCCCCCCCCCCCCCCTCACGAAATATTAAGACGTATTAATTAATTAACCATATTAAGTAGATAATTAACCATGGAGCAGGGGAAAGAAAAGTGTGATTTTTCTTGGAAGTTTTTTTGGTTATGAAAGTGTTCAAATGAGTTAAAAACCCTCTATTTAGTACCTGCCCTGTTTTTCAACCATTTTCCGGGGAGGGGGGGCGTACTAAATTCCTTGGTGGCGTGGTCAGAAATAAATAATGTAAGTAACATTTTCGTACACCTACTGCCTACTGTAGGTAACATACAAATGGAAAGATGGCAGGATCTAGGGATGTAGTCAAGATGCCCTAGATTTGTGTCGGATTTGTGTCGAGAAATCGTCATGAAACTACAAAATACTACTAATACTGAAACCAAAGCATAGGTATCGTATTTCCTGAGAAAATTCACCAAGGGAGGTTTCTCACCCAGTGGAAGAGTTATTGGTAGAGGGGGTGTAGAAGATTGAGGAAGAGAAAATGTAAATGAGGGTAGAAGGCAGTGAACGGTGAGGGTGAGATGAGAGGGTTAAAGTATGGTATTTGTTTATCTGGCACCTCGAGGGTAGTTGGGGAGCGGCACACGGTGGTACGCCCCTCTCCGCAACATCGTCACAACAAAATAACAATTCGCCCTCGACCGCTACTCTTTTCTTTTCTTTCTACCTTATCAAACAAGGATTCATTCGAGTTTTACTAAAGTGGTATTTCAATAATCAACCTTCGTTATTAATATAACGCAAATACCAGGTGCGAGGTATCACACTAGTTTCCTAATTCTTATCCACTTGATATGGGAGCTAGTGTCATATCACCCACTCCAAAAGCGAAAATCTGCTTTTTTGGTCATTTTTTTGTTTTAGTGCACTAAATTAGTGCTACAGATACGCGAACCTGTACGAGGCTCACTGGGAATAACGTAGGTACGTCGGCTCTGGCATGGTGTGCCCAACTCATTAAAGAACTACTTCTTCAAGAAATTCGTGGGTATTGCACAATGGAAGCCTAGCAATCATGAGCATATCAATAATTGCAATTATTGCAACTCGCAGGCATGAAGCCATGCGTAAACTTGAAACGTCACATCATCGATAACTCAACATTCTTTCGATCATATTTTTCGAATACCTAGTTTGAAAATTAATTACTGTACCATAATTGAAAGCCTCGTTACGAACTGTTGACGCATCCTACAGAGAAAGTCTATGTTATTGCAAGATAAGGGCTCACTGGTGGAGGTGGCAGCTCAGCCGGTGGAACTGGGATGAATTTCTTGTCTTGCATCCATGTCGTCCAACTCACTTTCTTCATGTGAGCCTTCACGGATGTCTTCCACAACACATACATACTACCAAAAACACTCAGATCCCGTAAAATGTACGCTACAGGCGCTTCACACAGACAAGCTCTCTGTCACCTATGAGAAACCTAGTCCTCGCGTGATCTGTGAATCTATTTCTTTTTTCCCCATATCCGTCATGTAGAACGGAACATCGAGAACGTTTTGCTCGCCTGTTTTTATTTGATTTTGCAAGGTTTCCATTGGCTTACACCCAAGATAAATGTTCTTCCCAGGTCGTATATTACGTTGGAGTACGCTTGCCCGTTAAGAGGACTTTTCCGCTGAGTTCGCTCAGCACTATGACACTCACTTGCTTTATTCCTAAGTGTTATCTACCAACATTATTTCGTGATGAAATTTAAGCTACTCCTCACTACGCTCTTTTACACTACGATTTTCTGTTTTCCATCTCCGTTATAGGTAGAAATGTCTCAAGTGTCAGCTGATATCTTACCTCTGGTTAAATTTCCTTACCCACATTTTTTTCTGTGGCTTCACAAAAAACAATTGCACTTATCTGGAATGTGCAACAAATTATCGTAATGCATCACTCGTAAGTTGTGTGATTTAGGCTCACTAACCGAATCTTTGCTCGTCCTAATATCTCGGCCAGCTGAAGCGAGGAGCGCTCTGAGGATACTCGTGGCTGTTCCCGTCTGTCTGCTGGCCACCAGGTGAACTGCCGTTTGAGATTTTGGCTGGAAATATTTTTGAAAATTAGTTCAAAAACAAATAGTTATAAAATTATGACGTTGAAAATATTTTCAGATTACGACCACACAGTGACCCTTGTAGGTTCTCAATGTGTGCACACTGTGCAATAACTGTAATACCCACCGAGTACCTACACAGGTGTTAGGTGTTAGATGTTTTGGTAAAAATAAGTAAGATCCTTGAGTTAACAAATTTTCCTATGTTTGACCAGTGGCCATTACGACCCATCATGACGAGGCTAAAAACCGAACAACACCTGTACCATCCCCAGACAGGCCTAAGCCTGTCAATGAGGGAAGGAAAATTTTATTGGTGTCAGTGGGACACTTCACATATGAGCTTGTCCAGGGGTCAATGGACAATTTTTGCTGCCAGGTGTCAATGGGAAAACCCAGAAGCTTCCTAAGCATCAAGTAGGTAGGATCATTGAATTTACAAACCTGCCTAAATCATCGATAATAAATAAGTCTTCACATTCTGGAACAAAGCCAGTTTCATACGAATAAACCAATTAAATGACTCAACAGACCACATTCGTACCTACTTGTAATAGTGGCCTCATATTTTTGAACGCCGAGTAATAAATCAATAATTTTCATTCATTTCAATTTTCAGATGGTTTAGTGAGTTATGGTTTTTCTTGTTTGAAATTGAAATCATAGGCGTAGCGAGGGGGGGGGGATGGACTGGGGAAGTTGCCCCAGTAGACTGCTCTATGGGCGTAGGGAGGGGGTAAACTGGGGCAATTATATATATTTATAATAAATTATTTTCCCCAGTACAAAAATTATTGAAATAATTTATTTTTAGAAGGGTAATGTTGGGAGGTGATGTTGATATGACTCGATCTTTCACTTACTCCACCTGGTGCGTAGACGTCGATTCCTTTCTTTGTGAGGAGAAGTTTGACGACGTCTTCTCGCGAGTACATGGCCGCGATGTGAAGTGCATTGTAGTTGTCCTGAAAATAAAGGGCAGTTTGAAGTTATAAAGTTGATGACTGAAGGTCGGTAGAAATAGATTAATAATAATTGAGATCATCAGCTCTTCAGGCAGGGTACCTAGGTGACTATAAAGTGTCCTATGTCAAGAGCGGGAATCGACAAATAAATTTTTTTAAATTACTGGTATCTAAGTATATATTTTTGCTCTAAATACACTGTTTCATTGAGACATACACAATAATTTTTCAATTTTATGTGCACTTCAGAAGATGTGTGCTGCCAAATTTTCATCAGCTACCAACGTTTAACATTATGAAGTCGATCAAGAGAATAAGTCTACACCCTGAAAATTTGCTTAATATGTGCGCTTTGTCTACAGCAAGGAGTGACTAAAAAAAGTTCCAGACATTCAGCATGACGTGATGAGCAAAATTTCAAAGTAACAATTGTTATAAATGCACACAGTGGTGAAGTGTTGTTACTAACGAGTTTCGACAAGAGAAATGAGCAGTCTATTTTCGATGTCGAGTAAATCAACGTTCTTATTAGATTAATATATAAATACAAGGTTTTCATCATGATTTCGACAACTTCATCATAATTTATTTTGGCAGATGAGTTGAAAATGATGGAAGAAAGTGTCGAAACGTTTGAATAAACTGCATATTTTTTTCATTAGGTTTGGTTTTGGGATTTTCTGTCATATGAATTGAGGATATTGTTAAGAGATTTCCGGAGGGGACGGAAGAGAAGAACGTTTGGTCCAGCAAATTCCAGGTTTGGTAAATAAAATCCGCTAATGAATGAATCTTTACCTACTAATCTCCAATTTTTCTGATTCGAAATGCACAATGAAGTTCATCAGATACCCAGCGGTTCGTGGACGTAAGAAGGAAATTCCTACTCAGTCAAGTTCCGTGAAGGGAACCTTGGCGGCTTTTGCAGTAAAGTCAGATCTTAACGATCCAATGGCGTGAGCTGACCAACGGATCTCAAGCCCAGAACATCTCGGTGACTCAGCTCAAATTCACCCGATCCAAACTGACTCACGTTACCCACCTATTATAATCAAATCTAAGTGAGCAGGTACAACCCTTGTCCACATAGACCAAAACTCACATCAAGTTCACCAGCCGTTGCTCGAGAGACCTCGACTTGAAGGTTATCCTGTTTCGTGACTAGGGGGTGTATACAGAGCGGAACTTGGAGCCTGTCGTCGAACCGATCGAAATCACCGAAACCGCCGTGACTTCATTCAAATCTTATGAGACGTCGAGAAAAGTGTCGCCGTGAGGAAGTGATCGACACCGATAGGAATTCAAGTCGTTCTTGAAAGGGGTATTTTAATGACTTGGGCCACCGCACCGACACTAATAGTTGTTTATCCCTTCTTGAGGTGAAACGTAATCTGAGATAGGTACGTCAACTCCATACAGCTTTTTCGATATTTCAATGATCTAGAATGTGGAACGTGGTCAGACCAGTGGTCAGATCAGAATTCGCTCAGTTCAACTCAAATCGAACCCCAACAAGATAGAACCAGCAGAAAACACAGGAAACTTCATGCAGAATGAAGTTGTGGAAAAATTCGTACAAGATCAATTCTTTTGTTATAGACTTTACCCATCGGTCGATAGAGGTATTGGACCACGATTGCAGGTACCTCAACGAGCGCAATGGGGCCTCCAAAGCTGATACCGATTTTGACTGCTGAGGGCAGAGGTCCCTTAAAATCAATGTTGAGTCTTTCAAAAGGGGCGGTAGCTATTATAAGATGTTGATTATAGTTTGATTTCAGCACAATGTAAGGCTGCGGGAAATTTCCTCGATGTCTTCAATCCCATAGGGTAAAGTTTGGCTTCTTACCCAGTGATACATCCTGCTAATACCTGGTTGACAGCATTTTATGTAGATCATAGAGTTTACCCTGAGAATACACAGCTCCACAAATCCGAGATAAAGCATCAGCGCTCTGACTTTCCGATCCATGGGGGGGGGGGTATTGAAAGTCGAAAGCGTATGAGAAGAACTCAAATCGCCATGAAGATGAATGATAGAACTTGTTGATCAGTTTTAAGTTGAAAATGTCTACCGAGCAAGATGTCGCCACTTCCTCAAGGATAAGATGATAGCCACGGCTTCTCTAATAATGTAGAGCTACTCGATTTATCAAAATCTGTAAATAGCTTTAAGTGTACATACAAGAAAATCTCGTTAAAAACCTACTTGACTGTGTTATTTGCTTATTGAAGTGATGAGAAGTTTGTACTTAATTGTACTAGTTTATTTTCATCGCATTACTATTCATTATTCTTAATCGATGTCTAAACACGACAACACAAGGATTATTGTTAATTTGTACAGGGATGGAGTAAGAGAGGACCATCATAGCCCTGTCCTTACCCTGTTTGTTTTAAATAAAAGCCGTCAATCAATCAATCTCTCTCAATGGCAGAATCTGAATGCATTTTAGAATAGAACGCGACAGGTTGGCCGTCTAGAGTAGCAGCGGTAGCTATTCCAGACGCGTCAGTTTCTACGTCAGTAGCTGATCGTAACAGTAACTGTTACGATCAGCTACTGACTGTGGAAAATTTTTCCAAAATGTATCTTAACGGCTTGAAACTTGGAGACCGTATAGCAAGAAACTTCAGTAAGTAAAATAAGATTGGAATTTTGGGTGACAAACAGACATAAAAGTCCCCAATTTTGAGAAATCTACACCTTGCTACTTATAATCTTGAAAGGCAAAAAAGTTTAATTCGAAACAAAAATGTTAATTTCATCGGGTAATTTAATAACTGGGACACAGAAAGAGCTAATTTGTCTGATGAACAGGTTAGTTGGCCTGAAAAATACTATTAGGTACCTTTATGATTGCATGACCCGATATGGGGATGCTAAGAAGTCTACCTAGTTGCTGATTTTTACTTATTATTATTTTTCAACATTACTTGTCTACATGGATATAATAATTGGAAATAAGTGGAAAATACCAACTCAAAGTCGACTTTAGTAGATACGATTGTAGTGAGGGCTACCTGGACTCGAGTAACTGACCCAACACTAGGATATCGTGTGACTCTAACTCATTTGTAATCTTATTTAAAATCTGACCTCTCAGAGGGTGATGTTGCGCTCTTTGCTGCAACCAGTTCATGCGTCTCCTGCCACCCACGAGCTCTGGTCGCTCTATGGATTTATTATAGTCACGCATCCAGCCTAGAAAGATTTACCTTCTTCGAATAACCTGAATCATTCATGCGACCGTTCTGCACAGTCTGCTACGGTAGGAAACCTGAGCGCGCGTGGCACCTGTGTAGTTTATTTTTAGTACATACCGTTCATAATGAGCCTGTGGGTTTCATGGATAATATAGAAAGTAATCATACTGAGTAAACGGTTCAGAAATTACTGCTAGTTACGAGCGAATTGAGGAAAACACGTTTATGCATGCACAGACGAAAGTTACAGTCTGATTTTGGTGAGCCATTTCGGGCCATTTATGAGTCTACCTGCACCTACCTTTGCGGCTATTTTGCTCAGACGTTATGAGAGTTTTAAGGGTTTGCGTTTAGCCGTAATAGGTTTAGGCCTACACCTAAACAAAGAATTTTTGATTTTTACAGTTTCTCGTTTAAGGTGTTAGAAAACGTGCGTAATTTATTGCACTTTGGAAGTTTGACTGGAAAGTCGTAAATTGTAAACTGGCGACGGATCGAGTCAAAAAATTTCCAAGGCGATCGAATAGTTTCATACCTTTAGACTTGGAGCGCAACTTGCATTACATTTTACGCTAGTCCAGTGGTCGGCAAACTTACTCGCATTTGCTTACTCGTATTCACCAAAGACCCAAATATGAAAATTAAAACGATTAAAAAAGAAATTGAGAGCCAAATTTGTTTATATATATAATTTGTTTATCATCGTTGCTACAGGTTACAACATCTTTTATCGAATGTCTATAATTATGATAAAAGTTTACTATGTATATACAGGGTGTGTCAGAAGTTGTGTTCCACCCTTTTTATCTCCGTTGTTTGGAGGGTTAGAAAAAAACTTCAATCAGTAACCCCCCTTAATCTTTTGCAAGGAATTCAACTATCACACTTTCGCGCGTGGCGCATGCGCACAAATGCGCGTAACGCGCACTAACTTCGTTATTTGAAATAGGAACCCCCATTTTTTATTTCAGATTCGGATTCTACGTCAAATTTCATGAACTTTTTGCTTTGACGACTTTTTTTTTGGGCGGACGCAGGAGCGTCCAGAAGCTGTTACTGATTGAAGTTTTTTTCTAGCCCTCCAAACAATGGAGATAAAAAGGGTGGACCATAACTTCTGACACACCCTGTATACATAGTAAAATTTTATCATAATTATAGACATTCGATAAAAGATGTTGTAACCTGTAGCAACGATTATTTATTATTCTTAACAGTATTCCTTCTTAAAGCCATGGTTTTTTAACTATGCTGGAGCTGCTTCTATCAGATTTTCTATTATAGTTTTGCCTGAGAAACACGTCAATCAACAGGGAGGACCAACGATGGGATCGTTAAATATAAAATACTCGTAGGTGTGTGTGTCCCTTCAGGATCTACTATAAGACAAGGTTTGTTATCATTTTATATTTGTCAACTAATCGACATTTCGAGTTGCAGGAAGACTGATGGAAAACCTAAATTGTACGGTAACTCATGACTGAAACCAGACGACTCCTTTCACAAACCAATAAGATCCTGTAGGCACATGTCGAAGACGGCTACAAAAAGGTTAAGAGGAAATTAAAAGGGCGTGGCTATGACCTCGTTGTATGACGGGAGAAAAAAACCGACTTTATCGTGATTATGGACACCAACGCAACAACAGCCGAGTGTCAGCAGTAAGTAATGCACGGCATCCTGAGGCAACTTTGCTTAATTTCTGCCTAGCAGCGGTAGCGGCTGCTTTCAAGTTAGCGTGATCTTTGCAGGAATGGACGTCCTGTAAAAAGGTTGGAGGATTTATTGGTGAGGGCTGGGTCGAAATCATCTGCTTTAATCCCTATGATTGCCTTCGGCTTAAAAGGCGGTGCTTCCTTTGGCCGGAAGTTGAATATTAGTTGCGGTCTTAGTTGGTGCCATCAAGTGAATGATCCATCATGATTACTCCCACGATTCACCAAATCTTTGTCGGAAATTAGTTGTCAAGAGGTAGAAAACGAAGTCAAGGGCTAAATTGAGTCAAAAGAGTCAATAGTTTGAACATGAGCATTTAGTTCTATAATTTGGGTTGGTGCATCATAGCAGAGAGCATTTGATGTATGCACTGTACTACTGCATGCGTTTTGGATAATTTAATTTTAATTAAGATTGCAGCCTTATCTACAATACAGTCGCACTACGATACAAATCTAGAACCGGTAAGTACGTGCAGGAATCGAGAGGTACGTACGTGGTGTCTCGTGTAAATGGTTTCGCCCCATCGTAAACCCGTAGGAAGATTGTACGTTGTACTTCTCCTCAGACTATCTAAGGCACTAATTCTACTTTTAGGTATCTTAGAGTGGTAATAATAGCGGGCTGCTGTTTATGGAATGATTGATTGAAAATATTGACTCCGAATTCAACAACCTGTTGGCTCCAACAAGCACACACGTCGTTGACTATACAATACAAAGAAGAGCGTTTGAAGAAATCTGATTAATGTTTGACACTCGCAACTAGAAACTTTTCACCCTCACCAAAGACTTCAACCGTCTTTATCACTCACTTCCCACGCAATCCTTTGTACGTAACTGATTCACAATAGCTCAGTAATGAGGCGACATTTTTCATTTCAGGTTCATTCATGATTTTCATGATTTCTATGATGAAGTGCTTGACTAATACAACTGGAATTCATTGTCCCTGATATCGAAAAACACGCTTTTTTTTCTTTACTAGAAAATAAGACAATATTACATGAAAAATCTTTGTCGTGGAGTTGTGAACGGTTGAAAAAGAGTGGAGTAAATGATTCTTTCAAAAAAGCTTAAATCGGCCAAATTCCCCAAAACCGTGTTTTCGAGGGAAAAATAAACCTCGATGAGAAAATACTTACCTATTCATGATCCGATTCAAACATCACGTTAAAAGTGACGAGAAATGTGTTTTCACTCGTATTAGTGAATTTTCTAAGAAAAGGAAGCTATTGTTCTTGGTCCAAAATTTTTAAAACTCGAATTTCCGAAACATTTTTACACCGAAATCCGTTTCAGACTGAATTCACTGCCAAAAGACACAAAAACGATAACTCTCGATAGAATGGAGATAAAAAGTTCAAATTTACACAATAAATCTGTCTTGGCAATCGAAAGGCTATGTTTGTAGGTGGTGAGATTCAGGCCACTCTAAGGGGTGTTTTAGGGAATTTTAAGGGGGGGGGGAAATTACCCACCAATTCCCAAAATGAAACAGTCTGACAAGTGACACGTCATTTTAAAGATTTTTCAACTCCGAATGCATTGGTGAAGTCAGAATTGCGATATCTTATCCCGTTCTCAAACTGGTGCCATTTGAAGATGAAGACACGTGGTAGTTACTTGAGATGTTCTTCACGGTTCAGCTGCTCTATTCTGATAACGGAATGAGATATCGCAATTCTGACTTCACCATCGTGTTCAGCGTTGAAAAATCTCAAGCTGACGTGTTACTCAGCAAAAAAAAAAAAAAAAAAAAAAAAAAAACGGGCGGTAGACTTATGGTTCTACCGATAGGTAGATCATTTAATAATGATTAATTTCACGACATTGTTGTCCTCAAGCAAAATATTTAAAACAAAAAACGTTGACAAATCGGTCGATGATGGCTCAATTACGAAACGTAGTTGAAACACGGCAGGGAACTTATGTATCGGGTGAAGATCAAGTCGATGGTGGTGTGTTTTACAGTTCATTTGCAGGTCATTAATGCTGACGCTAGCAACGATTATAGTAACGTGATTCAATTTCCACTTGATGGTGCTACTTCTTGTGCCATTAAGTGACGCTCGTCCGTGATGTGACGCTCGCAAACCCTATCGTGACGTGACGCTCGTAACGTTCGCAAAACAAATGGAAACGTCCTGTTAATCATTATTAAATGATAAAAGAAGATAAAATGTGTTATGAAACCAGTAAAATGGAGACATTTTACGTAAAACCAGTTATATACTAAAAACATTAAATGAAACGCCAAAAATCCAAAGTCAGGCAGCATGGCTATAAGAGCAAATTTTGCTCTTATAGCCATGCTGCCTGACTTTGGATTTTTGGCGTTTCAGACATTTTTAAAGAAATCTGTTTCCCTACTTCTCCTGAAACGCATATTACAATACAGGAGAATGGTCGAACTGATCTTAAATTGTGTGAATAGTTGCGATATGAGCTACTGATGGTCCTGTATGAACTGCCTCCTATCCTGCAGGATACGACAAATCAATGTACTCAGCTGTTCTTAACTCAGCTGTTCCAAACATGTTGTTCGATTTTGAATAGAAAATTTCAGATTTTAATCGAACTGTCTAAAAAAAACCAAACGTGTTTGGTCCCACAGTGTGGTGTAGTTTGTGTCCAATTAGCACGGTCAACACGAACGGGCGAAGAAAAGTCATTTCAAAACCCCTCCCTCCCTCCCCTCCTTCTTCATTTGTACTTCGTCCTTGACTCCGCTCAGGAGACGCGGTTTCGTATCTAAGTAGGTCCACCAAACCACTACGCTACATAAGTGGCCACAAGTCCCTCCCTACTGCTTTCTGATAAGAAAACCCGTGCAGGCCATCGCGTGTCTGCCTTTCCCTACACCTTTATTTTCTATATTTTGCCGTGGGTCCGCCCCATTCGTCGCTCTCAGAGTCTTGATCAATGAGATCCCTCTTATTGATGTTGATTCGCCCCTCTCTCTATGACTCGCTTCTTCCTCCCTAGTTCTTTTTCGAAGGAATTTCACGATTTTTTTTTTCACATTTCAGAAAATACAGACAGTTATCACCTTTTTGAAACGAAGAAACAGTAGGTAAACGTTTCATTACTCCTAACAAACCGCATTGTTAAGGCCAATCCGATCTACAATAATTCAGTAGGTATCTATGCCATAATGTAGTTAGTAATAGTAATAGTGGTCCATAATCATAATAACACACTTTCGTATTTTCCTAAACTCACTCATGATAAATGTGGTTCCTTGATTATAAGATATAATAATATCTAGTTCACTGCTCAGCTCATAGACAACAATACAATCTGAATTTATAGGGTTAGTTTACCTTTGTGACTTGCAAAGCCAGTGACTAATTCAAAGTGACAAACGGCCTCCACCGGGGGGATAAACGCGGCAGCGCCTCTGGTCTCCTCTCGAAACACTACTTGATGTCGCTTTTTACTCCTTACGATCAATATATTCATCCGATTTAAAATTTGAAAAATCCGACATATTCTTGAAGGTCTTCCAAAGGGCGCTATAACCCGCTTTTTCAAAAAGGCTTTTGGAAGTACCTATTTTGAAATGAATTAAAAAGAATAGGTACCTACATTTGAAAAAAAAAGTAGAATTTAAATTTAAACTTGAAATTCTACGTTCTCAAAGAGTGTATTGTCATTTTCCAATTCAAAATTAACCGAAAATTGTGGGAGAATTGTTTTATATACTTTAGCTCGGATAATGGTGTCATCTATTGAAAATATTTCTTATTAAAATCCGGTAGAGTTTTGGCCTTAATGTTTTGAGTGATTGGATATTCGCTATCGTACCAGGCAACCTCGGTGAATGATAATCGTGTTAGCTCTTGCATACTTGGTATTGTAGACTGCTCGATCAACTATGAACCGTCATAGTATGGGGGGGGGGGGGGGGTTACCACTGTACTTTGTACTTGGAAATTCGTGGCCTGGCAATGAAAATTCAAGAGATTGACAGACATGCGGTTCCAAAATTAGTACCTACACTAAATTATAATCACAGAAGAGCGCCTTGAAATCTCCATTCAAAATTTCTGAAAAGTTGGCCCCCAAATCCTGAAGTCATACCTACATACACATTGATGGAACAAGAACTCCTTACGTAAAATCTTCTTCCCCATCTTCAGTGAGGCAATATTTGTTCGAATTTATACGATAATGATCACGCAGAAATATTAAAATATCCAAGCGCATCAGAAACAAGAAGGCGATCCCTGATTTCTTCGGGTCGCTTCTAAACCCTTCCTTCGGTTTTTAAATATTCCCACAGTTAAACCTGCCTTTACAGTCCACCGTATTTCCTATTTCAGGAAGTGCAGTTCGAGTTTTTGTATGTAAATAAAATTCACCGTAGAACTTACGTGATTGCGCGCGGTGATATCACATCCCAAGTCGATCAGTCTATCGAGGTAAGTGGTTCGGTTTTCCTTGACGGCAAACATCAAGGGGGTCATTCCGGTGGCCTGTAACGAGAAAAAAACTTTACTTCAGGTATCCAGCGTTTCTGGAACTATTTTGATTTCTATGTAACCGACTCCCTGTAACTACTACTATGAAAGTCCAAACAACGGAGTATTCAAAATCCTATTGTCGAACTACTTCCGCCAGGGCATGCATGAAATCCTTGTACGAGTATATAACTCCGGTGTGAGGTACTGAACAGTCCTCGTCACTATAAGTAGTTTTGCATTTTGGTGCCTTGTTCACACTATCTTACCTCCACTCCCAATCATTAGATACATACATTGCATGTGCTACGTACGTCTTTTTCTATTCAAGTGCAGAAAATGTGCCAAAACCTTGATCCTCTTGAAAAATTAACTCAAAAATTTTGATTTAAGGCTTTCTATTTAAAAAGTACTGGAGGAACTTATTTTCGACAAATCCCCAAACTATCATCATGGTTCAGCAGATCAAAAATTTGCCCTAGAATGGATTAATAACAACTGTAGTACTGGCATCTCATTGGGCTCCCAACTTGTCCAATCACGTTCCGTTCGATCTAAATTTGTTGTATTATTCTCTAAATTTTTGTGATTCTTATGAGACATTTAGAGTTGACCCTTGATGTAAAATATGTGAAATGATACGAAAATTCATCGAAGCAAATATGAGCCGAACAATAATCCGTGTACCAACTCACTCTCTTCGTAATATTTAAATATTCTATTCTATTAGAAAATAATTATCGTCCATCTGTCTAGCATGACCTTGGACGTATTTACGGCTTATCCTAAACCTGTACGTATCCTAACAATGTACGCATTCACTTCGAATGTGTAATTCTGGGGCATTCCATCCACCTTTGAACCAAGCTCTCCGTTTTCTTTCACAGTGTTTCATCAGGAATCTCATTTAACAAGAGAATGTTCCCCTCATTCTTGTCACCGGCGTTTGATGTATACTTGCAAGAAAATGACCTCCAAACGTGAATTGAAAGTGAGAGTAAACAGATTTATAACGCCAGTATAAAGGCGAAGAAAGGCTTTTTCCTACAAAAGGCGGGGGTTTCGTGCGAAGGCTGACCTCCCTCGGAGCATTAGCATAAGAGGTCAGTTCTCATAGTCACCGGTCAAACTCTAACTTGATTTTAACCCTGACAGCGTTGACCCAAATAAAAGCGACTGGCTGAGGGATGGAGATGAAGAGTTGGTTGAAACCCATCACACGGAAGCTTAGTAGTGAGTCGTACGCGGCAAATTTGACATCGGAGTGTATTCCTGAAACAAGCTGTAGTTGAATCCCAATTATGCCTCTTCAACATTTTTATTATTTTTATTTTTTATTTTTTAACAGGGTACTAAATAGAGGGTTTTGATTCATTGTTCAAAGAAATCTTTTTTAAAATTCACAATTTAAATTTTAATTTTAATGCGTCATATTTCCGGGGGGTTCAGGACTACACAACGCCTTTAATTCTGCCATCAGCTGAAGTCCATATTCCGACGTAAACTATCTACTGGATCTTATAAACTGAGGTATATCATCCACAACGATGGTCGCTATCCGCTTGCGTTCAACGATCTTCTTGTCAATTATGGTTTGAATGAGCTTTCCTGATTCCGAGCCATTTGAACCAGGCCTTATTCCCTCCTTATTTGCCATTTTTAGCGTATTGCAGAGAGGTCGTAGTCGTTCTTCAGTTAGAACGCGTTTTCTGCTGGTGCCATTATCTGGTCGTGCAAATTCTGAATGCCGGTTGATGGCTTGCCCCTTGAAACAGAATTAGTTGTTTCCAATATTATAGCAGCAAACTAGTGATTTACAATCGATAGAGCTCCTGGTTGGCCAGTCGTTTCCTTCCCAGTGGTAAGAGATACTCGTCATTAGAAAGAAGGCAACCGTAAAAGAAGGTCAAGGAAAATGTAACGTGGTGAGGTACTGTTACTGGTGCAAATCCGAATCTTAAACGGCAGAGCGACCTAGAACCGGTGTGGTAAAAACTTCCCAAGGGGTCGTCATCTAGGGACGGCCAGGAAGTCTGCCTTTCGTCGTCCTTCTTTAACCCTCATTTTCAGGAAAACCCATTTAATGTTTTTTGATTTCGGCCGGAAAAGGAAATGATACCTACATAATACCTCAAGGACTCGAAATTCCAGAGTTACATGTACCCTATGGACTTTGAGCGCCACGTTGGACCAAAACAGTGGTACCTCCTACTAAACTTACCGATTCGTCGTGTCTCAAAGACCCTGTTTTCTTGAGTATTTCTGTATTGACTTTGAAATGTCTTACCGGATCAGTGAGGCCGGACAGCGGCGTCGTGTTGACGTCTTCGCCGCCGGCCGCAACGGCTTTCTCCAACGTCTTGAGGACCTGGTCGAACGGAGGCCAGTCCCCTTTGAGGCAGAGCTGGAGGATTCTCGCCGCTCCATCTCGTCCTCCAGCGCTCCCCGGCTTACCTCCATTTTCGCCTGCAACGATTGAAATGAATAAATAAAGCTAAGCTTGAATAAATGCCAAGATTTTTAACATGAAGAAGATAATAATATATTATATTTTCCAATTGATGCATTCATGTTACGATGTATTTAGGATATTTGGTTTTCAATTCGCTTAAAGGTTTTTTTCCTATATAAACAGGTAGGGTATGTTGAAAAATCTAGAAGAAATTGTTGTTCTTCTAACACCCTTCAAAAACCCCGTTGGGAAACCACTACACGAGGTGGGAATGAAAGTCCACCCACCTGTAGGAAGAAGTACTGTAGTTACTGTAAATTTAGTATATTATGGTACTCGGGAACTAAATTAAGAAACAACGAGAAAGAAATTCACTCGTTCTTATACCAAATTCTAGCAGGGTATGTCAATCTGGATTTAAATGTTCCCTGACTTGAATGATCTGTTATCCAATGCAAATTACTTAATTTCTCCCTTTATACTGGAAAAAACATGTGATCGTGGATATGTCTGATATCTTTAGGATCCTTCAGCTGATCCAGGGCCTATACTGCTTAAAGTGTAACTAAAGTAGAAGTCTATTCTGGTTAAAGTGTAAGTCCTAAGGGGAATACATACAAAATTACAGCTTCATAGAGTGAATAGCATAGAAATTTGCTTTAGGAAACGTGATTGGATGTTTAACTTCAGGTACTGACGTGTCCCAGCGATTGGTTGTGAGTTACAGTAAAGGAATGTTGAAAAAGTCTCTGAATCTCAACGCAAACTTGTTCCTACACTTGTTCAGTCTGAAAACTAACCAAAAGCCTACACGATTTCTGCTATCCTTGATTTTTTGTATCGCCGTTAGAACCTGTCATCTTTCGGAAATGATTTCACGTTGCGGTAGATTGATAAACCAGTTTAGAAAGGGGAATAGAGTGGATGAAATTAGAAATATCCCATTCCCTCTCTACCAAGGTAGTTGAGATACCCTACGTTGTGGTAGAAGGAGGTTGGCGGTGGTGTGGGCCGTCAATAGAATACAAGTAGAAGCTCTGGCTCGTGGCAGAAAGGTTGCATGTTCCGTGAGAGAATGAGGGGGGGCACCTGCACCTCCACCCTTCAATATCCAACTATACTTCCCTCGAGACTACTATCCTTAGTCTTCCACCCGATTACGTAGCGTATAGCCCTCAATACTCGAAAATCTACGGCCTCTGATTTGTGACTCAAATCCAAAGTCATTGAGAGTAATAACGACGTAAGAACGTAAGGCAAGGCGTGGCACAACTTCCTCGTGTATATAACTGATGCTGGGTGTGGCTGACTTGAAACTGATTTATGCCCATTTAAAGCCTGAGACTCTGATCAAAGCAAAATCAGACGAGTCGTTTGATATACATGTCATATAAATTTTATATAAAACATTAAACAGTACAGATTGTCTACGGAATAATGGTAGAATTTCTGCCACAAATGTCTGAACGCCATTCTCTGGCGTTGGAATGTTGATTATTAAATAAACAGATGTCTCAAGTTTTGGGTTGAATGGAGGTTGAGAATCAGCATGTTAAGTAACATGCGTCCTTCTTCCCATATAAATCTTTATTATTGGGTATAGTCCATATTCGTAACAGGACAATAAGAAAAATCAATGTGGGTAGGTGTTCATTTATTACGATTTATATTTGTCTGTGGTAGATTCCACGGTTTTTTTTGGTGACGTTACTGTAGTTGTGGAAGATCCAACTGAAGGTTCAGAACTGGTTAGGAATTTGAGGGTGTGACCGTTGCCCTCCTCAGGTGACACATCCTCACCGTTGAAGAAGCCCAGAGTAACCATTTCACCAGCAGCTGATGTCATCTCAGAGCGATCACCCGTCGAGGTGATCTTCGTTACAACCTCGAGCTTCGACTTCTGCACTGGTGGCGTCGCCATTGCCTTCATCTGCATCCGAATCTCCAGGATTTTAAGCTCCAAATTATTGAAATTTGCTTTGCTTTCGTCGGTATTTTGACGCAGAGAGGTGACTTGTGATGTGATATTCTCCAGCGCTTCTTGGAGATCTATCAGCATCTTGTGGTCTTTCTCTTGATCTTCTAACGTGTACCTTAGACGTCTCGACAGAGACTCATTGAGTTCAGATAACTTAGAGTTCATCGCCTCTAGAACTTTCTCATTGATTGAGGAAAAGTTTACGTTCATAGAATTACTTTTGGCTCCGTCCTGCGTGGCAAACGTCTGATTCAAAGTGACAATGTCGTTGGTAAGAATTTGAATATTCGATCTCAGTGATTCCAAACCCTGGTGCCCACTGTCTTCCTCATCTCTGAATCGAGACAGTGAAGTTTTCATGTCCTCCACTTCGCCGCCGAGGCCAGCAACGCTTGAGCTCAACGCTACCACTTGGCTCGGAACATTGATTAAATCTGTGATACAGTGATTTCACGATTAAATAAAGTCAAGCCTTTTGTGAATCATAATATTATTTTGAACAATGACAACTTCTAAGAACAAACTCTATTTTGTAATGCAAAATGGTCATAAACTCGCTTATGAAAATAATCAAAAAGTAGATAACGGAATCCTCGAGTAGACATGCTGGACATGACATGACTGTCTTAATTTTTGATTTTTATAGGTATAATCAATCAATACGCTCCTAACAGACCTACGTCTTCTAACGAATTAAAAAAATGGAGGTGTTCACACGATTGTCGATTTGTACTCGTTCAAACTTGTTCAGAACAGTGCATAGATCCGTACATGTGTAGCTACTGTCACGAAATCAGATAGTTCTGTCATAATATATATTACAATAATATATAATATATATATATAATAAGATATATTATATCTTATACGATACTTATTCCACCTTGCGCGTGATTAAAAGCAACTATTGATATGGAAAATTCTTCCAGAACGCAATCACGTAACCGTGTTCTGTTAATCACGATCTCCAAGTTCATACCGTTTCGCAGGGTTCCGAATTCGCTGTTAAAGCGCCAACGAACCAAAACGTTTGTTTCATGACGGCTGAGACGAAAAACGACTTGAAACATTTTTACTTGTGGCGATAATGAATTGTCAAATGCATGAAATGCAGTCACTCGTAGTAGATGATTGGAACAGCTTACCTGGAAAAATTTTGAATTTTTCCTCGATACTCCGAATGATTTTTTCGACTTTCGAAAGATGGGAGGAAACGTTGGCTATTTTCCTAGTGAATGCCATCAGCTGAGAGTTCAGCTGTGACTGATTCTTCTGCATGTACTTGGACATAGACTGGTAGCTTTGCATCTCCTCTGGGAGCAGCTCGGTTTCCGCCGAAATCCGTTTGGTCATCCGTTGTAGGTCGACCGTCCTTTTGAAAAGCTCCGCTGTCATAATCGAGAGAACGAACATCCAGAGGAAGACGAGCAAGACGAAAAATATGCAGACGGAGACTCCGAGCCTTTTCCAGCTCCTGCAGGTGTCGGGGACTCGCGAGCGAGGCCTGTAGTACTTTTGGCGTCTGACCTTTCCAGCAAAACTGCTAGGCCCTCGCATTATGGCGGACTCTCCGCTTTCAGACTCGGCACTGACAAGTTCTATGCGATATTGTGCAGAGCTTGTCATCGGACTCTCAAGGGAATCGAACAATAACTAGAGTCACAAGAGGACCGTTGTTGGGTGAGTAGCAAGTTGGCTCCTCAAGAATGTCGCACATTAAATAACGAATTCCGCACACCTCATGAACAACAATATTCAAAACTGTGGGTCTTCACTTGGCAGCGCATAAATAGCTCAGTTCATAACAACAAAACTAATAGACCACTTATGACACATTGTGTCAATAGAGACCAAACGCCATAAACTTGGATTTCGGCAAATGTTTGAATTTTGGGGCAAACATTCCAAATACCCACCCAAGGAATGGGTCGAACTTTCCACAGAAAGAGCGAAATCCAGCTTCAAGGATGTTCGATAGTCCATTTTTTCCGAGGAACCAAGACTTGAATTACTCTTATGAGATGGAGGGTTTGGGTGAAGCACACCACGTATCATTACTGATTGGTTATAGAAATAATGATCTGGTAATTTATTAAGACTTAATAAATAGGAATTCCTATTCATATATCGTTATTACCACGCCAAAAGCGTCAATCTGCTTTTATTGTCCCACTGGATTTTTCGAAATTAAGAAATTCGTTTCGCGTATCTGTAGATCCATTAATAGTGCACTAAAACAAAAACGACCAAAAAGCTGATTGGCGGTTTTGACGTGGTGGTAACGATATGAACGAGCTACTTTCGGTATTCAATATGCTTGACTGCAAACCCAGCAGCTGATACGTGGATGAGTGGATTAACTTCTCACATCGGAGGCATAGGTGAGTTACGCCGGATAACGTGCAAGTTGTGACATTCGTTAATGAAGTAGCGTGAGAGTTGAACAAGTCACATTTCTCCGTTCCACCCTCGGTCCTGTCACCGGCGGTTGTCCTAATAATGTCAACACTCCCAACTTCCTTAGTCACACGAACCAACTTGATCTCGATTTTCACTTCCGTTCCCTCGCTGGAAAGTTGGACTTGACTGGTTCATCTGGTATGAACCATTTTAGCGACTTTTTGAGAAAAAAGAAGCTATTGTTCTTGGTCCAAAATTTTTAAAACTCAAATTTCCGAAAACTTTCCATACCAAAATCCGCCCCAGACCATCCTGAAGACACGAAAAATCATATGTATATTTATATATTTATGTATGTGTCACTCCAGACGACAACTCTCGATAGAATTGAGATAAAAAGTTTAATTTGCACAAAAATCTGTCTTGGCAATCGAAAGGCTAAGTTCGTAGATGGGCAGGATCGGGCCACTCTAAGGGGGGTTTTGGGGAGTTTATAGGAAGGAAAAAATGACCCATAAATTCATAAACATGCAGCATGCCTATAAGAGCAAATTTTCGAAGAAATAACTGGTTTTATGTCAAATGTCTCCATTGAAGGAGTTGCGTGCATGAAGAACATCTCAAGTATCAACCACGTTTCTTCATCTTCAAAGTGCTACAGTTTGAGAACGGAATAGGATATCGCAATTCTGATTCCATAATCGTGTTCAGCGTAAAAAAAAATCTAAAATGAGGTATCACTTGTCAAACGGAGATTAAACTTGATTTGGAAAAACTTGTCCCTGTCGTAACTCCCAAAATATTCGAACGAATTTCGATGGCATTTTTCAGCGATCATACTGATTGAGCTCTAGATGGTCCTATTCATCAATCGATGGTCCTGCTCAAATTTCATCTGATTTAGAATATTATTCTGTGAAAATCCCACTCAAATTGGAATACAAGTCTTCGAAAGCGCAAACGTAAAATCTTATCATTTCTGTTGGATTACGTTCAACCTTGAATACTTCAACCAGTCGTCCCTAAACATACACCAGGACCATGTTGTACCAAAATAGAAGAAAGGGGTTTCAAATTCTTGGCTCAGTATTATTGATAACATTACCGAGACCCACTAGATTTTGACGACATGAAGCCAAATAATTATGCTCCATCTTGCCAATTTCAGCTGCAACCAAGGCAATTACTTTCATTTCCTAGCTTGCTGCACATGATTGTGGATTTAGGAACACAATTCGTTAAATTCACTCGAGATATATTACACCCTGTACAACACAGCCCCACAAAAAAACATGACAATGACAGCCTGATTCACTGTCCATCGCTGCTCTCCAAGATTTACCCTAAAGTCCCTGAAATTTACCCTGAAATTTTTCCCTATGTATTTTTTGAAGCTGAATCCGAATCCGATGCTAAAAAGACCCAAAATACTTAGTCCTCTCAGCCCTAAAATATTCACCTACAATCAAAATCATCCCCTAAATAAGGGTTGCAAATTGATTTCGGGGTGTCAAGTATTCGATGATGCGATTCGATCTCTATGTATTTTTCGACGCTGAAAGTCGTACACCCCAAGTAGGTACTGCAGCGAGGGTCGACAAATATGAATTAGCCACCATGCCAGAGCATCCCGTGTACTAAGAAAGCAGGAGTAACTTAGATGGAATCTGTTCGAAATGTTTGCAGTCGCATAAGTGCTAAGGCTGAAGCGGAGATGAGGAATGATTTCAACCGCGAGTGCAAATGTTAGGGGTTTACGGCAAATGTGGGTTCCTCCGTTCAATTTGTGAATTCGGTGCTAATACAAAATCTGATGATATGTCTTATGATATGCATATGATTTATGTCATCTAATTGGTTTATAAATCCCAAATAATATTGATTTTATGATAAGTAACGGGACCACCACGTGAAACCGTAATGTTTTGTCGCATAGTAGTAGACTGAGATATTGATCATTATATAATATAAGAGCCACACAGTAAGGGACAGGCATGCCCTTAGTCCTGTGTCGATGCCATTGAAGGATGAATTTAAATTCGTCAAATCATCAATCGTGTTTTTCAGATTATCTTTCCTTAACATCCCTTGAGTAGGTAAATTGAAAAAAAAAAAAAAAAAAAATTATTGGTATCTTTCTGATTTTATAATTAGGTTTGTCTCAATAATATTATGAGAAGTTTAAAATTGATTTGAAATTGATTGACTGGCAAATTTGGGATGTTATGTGGGTCTTGCGTTCCGAGTAATCAGTCGTTATGTACGGGTTTACTGCTTCAAGTTTAATCTTCCTGGTTAAAGCGTAATTACGAGTAGTAAATCATGGACTCACGTAGGACCAGGAGCGGACCCTTTTTCGGAGTCCGCTTCATTGGACTGCGCCAAACTGTCAACAGCTGCGGCTGGTGGGAAACTGACCATCGCCCGGAGAACCGAAAAATCCGACTGTTTTACTTGTAATATTCTGAGACTTCCGTCTATTGTGGTTTTGAGGAGATTAAACAGAAGAAAAAAAAAGTTGCAACTTGAGGGTGGTCTGCCAGTTGGGCGGGGCCTATGGGCAGAATAGCCAATCGGATGGGAGGTCGAGTTGAGCGGAAGAGCCAATTAGGTACTTCATTGATACCTAACGTCTTATCGGACGTTGGTCGGGGGTTGTTTATGGGGTGGGGGTCTACTGTGGACAACAGAGAACTTGTGTGTTGTGTCATTTATCTATACTACAAAGAAGTACAAAGGAATCGCTGACCTGAAATCTATTAGTAGTGGACTATATCCGTGTCCAGTGCGGTGGACAGGATAGTAACCCTCACTTGTAATGGCAACATCGAGGAGATGTAAGTGGTTGTGCGACACTTGAAACGTATTGCTCGACGACAAAACGAGCGATTTCTTGGGTTTACTACGATGAATGACAATTTGGATGACTTTGTGCATACGCCGTCATCTACACGTTAGAAGGTGCAACGCACGGGTGGTTTAGTCATATTACTCAAAATCCAAGACGAATTTTCGAAATTCCAACCACCTTCCAATTTCATACCGATTCATCAAAGGTTATTTATTGATAGGTCCTATTATGATGAGATAATTGAATCTACGTTTTTCAAAAGATGAAATCAAATTTTGCCTTGGTATTTTCGCCAATCATCATCAAAATTAGATTATGGTGTAAAATATCATCAAATTGTATCAAATTGATCATTTCTTTCACCAACTCTTCATTATCTCATGTCTACCATTCATGGTCCAATTATAAAAATGTCAATGCTTGAAATTGATTTATATTGAACTACACTTGATAAATCCAAGATTTGAGCTTTGATTAATTTGCTTTTTTGGTCATTTTTGTTTTAGTGCACTTTTGAGTACCCCAAGTAAGAGCCGACATAAGTAATTCCCAGTAGATTTTTTGAAAAGAAAGAAATTCTTTCAAATCACAAATGACAAAAAAGCAGATTGGCACTTTTGGCGCGGTGGTAACGATATATGAATAGAACTTCACAAACTCAGTCTGCTACTTTTTGGGACTCAGCATATTATTCCACAGTAACTTGAAGGACAGTGGTAGATTTGCTGCATTTTTTAATGGAATAATTCCGGATTTGGGTTATCGTGAAGGTCCGGAAGTAGGAAAAGTAGTAGTTCTTACAGAAAGGGTGTATTTCGTCGACTGGAAATTTCTCGTCTGGAAATGTCTAGTAGGATGAGGTATTCACTTTTCTGTCTTCTGTAAAAAACAACAGGATGTTCAAATTTACTTATTTATGCTTAGTTTCCGTTGTTTTCTCGCTGTTGTCAATTGTCGCCGAAATTGTGTTAAGTGTGTGTATATCTCCACCGAACAATATCTGAGACAAGCCCTCGTTTTTCCTACAACAAGGTTCGACTTAAGGCGATAACTTGGCATTCGGAGGTGCGCAAGTGGTCAGTGTACAGCGGGAGACAAGCAACTATTGAGGACAAAAATCATGTTGAACGTCGAACGAGATCCGTCGAGAGGAAGCGATGGGTAGGTATGTTTAAACAACAAATTTAGTTTTTTATTGTAAATTGATTACATCGCTCGGCCCTGAATATGGTTGCTAGTATTAATAAACCATTGTAAGCCCTTCTCTAAAAGCTACTGCTTCTCAACTGGCTTATGTGGTTGCCCACACTCATGTTCCCTTATGGCTTTCCATTAATTTTTTGATCATCCGACTTTTACCTATTATTGTCACTGCCCTACGACTTCAGGAAAGTGGAAATATTCGGAGTATCGTGGCCCAATATTTCGTATAACGCTCTTTTCCGTGCTACCCCTAACGTGCAATGCTAATTTCGTTAGATATTCTAAAATTCAGATTTCTTCAAATTTTTGTAAAACATGCGCCCTGTTCCTACCAAAAACGTTTCTCTTGATTTTATCACTCTTTTCCTGTGGTGGAACAACAGAAGAGAAAAAACTCAACTCCGAGAAACTCCCATGTTCAGAGATTAGCTCCTTTTCCGGCTTAAGTAGGAGAAAACTTCAAGTAGGTAGTTCCTTCTCCTTTGTCTCATTTGTTGATTGGACTTTAGTGGTAATGCAATCTTTGAAGAAATTTTTTGAATGCAGAATTCTGTGTATACTATTCATGACTCAAGTTGGTGAATTTACCTCACATCCCTTCACTCTGTGTACTCTCGTCTTGGTGAACTAGTTGCAGAATTTTATTTGCGATACCTACCATTTAGTCGAAGGGTTTAGAATCCCTGTCAATTCTGTCAAATGCTTGAAATTCGCCCCTGAACAGCGACTGTAGATTTCATCGTTTCGAAAACTGATCCACCGCACCCTTCTCAGGCCTGAACCAAATTGAAAATTATGACGTCAGAGCCTATTTTGTCCTGAGTTCAGAGACACCTATAATAATTATAACTGTTGATGATGGAATGTCGTAAACCAAACAAGGTTATAAAATGTATTTAATACACCCTCGGTAAAATACTCTTCTACTATTTTTCATGGTACAGAAGTAATAACTAGCTCATTTAAAACGATTGGGCTCAATTTCATCTATTTCTATGCAACTTTCAAACGGCCACGTGTTTCGAAATCTCTCACTCAACAATGTCGACGTTTTTCTGAATTTAACATAAGGCGTATTGTTTGTACTATTGAAATTCAAGTTGGGAACATCGATGTGGATGCAGAAGAATCGATTTTAAAAATAAAGTTCGGGTGGTCAAGGTTTTCTATAAATACCGTCGTGACTTGATAAAGACCCACATTTCAAGTATTCAGGCGAGAAAGAAAATAAACTGGAATATAACGAGTCGAGCTCGCGAGCGCAACTGCAGGCGTTATCAGCTGTGTCCACCGTTCGCTGTTTTGGACGGTAATTTTACGAAAGTGGATCGGAGCTTTACCGAGCTTTTTCGGATACTACCCTGTTTCACATCCTTAATAGGTACCTCATATTATGAATTATTAGTTTGACACACGTGATGTTACAACTCAGTTGGAAGCTTGAGTGGGGCTGTACGCAGTGTGCATGGCATGGCTAATACGGTTATTGCTTGGTAATAGGTTATCAAGGTACAGCGACCGTCTGGTAATAGGTTGTTCTGGTAATAGGTTGTTCCCGGCGATTCGGGAACCTTTCCAGCGCCCAACGCGGAAAGGGTTCCCACTAGATTTTCAGGCTCACAACCGATCTTGATTTATTTTTAATTCTCATCATTATACACTTACCCGAGTACAATTATGAACTGAAAACTCAATAACGCCGATAATAATGAAATTACCCCGTTTTGACTGAAACCCACTCCCTACTGATTCATTCATCTCCAATGTTCCTGCTGCTTAATTTGGGAGAGTGGCTTATTTCGTTTTTTTCCAAGTAACGTGATTCTGAAGAGCACGTTCAGATAGACTAGCTCGACCGATCATGTATCTGCATGATGAAACACAGCAAACGTTTAATATTTACAGATTACAGGGTATCGCGGAACACGTTTTTCAGGTACCCATATCTCGGCTCCTACTTGACCGATCAACTTAGGATTTGGCGTGGATCTTCTTGATGTGGACAATAGAGAGCCCCGTAAGTTTTAAGTTGCTAGGTCTAAAGGGGACCGAGTTATATAACTTCGAACACCCGGTTTTTCGCCCTTACCTTGTCGTTCTTCTCATACAGGCGATTCAACTTGAAATTTGGTGTAGATATTCTTGGTGAAACTTTCCTGAAAGTTTCAAATCGGTAGGTCTAAAGGAAGCCGAGTTATATAACTTCAAAAACCCTTTACCTTATATTTCTTCTTGTTCAGTTAGCCAAGGCTACAGCCTCTCCATCTTCACCGATGGACTTGAAAATTTGCACAGAACTTCGTTTCAATTTTTCAATAATTTTTTTAAATAATTCAAGTCGCTAGGTCTAAAGAAAGTATATAACTTCAAAAACCCGGTTCTTCACCCTAACTATGTTCATCTTACTTATTCATCTTCTTATTAGGGAAGGCTACAGCCTCTCCTTTATTCATGCTCAATTTAATAATTTTATTAATCTTTAATTTTATTAGTAAATAAATCATTTATTGTTTTTATACTTTTATTAATTTGCTTAATTTATATTTGCTTATTGCCTCTACAGGTTTTTTTCAATTCAACAACAAAAAGATGTGATATCTCCCAAAAAACACTCGCAACATCTGTGGGAAATGGTGAATTGTAATAACTTATCGCAATTTCTATTATAGGCTATAATAGCTATAATAGCGGTATAGGCGATTGAAATGGTGGTAAAATCACCACCATTTCGATCGTATATCTATGACGAAATAAACATATTGGGTAACCACTCGTGGGTTTGTCGGGCAGGTTTTGCGATACTGAAGTGAAGCTGCCTGTCAAAATTCAAACGTATGGTCCAAACGCGTGGTTCACCTTGAAATTTGATTGAAAAACTCCATAGTTAATCCATAGTTAATCACCATTATTTTGATGATTAAGAAGAATGCACAAATATGGGGTCATAATATGTGGTTATACGGTTATATGGTTATATTATAACCACATAATTGCCATCTTAATACGACCAGTTTGTTTATACACTTGGAGTCCTTTCAACATGCCCTACGGATATGCAAAAAACTCAAATATTTATGGAAGTGTTGATATTTCGGGTTGTTATAACACCATATTTATGCAAGCGTGGTCAATGAATGGGGAACACGCGCTTCATTAAGCGAAAGAATCGGCATTGGAAACGTAGGGTTTCCACCTTTTCTGTGTACGAATAAGTGATGTGAATGTTAAGTACTAGTAGTATAGATTTTAGGTCACAATAAAATATTAGTATTGACAGCCCTACCATCCTTCTTGTCAGGAGCGTCATCTTTGGAGGCGTTGCTGGCAGTGGAAGCCTTCTCGTCCGGCGGAGGCTTACCGGCACTTTTCCGGGCCCCGTTGGGCTGCGAGCTCATCGCCCTCGAGTGATGTCGGTCATATTTTTACACGTTCCCTCCTGTCAGATCTACCCACAACCCGCCACTTCACCCCTCGTTCTAGTTTTCCTTAATCATTCAGCTCATTTCGGTTTTCGTCGACTTCAGCCTTCGATGCTCGGATATCCTCGGTTCTTCTTGGTTTTCATTTCATTCCAAATTTTGTCTTCTCTTCGAGAAATAAAAATACTAGAGAAAATAGTTTGATGATGTGAGTTGTGAAGGGGTACGACGTGAACGTGACGCGGATCTGCGGTGCACTGTGCCCTGCTGGCACGAAACACCGATCCTTAGAGGGGGCCACCATCACCCGTTCCCCCTTTCATTTGCATGCTTCGACCCGATAACCTTTTTCTTACAACCCCTGTCCTCCCTTCAGAACTCACCCCCAGAAGTCAACCCCGCAACCTCGTCGCCTCTTATCAAATCATGTTATCAGAAGGCTTGGAAATAGCTATGGAGTACTTTCTCAAAGGAGGGATATTATTACACTGATGAATGCCAGTGCAGTGAAAACGAGATAAATCTCAGAAAAAATTTTAGCCACCAGAAGTCCAGAACCGTTTCCTAAAGTGGTCAACTGATCGGGTGCAACATCTCGACCAAATACATCAGAAGAACGTTAGGCTGGCATCGACTTGGGCACGAATAACCTGATAACCTAGTCGTACTCGTTTCAAGATTTTGTCCACATTTTTACCGAACTTTTGAAGAAATGAAGCTATTGCAGAGAACGTGAATTTAGGGGGGAAAATTATGTAGACTACACGAAATCCATCCCTAGATGTTCATATGTGAACATTTATCGTCGCTCCCATGCCAAAACCACAAATCTTCAAACCATCCCATGCCAAAACCGCGAATCTGCAAAAATGCGGAATTTTGGCTTCTTATTGCATTGAATCATGATTGTGATCCAGCACCTCCTCCTGAAATCTTATCGCTCCAACCCCACTGGAAGGTAGTTATTTTGCAGTAGGGATGGGACATCGGACCCTCACAATCGATTATGCCATCGATTGTAACATCGGAAGCCCACAATCGATGTCACCGATTAATCGCGCCTTCACAATCGATCATCGACGATTTTAGTCGATTTTTTTATTCAGTCTCAACCCAATTTTTTTTTAATGGAAAATTGGTCGAAATCGTTTGAAACCGCAGAATACCCAAATGTGCAACAAACATTGAAAGATTCATGGTAAAAAGAAAAGAAATAGGTACCTACTACAGAACATGAAAAACAAACTGAAACTCGGAGATCCTTTAGGAAATTTCACGGTGATCACAAAAGTAGTGAAATGGGGGTTTCAGATATCTGCCTGACGTCATACGCTCGTGCGTCATAGGCTCTGACGTACTAGTTGGCCTACTGCCAGCCGCCTGACGTCATACGCTCGTGCGTCATAGGCTCTGACGTACTAGTTGGCCTCCTGCCAGCCGTCTGCCGTCATAGGCTCGTCATATTATATAGGAATGCTACGTGAAATTGTAGTTGGGTGTTAGAGGTGTTTTATGACTTTCCCTTAATGTGCGGCCACTGACACAGCGGAGTGGACTTCGGCCGTACTTACTCCTATGCCACCAGTCTCTCCGGAAAACACATCATAACATTAACAATCCGGGGGTCTGGGGGTGTCCCCCAGATTTCATTTCTTCGCTATGATCCTTCCCAAAAGTCCCCAGGTAATGGGGGAGGAAATAGGGGTGTGATGGTGGTGGGGACTAAAGACATAAAATGTCCCAATGTGTTGCAGACTCGTATGCAAGTGTTTAATAGATTTGGAATTTGAGTTCGAATGGACCTTCAAGAAGAGCAATTGTCGACTCAAATTTTTTTGTTTGTTCTGGAGCGAGAATGGTTGAAACATCTTCGGTATAAAAACTACATGTTCTCTTCGCTAAGGGCAAAAATCGGAGGGAAACAAACTGATCTACTGGTTTATTATTTAATGGAATAATAAACCCATTTTGGTTTATTATCTTCGATAATGAACCATTGGAATCGACCAGAGAAAAGTTTTTTCAACGCCCCTCAAAATTTGAGGGTTTACGTTTCAAGATGCGTAGATTCAGAAAGTCGAAAAAAAATCCATTCGTACGGCGTCCACCGGGTTTGGACCAGCCCCACAATGACCCTCGAAACTTCTTATAGCCCTATTTCAAATAAAAGGGGTTCAAAACGAATTTTGAAATTTTGAAAATTCTATATATCGTAAAATTCAAATGGAACGGTATAGTTTTTAGTTCACATTTAGATAGAGTTTATTTTTAGAATTTTTAAGACCATCCGGAGCTTTGTATGACCAGCCTTTTGTTCACAATGAGGGCTCCAATTTGGAGCATATCAGAAGTCGTCAACATGAGGGCGAATCATGCGGCAGCTTCTCGGGTCAATGTTCATACTGCGCCAGCTGATTCGATCAGCACAGGGTTTTCAGATATCGAGTTAATTAATAATGATAAATAATAATTATTATTGAAAATAATTAATACAATTTATTAATAGCTAACAATAATTTACACTACTTGATAATAATGAATGATAATTCATCATAATAATTAATCTATCATTTAGAGATCTAGACAGAAGGGTGATCTGTACAAAGAAGATTGTCTCAAGAATTTGCAGAGTTTTTTACTCCCGTAATTTCCCTCCTACTGCCGAGTGATAATGCGATTACTCGTCTTTAGTGAAGAGAAGGGAGACTAGATATAATCGTCGGGTTGTTAACTAAGATAAGATTGGTGCTGTCTACCGAGAACAGCCGAGGTCATGAGAATGAGCAGGTCCATTATTTAATTCCCATACAAGCCATTGTCATCATTCCCGTTTGTCAGTCGTTGTCGAAAGGGGCCCGTAGATTGGTCGATGCGTCTCTGTAGATAGTGTTTTTATCCTGGCCGCTGTATAGTGTTGAAGCACACTACAATGTTGATGAGAAGAAGAATATTCGTTCCAGTGACAATCATTCGAAAACTCAGGTTTGCCGATACAACAAGTACATAATTATTGGATCTATTTGCAATGATTACAACTTCCCGAATCCCACAGGGAACCTACTCTGTATACCTACACTCAATTATGTTTAGATGCACTCGTTGCCTTGAAAACATCTTAAAGTGCAACAAACTGTACTCGGCTAAAATTCCGTAACGAGAGACCAGTCACAAATTAACTAGTAATTTATTGATGGTAATCACTCTCTTGCACACGTTGAAAACTGCTCGTCGTGGTTTGATGATGCGTGCATGAACAATATTCAGTTTAATTGAGCCCACACCTCAGTTCCTCGCAGAATATTTTAGTGCATCGCTGACATTATAAAATTAGGATGTGAGTGCATTTCCTAAGTCCTCATTGACAATAGCTGCCACACGCCTCTAATAATAGATGTGCCAATCTGCAGTGACAATATGCGGTGTTTTTGGTGTTCTAGTAGCGGTGCTTACTTTCATAATCCTGGCTCCGAGCCACTGAGACCGGTTACAGTTGGACGACTGCTGGACGCAGCAGCTGCTCAATGGCCTGATCGACAGGCTCTCGTCTCCCTCCATGAAAACAAGCACCTCACCTTCTCTGAGGCTCGGGTTCAGGTATTGTAGAACCACATCATGTATTTTATCGAACAATGAATTGTATTGGTTTGTGATCTCCGCCAAATTAAGAAGCGAGACGTGAGTATGTTTGAGTTTTATGGTCTTTGGTGTTCATCACATACTCAACTTGGTATAAAAGAATTGGCCCAGTACAGCCAGTTATCGTAATCTCCATAACCTTCTCTTATTATTTAATCCTTTATTTATTGTACGAATATAGTAGATACAGATCGTAGCAGAACACATTCAAATCGCTTCAGTGGTTTGACTATGGATCGAGAACAGCGGATTGTAATAAGATAAATTGTAATAAGATATTTAATATGGAATACGGAAGGCTTGCATTTGATGCATTTCAATCTCGTATCCACTAATCTGTCATTTGTCATCCAGCAAACACGAGTAATACCTGTACTGAAATTTCACAGGCTGACCGTTTGGGGTCTGGGTTGTTGAAAATGGGGATGCAGCCTGGAGACCGTATTGCCGTCTTTGGTGGCAACACAGTTCACTGGTACGTGACAGCGTTAGCAGCGGCAAAAGCCGGTTTAATTTTGGTGAGCATGTCATGATTCTGAATCCACTAACTTCCACATCACAAAGATAAACAATTAGCTGGATGTACTTAGAGTAGTGCTTCCCATTTTTACTGTTATTATCAGAGGCACAGTGTTTTATTTCAAATCAAGATGATATAAAATGACCACTTGGTCCTTGTATATTTCTAAGATGATTTCTTAGCTCTCATATACGTATAGACTTGGGGATAGTGAGATTTTACGCTGCTGTGGGAGGTCGAGAGTCTCCCAACAATTCAACGTAGTGAGTTATCCAGAAGTGTCAACCACCTCCACGACTTGGCCTAGTGAAGTCAAACCGTGCAAGTTACTCATCGTTGATATCTACTCCCATATAAATTGCAACATTTCAAAAACCACTCAACCGGAATATGGGAATCTCTTATGTATAATTGGTCCGTAGACACCTAACACCGACTAGACATTCGACTTCTTGGCTTCCTTCACAATTTTTTCTAAGACTACCAAAAATACCTTTAAAATGTAATTTTTAATTTTTTTGTTTTCAAGACTGGGCTCAACCCAAACTACGAGAAAGACGAGGTGCTTTTCATTTTGAAAAAAGTGGGTGTGAAAGTAATATTAGCGGACCCAGTCTACAAAACGACTGACTACCACCAACTTCTGTCACAAGTGGTCCCTGAGCTCGCTGGCGCTCCCTCCTCTACCGCCATATCCAGTCGGACTTTACCGCACTTGAAATACGTCATTTTCGCCTCAGATGAGAATCTTCCGTAAGTAGGTACCCACAGAATACGTAGTTATGGATGATATATTGTATACATTGAGTGTGTGTGATTTGGTTTGACCGTCAGTAAGAAAATTGATTTATGTGCCAACGTTTCGAAGAATATATTTCTTCATCTTCAGGGCAGTTACTTCTGTGATCTGGAGGCAAGAGCATCCCTGTTGGAGTCCAACTCCATTTTACATTTACATTTATATAAGTACAAGTACTGTTCGAGCTTTGAATTAAGCTACAAGGTGAAATGGAGGAATCATAATCTTGTAGTTTAAATAGAGGGGGAGTCTTCAATCAGCGCAGTTTCAAAGTTTTATTAAATTCCATACATCACCCCATTTGATTACTTAAATCCTAAAAATTATGTCAAGAAGGTAACCGCCTTCAGCGGCTTCTTCACTGATTTGTGTAGCCAAGTTTATCCCAGTAGAATTCCAAACTTCAGTCTGCTGTTCATCGTGAGTTTTTGGTTGTGCTTGGTTTGGGTGAACCATTCAAACAGAGCAGCTTCAAAGGGGAGCTGCTCTCTATATAGACAATGTTTTCAGACAACCATTTTGCACCTAATTTTTCCTGGAGGAGGGCCCCCGGACCAACAAACCACGAGCCCAGGGCCCACAACCCAGGTGGAGCCTAGGGGCCTGTATTTTGTAAATCAGACCCTGTACCCAACCCCACCACGAGGTAAGCAGCTCCCCTTTGAAACTGCTCTGAATGGTTAACCCAAACCAAGCGCAACCTAAAATTCACGATGAACAGCAGACTAAACTTGGATAAACTTGGCTATACAGCAATGCCATGTTGGTTGAACCCTTATTAGTAGGCGCTCAAATCACTCACTACCCTCAGCCATCAGCTCACTTTGTTCTTTCCTACACTTAATTTTCTCTCATTAATATTACTTTCTTGTTCATGTAGTGGTTCATTCAGATATAACGATGTCCTCAACTCTACATCTTCCACCAGCAACCTACAAGAAGTTAGTAGAAACTTGGATCCTGACCAGCCCTTCAATATTCAGTTCACCTCCGTGAGTACTGACATAATAATATTATGTAGAATATTCTACATATTATGTAGAATATGTGGAATATTTTTGTCTGTCAAAGTTCAAATACCTATTGCACCAAACAGCGATTTAAATATTAATTATTTCTTCAAGTATAGTGAATGAAAATAGTGTAATTATATTAGTTTACCAAAAATCATTCAGATTACATACACTTATGAGACTAAAATTATGGATTATGAGACTAGGCAAAACGTACATTTCCTGGGTGTTAACGTACCTACCTACATCTCTAAGACCAATTACTTGTAATAACCCATCAAAAAATTAACTCGGACATTTGGTTTCAGGGAACAACTGGGACCCCTAAAGCTGCGGTGTTGTCTCATTTTGGAGCAGCGAACAATGCTCATTTCTTTGGTAAACGATGTGGGTTCCACAATCAGGTTTGTATCGGAACCATCCTACCATAAATTAGCTTTCATAATACACCTACGGCGATATTCACGATGTAATATGGTGGGAGATGGGGGTCAAGGTTTGACCACATCCAAATTGTTAAGATTTCTCTTAATATCATGCCTAAAATTAATTTCAGAACGAAAAATGATGATTTTGATTTCAATAAGGAATTTACAATAGAGAAATGAGTTAATGAACTTAATAATTATAGTTATGGCATTACCCATTGAAGTCCCTATGCCCCTAATTGCCGTGTAAGCTTTGAACCTTTGGATGGATCGCTCAATGTAGGAAAACATAATATAGAAACTTCTCTAGCTCTTTTAAACTTCTCTAGCCTTGATGCCTAGTGATTAATTAGACTCTGTATTATACACCAAATTCACCTAAGGCTGCAATTATATTCATAGTGCTGATAGACTCTATTTCTTTGTCTAAAGGCCTCGACGATTTGCCTCCAAGTGCCTTTTTTCCACGTTTTTGGAACAGTTTTGGGGATTGTTAGCGCTGCAGACCATGCGTCCACGCTCGTTCTACCAGGCCCTTCTTTCAACAAGCGCGACACCATAAGAGCTTTGGCCAAACATAAGTGAGTCGAATTCGAAATATATGAAAAACGAAATTGAGCGTAGGTAATGCACGAGTTAACAACTATCTTAATATCTAGTTAACATCTATCACAATCTAATAACATTCATGAAGAAAGATGTATACAACTTATTGATTGCTTGAAGCTGTACTAAAACTAGTTAGCTTATCTGCAGCCTCCCTTGATACGATATTTTCTATTTTACACTGTTTGAGTGACAGGGTCTAAATTATATTGTTGATGAAACATAGGGAAGTGAATGTGCATGAAATATTTGTCTCGACGAGTAGGGCAGCAGGCTAGCAATCAATAGCAAGGATTGGGGTTCCAGCTGTGGTCACTTGTTCGAATCCGAGCGATTATATCCATCCGATTAATCCGATTTATGCTCGGTTTCGCCTGGCTACACCAAAATGTATGATTTCAAGCAAACTCTAACGCCCAACCCAGGAGCATGGATATTCTCTTCGCACAAGTACCCATGACATCTGCATCATTATCCATGTAACTAGGAAGCGTGTGCTGTTCTTTCCGAGGAGTCTATACGTTTGTTAGAGTAGGCCTTTTTGCCCTGGAGATTCGGAGCATATGCCCCAATGCTATCCTGGGATGGCACTCCTGCTCGGAAATCCTGTAAATCAAAGGACGTCATGATTTCGATCAAATGTGTCTGGTGGGACCTTGTTGTATGGGGCTGAGAAATTCAAAAATTCGACCCAGAGGATGAATGCGAAACAGCATTCGTACAGAATGCGTTGCTTCTTTTAGTACAACCGACAAACAAGATTTCGATAGTTATTAACACGATTATCTTTTCAAGGTGCACAGCAATTTATGGTACACCCACAATGTACACTGATGTCTGTGAAGGGATCGGAGCTGAACTGAGCGCAGGAGCAAATGTGGATTTGGTAACTGGCCTTCAGGGGTTCAACGTGGTAGTCAGCGGAGGAGCACTCTGCACGCCTCAGCTCTTCACTAACATTTCAAAAACGTTCAACTGTAACAACGTGCAGGTGAAAATTGCTTTGTTCCCATAATACCTAGCTGGGTAATTATTACGGGTGTATATTACTAGCCATATTCGGAGACTGGTACTGTGTACTCATTTGAAATTCAAGACATCAACTTGTTCTATTAAATAGAACCTATTAAAAACCTATTTGTTAAATTGAGAACAAATTTTGTTCTCAAAGAAAGGTAGGAGTCGTTGAATATAACGAGTAGGATTGTTCAAGACATGATCTGAGACCCACAGTTCTTGAAGGGTGGATGTTGAATTTGTTGATTAGAACGCGGGTAATGTACATCCATGAATGAAATTTGCAGAATCTTCGTTCCTTAGGTACTCCTACAATAGTCTACTCGTATGCTCCAAAAATGCACAAATATTTCATATAAATAGCCAACGTTATTTCTACCTTCTTCGAAGTTATTTGGAGGGAGGGAGGGGGGGGGGAACTAGATAGACTGATGAAAAGAATGAATCATTTCTCCTCTTTTTTCATAGTTTAGTATAAAATATTACGATCAGAAATCAGCAGGAGTTACCTCAAACATTTTCAAAATTCAGTTGTTCACGTTCAGGGGTTCTTGAGGTATCGGGCTCAAATAAATGCGGCTCCTCTCAAAATTATGACTACGAACGCAGGTTGAGCCAAAACAATCAGTGCAGTTTCAAAGTGCGATTAAAAAAAATGGCGCAGCTTAGAAGAATGCGGTTTGTTTTATTAAATTCCATACATCGCCCCATTTTGATTCTTAGGTATTAAAAATAATGTCAGGGAGGTGGTCGCCCTCAGGCGACTCTGAATTTTTTTCAGCCGCTCTCTTGCACAACTCGCCTATTTCTTCTCTGATTCGGGTCTTGAGTTATTGATCTAATTGGAAATTGTTTACATTATTTAAATCATTATTCCTTGTACGAAACTTCTGGTCTAAGAGTTACCGACCTGACAACTGATAGAAACAGTAAACTAATAGTATCAGTGTCCTAAAAGTATCACTTCATTTTTTTCTCTTCTTTATTTGGTTATTATTGTTTTCAGTCGGCATTTGGAATGTCGGAAACGAGCCCCATCACATTCACCAATACGAACAAGGACACGTTTGAGCAGAGGACGTCCACAGTTGGATTAGTGGCGGATCACCAAGAGGTCAGTGAGTGTTGCGCACGAAAAATATTATTCAAGCATTTATTGAGAATAAATGTTTATAGTGAAAAGCTGCGAGGCTGCTAAACAATAGTTTAAAATTACGAGGCTACAAATTATAATTTCAATTAGGTACCAAAAATATTTTTGTCACATGAAACCTGCTGGCAGTTTACATAATTTCCCCAAGACCCACAAATATAAAGGATAAATGGGACGAATTTTTAGTACTTCCAAACCAGACCTAGCTGATTATAAAATAATTGTTAGTGACGCTTCCCCATGAATATTTTCGTCCTTCCTTAAATACTCTAATCTACTTGTTGGAACCTCGTGATTTACTGTATAGAGGCGTGGCGATATGCGAACGACAGCTAGGTCTGGTTTGGTGGTACAGATGGTGGTGGTACACATTTCTTTAGCGTTTTTATTCAAATTGAAGTAATGGTAATTTTTTACAGGACAGTATTGTTCTATAAAATCATGGTCGCCTCTCTTGCATTTTCGTCACCTGTGACATTTCCTTAGCTTCCCCTCGTTGTGTACCATCGTAGCAGGTCTGCCCTCTTGTTACTCCAGCTCCCGCCGTTTTTTATTCGTATTTGTTGTAACAGGTGAAAGTAGTCGACGCCGACGGGAAAATGGTGCCGTTCGGGACCCCTGGCGAGGTCTGGTACCGCGGCTACTCAACTATGTTAGGCTACTGGGATGACGAAATGCGAACATGCGAAATGATCACCAAGACCGGCTGGTTGAAGTCTGGGTGAGTCTCATTTCCAGGTCACATCCATGATAATATCATGGTATTTTGGTATTTTTGGTATCATGTTTTTGGTATTTTTAATGTTACTAGGAGAATATTATTCTCCTAGTAACATTAAAAATACCAAAAACAAATACCTCAAAATTACCAAAAATCGTGCGGAGTAGTGATTTCAACAAAAACTACGCGATGAATTGCCTCATAACTCAACTCGATTGAAGACGTTTGTTTGTTTCGTATGAATTCAGATTTTACGCCTCAAAACTGATGTATGAAGCATAAGAATTGTTTATTTGTTGTAAATGCTAATAGCCTATATTCTGTGGTTACTTGAGAATACCTTTTGTGAATAGCCTAGTCTTACTATTTTTTGACAATTTTGACAAGTATCTGTGTTGTCGCTCAATTTACAGAGATCAGTTGATTTTGACTGAAGATGGGTACATGTATGAATGGATGATACATGTATGAAGCACAAACATTCCTAAGAATTGTTTATTTGTTGTAAATGCTAATAACCTATATTCTGTGGTTACTTGAGAATACCTTTTGTGAATAGCCTAGTCTTACTATTTTTTGACAATTTTGACAAGTATCTGTGTTGTCGCTCAATTTACAGAGATCAGTTGATTTTGACTGAAGATGGGTACGGGACAGTAGTGGGAAGATTGAAAGAACAAATAAACAGAGGCGGTGAGAAGATCATGCCGTCAGAAGTGGAGAACCTGCTTGTAACTCACCCAGCCGTCCAAGAAGTTCACGTAAGTTTACATTCTGAGTTGAGCGGATGTAGACTGATGGATAACCGTCATGATATGACGGTAGAACGACTTTGATTGGTTTATTGGTGAATAACATTGAAATAAAACGCCCTAAACAAGGATTGGCGAGGTCAGGAGAACCCGCATAGCTTACAAGTCTTGTTGGGTGGGTATGTTTTAAGTATAAAGGCTCACAAAGTAGATTTGTTAGTCAGAATGACGATGGGTAGTCATACGAACTTCATTTCCAAGCATAATATTATTATCGTAACGTAAAAAGTTATCAACACATTACGATGAATGTACGACAGATTTAGCTCAAACGTGAAGGGACCACCGGTTTATCTTATCGATCAGATCATTCTCAGCTTTTGTTAAATCGCTAACGCGAAATCTCTTTCATACTCATCACCATCTTCCTATGCCAAACCCCATCAAAAGGACGTCCCGAACAGGCACACTGATGAGCCCAAATCAATCTCTAAACCTTTGAATTCTTCTTCTTTATTTTAGCGAATTTTCGAAGAAAATAATGCTACTGTTCCCGATCCAAAAGGTTTAAAACTCGAATTTCCGAAAGGTTTTTATACCAAAATCCGTTTCAGACCATCCTGAATTCACTGCCAAAATCATATGAATATATTTATACATTTGTGTAAGTATGTGCCATTCCAGACGATAACTCTCGATGGAATTGAGATAAAAAGTTCAAATTTGCCCAAAACATTCGTCTTGGCAATCGTAGATGGGGGGGTTTTGGGGATTTTTAGGGGGGTGGGAATTATCCCTAAATTAACCAAATAATTTACAAATATTAAGTATTTGACCCGTTTATCATTGTGTGCTCACAATGGGCTGCAGCTTATCATTGATCAATGCAACGTTATTCTATAATAAACCAGATTATTTTGTTATCTCTTATTATAAAATTGATATACTTGATATGGTTATTTGTGTTATAATTTAACAGGTACATGGGGTTCCGGACGAGAGGATGGGAGAAGAGGTGTGCGCTTGCATACGACTAGTGAGCGGATCACAACTCACAATTGAGGAAGTCAAGTCATTTTGTCAAGGCAAAGTAAGTTCTTGACAATTAGGTACTTGATACTTCCGTAATACTCAGGCAACCTTTATGAATGATTTTCAACTGCATCAACCCAAATTTTGTAATCAGTCGGCCTTCTACCATGGGCTGGCCATTTCGGCGTCGGTGACGCCAAATGGTGATAGGTAGTTCCGTTATAAATTATTGCTGGCAAAAGTACAAAGAAAAATCCCAGAAATATATTAGTCTAACTTATAAAAATAAATGATCAATATAAATTGTATAAAATAAAACCGAAAAGTCATCTAGACACAAGGACCTAGCCAGGGGGTGAGTTTTGAATGTCCACCCCACCCCCCACCACCCCTCCTTCTGGGTTTTTCCAATACCTCTGGGAGTAGGCCCAAGTCTGTAGATACAGGATGGTTGAGAACTGCTCAAGGGTGGCTTTGGAGTATTTAAAATGACAATGAGACAGAAGAGGGGCTGGGATGCTTAAGAATGGTGAACGATGACTGGGGTTCATGGAGCACTGCTCAAGGGTGACTTTGGTCTGCCTAAATGAGCTAAGGGTCGTCTGGTGAGGCTAACAAGGCCTTGGGATGCTCAAGGAAGGCTTGGAACCATCTAAAGATGGCGTATGGTTGCGTAACAAATTATCCACAGGTATCTCTGGATAGTCAAGTATGACTTCAGAAGGTTAAGGAAGCCTGGGGTCAGCTAGGAAGGTGAGTCTGGGGAGAGCTTGAAATGGTCCAGGATGGCTTAGAAAGGACAATAATGTCTGGGGATGGTTAAAGATGACTTGAAATGGTTAGCCAGGGGGTGGGCTTAGCCCCCTTCTGGGTTTTTTCCATATCTCTGGCGTTAGGCCCTAGTCTGGACCCTCCCTTATGTTAAATTAGGGCTACATCACTGCTAGACAGAAGGTTGATCTGTAGAGAAGATAATAAACCATTGTCCAAGAATTTCAGCGTTTCTATTTATTTTTTGCCCACAGATAGCGAGATTCAAAATCCCGCGGTACTTCAGGTTTATGGACGACTTCCCGAAGACTGGATCTGGGAAAATACAGAAATTTATGCTAAGGAAACAATTTGAAGAACTTCAGAAACAGTAGTATCTTTGACCCTCGATGGTTTACTATTCAGTTCGAAATATGGCGCTTGATGTGCCATTACAATTCTTTTGTACAGTTGATGAATAAGCGTCAATTCGATTCAATTGATCGATCAGTTACTAGAACAGCACTAGTAACCTAAACAAAATTAAACAAAATTAGGCCACGAAGCCTTTCATTTTATAATTATAAAATAGGCCAAAATTAAGAATTTAATTTGAATTGGGATATATAACAAAAAATAAGACTGTATTGTAAATAACTCAAATTTATATTTATCTCTTACACGATTTGTATGCAATTATTAACAATGTACGTTCAAACTAACTAAACATGCCTCGCTCAACTCTTTGTCAGCTCACCTGTTCCGAATCACAGTTCCAATAATGGAGATGGACCATCATCATGGTAAATAATTTTAAAGTTCTGTTGTTAACCTAACAGATTCGTAATTTTGTTCCTGTACATTTCATTAATTTTACAGGACTGCTATTTGGTAGTTGACAAAAAAGTCAAACGAATACTTCTTTTACGTGAGCGCGTGCTATATTTTTTTATTACCACTTTGAATATATAGTGACTGCTTGTCGTTTTTCAAATCGCTTGAATCATTTTTTATTTATTTTTTTCATGTTATTGCTTTTTATTTGCTTTGTATTTTTCTCCCAAGATTAGAATGATATATTTTGCTTTCATAATGTATATAATGTATATCCCGTTAAATAAAGAAATAAGACAAAAAAGAAATCAGCCAATGGGTTCCTGCTGTTTTTAATAATCTGTAGAGATCTCTAAGAAGTGGGCTCTCCAATGATTTGATTGGTTGATGAGAGCGGTGTGATTGGCTTGGAATGACCTTCAAATCGGGAGATAGTCACAGTAAATAGATGATCTTCAATACTGTAATACTGTCTCTGATAAGTCCGAGTGTTCACTGTTAGCATCATACTTTCGATTCACTACAAATCAGTCGATCACACCTCACAAAGCTCACAGTGCATCGAGACAAGAGGACAAGTGAAATGAATGAGTCGTTTCAACTGGAACAACCGATTATGGCGTGTTGTTCCTCTCTGGGGCTACGAATTATCGCGTGTCGTTCCACTTTGACTACGAATTATTACACGATGGCAGCTGAATACGATAATGGAACAGGCTACAGGACGTTGCAGATTGGTCCAAAATACGATTCTCTGGTTGTTATGCATTGATTGCCAGGACTAATCTTTTTTTTTTTTTTTTTTTTTTTTTTTTTTTTAATCAAAATGACTGAATTTAGGACCTTTCAAAACCAGTCAACTTCATTGGATTTTCGGGGATTTTTAGTAATTGTTTCCCCAGAATTTTCAAGATAAAGCATGTTCATGCTTACCAATAATTTTGGTAATAATTTTGTCGACGACTCTTAACTAGAAATTAGCAATTTAAAATTACTGAGCTACAGGGGCTAAGGCTAAATCATGTTTCACGCTAAAACGTATTTTTCTAGGTATTTTAAGAAACGTTAATTTTAAGATAGTTACCTCGTATGTTCGGAACCATAGTAGGTATTTCCTCATTTGATGACAACAGATCAAGAGATTTTGTCAAGATTAAAGCGCATTTTGGACCTCACTGTACAAAATTATGTTTTAACAAAATGTTTTCAAGGGATTTTTAAAGCATCATTAGGTAATAAAAATGTCTTTTAGAACTACCGTTCTGAAAATAATTCAGATGTCCTCGTGAATGGTTATAGAACAAGTTCTTGTGGCCCACACGTCACTCTGGACGATTTCAAACGATTGCATGAAACTTACATTTACATGCAGACTGATGCAGACTTAAAGGCTGATCAGACCCATGTGGACGGACGCTGTCGGCATGTGGGGTACTTGTTCAAAGTCCCAGTTCCGAATAATCGAGCAGCAGCAGAACCAAACGCTTCTGAAGAATATAGCTCACGCTCCTCCATTCGTGCGAAACGAAACCCTACTGCACGACCTTCGGCTGGAATTACCTACATCCTAATCCTAATCCTAATTAGGAAATCCTAATCGGAGAAATGTTTAAGTTTGAACGAAGATACGCTAATCCTTCAGTAGTACAAAGCTTGGAGCCCCCGACGTACAGACGACTCAACCGCCCGCGCCACATCCTAGACATGATCAACACATGATTTGTGAAAATTACAATATTGACATTTTTGTTGCTTTCCACTAAAACGGGATGCCACCTTACATCCCGAGCAAATACAGTGAAATAATAAGTATGTAAGGTTACCTTGTCAATGAGGAATATTGTACATACAATGGTCTCTGTAAGTAAATAACAACAACAAAAATGTAAATTACATACAACCATACTAAAGAACAATAGGTTAGTTAGATACAGGACTTAATATTGTGAATATAGGAATAACGAAGAGTAGGTGGATTTGAATTCACCTAACACCCCTCGTCAGAAATGCCTGTACAATAAATTTGATAAAGTATGATCGTATATTTGGGCCGCAGTGAGTTGGTTAGTCAATGAATGTAAGGACTGAAATGTGTTGTGTTGTGTAATGTGTTTAGATTTGTTTTTGATCAATAAACGAATTTATTCTGCTATGTACCAGTAGGTGCATTGTCATAGATACGTTGGCTCATAGATACGTCATAGTGGTGGCTTCCCCCTTTTTTCAATCCATGCTGCCGACTCCAGTCTTGACAGCGAGGACAGAAAGGACTATGAGAGTGACTGAAGCCACAACGGGAGCGACGAGACCTTTGACGACGCCGATGTGACTGATAGTGTAGCCGCGGACGGCGACGTTGAGGTACGCTTCGCCCGAGTACCTGACGGGGAGGATAGCAGAGACTGGACGGAACAGCCAATGGATCCCTTGTATGGGCCAAAGTGTTCCTGCAACAATTGGATTAGTAAACATCATTTATCATATAAATAATCCTCACAGCTTAAAGACTTCGGAATGATTGCAGCGCCTAAAGGGGCCCTCACAGTGGCAAAAAAAAAAAAAAAAAAAAAAAAATACGTTCAATATTTTGAGCAATACCTACCTACCGTTTCGAAAATTCGCTCATACGTACATGCTGCCTGACTGGAACTTTTTTGGGTAGTCCCAAAAGTCAGATGGCGTGATGTCCAGAATTAAATTATTTGAATACGGCGAGAGTGATTCGTTTTGAAATACACCACTAAAACTACGAGTATATTGAATCATTCGAAGCGAATGTTTGAGCCTTCCACAACATACGAGGGTGAAGCGGGAACATGACGAAACTCATTTTATGGCCAAGTGGAGTTAGAGTTGGTAGTATAACATAGAACTTCTTCTAACTCGATTTGGCTATATTATACCAAATTTCTCGCAGAATCGAGAACAGAATTATAAGAACAGGTGGTATTTTATAAGGTAAACTTATAAACACAAAAAGTAGGTCTACTCTTTTCATTTACCTTGGTATTTAAAATTTGTATTATACTTTCTAATGGATATGAGATTACAAACAACGTGATAGTACCCTATCTCAGCCAAATATTGAATTTTAGGTACTTTTAGCAGAATTTTGATCTTAGATGAAGCTTGTAACGTTTAGTTAGTCATTACAGCAATCAAAGTGCCTGTGATTACATTTATAAGGCGAGAAATCAGTTTTTTGTTACTTCTGTAAAATCAGAGAATATGAGTTGGGTCATGTTAACACTTCGGCCTCGATATAAATCGTATACTGTCAGAACTAAACTAACCTGTCAACATGAATAGTGTCAGCACTGTAGATATTCCGGCGTATGCGACGTTCTTTTCAACTCGAATAAGGATGGCTAGGAAAAACCCTGAAACGATAAAGTCGAGGGTTAGCTACTTCCTAAAATGGGACAAAGGGGTTGATTCAAGGGAAAAATTGAGGAGACGTGACGAAATATATCGATTTCAAATATTTGAAATACCTTACAAATTGTTCGAATTGACGCCTATTTTGATTGGATTATTAATGAGTTGAATGGCATCTTCAAGAGTGCGAAAATGCACCAATTTACACAATGTGTCATGTGTGTCCAGTATAACCCCATGTCCTCGGTTAGCAATAATAGAGAAAAATATAGCTGTGGTTTCGATAGGGCTGAATATGAAGGCCCAATATCTTCGATAAGGAACATTCAAACCGCGGTATATGCTCGTACCATGTAGGCGATGTGAGGAGGTCATTAGGTGACGAATAATGTTTTGTATTTTCTAGTCGTTACAGTTTTAAATGTCGATATGAATGAAATGTTTGCACACCAAAAACCATTCCGGCGAACTGATTGAGGGACATGATGAGCCAGGCCGTCCCCGCGTTTCCAACCATTGGATTGTTAAGGATGACGTAGAGGATCACGAAGCTCAGTGCGTTTTGCAGCATCATGACAATAAATTGCACCACCACGTGGGCAGCGATGATCTCCGTCATTGTCAAACCTAAAATGGTTTCGCATTAGTGACATTGAACGTAATGCTGCTGTAAGTCCATTAGTTACATTGAACGTAATGCTGCGTTGGTCCATCCCAGTTACCGACACTAACCTGCAATTTTGCTTCTTTCAAATAGTCCTGACGATCTCTCCATGACGATTGAGCTGGAAGTGAACATCGTCGTCGTGTAAAAGGCCACCCTGCCAGAACAAATGAATCAGACTCTTATTGGTGGTATGCACCCACGTGACGCGAATTATAATATAATATCAACAATATAAACATATAACATAAACAGTATATAAACAACAATAATATATTAAGTATATGATATTGTTCTGAGAAAGGTACATTCATTATAAATCCTTCTCTACTGGGAAAAAAAACATTGTACAAAAAAAAAACACAATAGTCATATCACAACAATGAAAATTGCCATAAATTCTGTATAACCAGTACAAAAATCGGATCCATTTCAATTGCTTACTCTCCTCAAGAGGTTTTGTAGAATAAATGAATTTCGATATCAGGTTTGACTACAGTCTAATGAACGAGTATTTAATTGAAAATAAGTGCTTTGTTACTTCTTGTTTTTCATGCTAACCTTCATTATTCCCAGTGACACGTGACATGTGCCAAATAAAAATTAGTTATTCAATGCGGTTCAAATTCAAGTTTTATGAGCTTTAAATCCCATTCAAATTGTTAGTTTTAGGGTATTTGTAAATAAGTAACTTTGGAAATTTGCTTATTAGGTCATGCTGCGTGGCCACAATCACTTTGTACAGCGAGTGGTACTTACGATCCAAAGTAGGGCGGAACAAAGCAGTGAACGATGTCTGTTACAGTGTATACCTCCTGCTCCACCTGAAATGTTGAAAAAACCAATAATTGATCATGCTTCACAGTGGGACATGTATGGTTCTGGTAAGTAAACAAATTCGACCTAAAATGCACCAAATTGTTATTACTTGATGTTTTACGTAATGTATTTTTAAAAGTTAATTTTACGTGAATTGGTATGGCAGCAATTTTCCTTTCGTAGCCACACTCTTCGCATATGTCTTGGAGCAGGTCGAGGATCTTCGTCCCTAGCTCTCGAACTGTCCTCACAGTGTATCCGTATTCTAAATATATTTCAAAGTGACATGTAACAGTTATTACAATGTAAATCGTCACTTAAGATGCTTCATGGCTATGTTCTGCCTTTTATATTATGTACACACTTCAACAAATGGAAGCAATTGAAAAGAGTGAATGTTAAGTCAATTATGTGTGAGCTAACACAGTTTTTTTGGTCCTGTGAAATTACGAAACAGTCTTAAGGAAATGTATATTAAGCTCCAGTTACTGGCACCATTGAAACTATCAGATGAATGCATAGAGCACTCGTGATAAAGCCCAAACATGATATAAAAACTATTAAATTTCATTAATAAATTGAAGTTTACCGCTCATATCCAGAAAGGCCAGAACATCACTCCCCTCTATTGCTTGTTTGGGAGCAGCCGTCTGGTCTTTTAGCCGCATCATCATGTTTTGAGAGAAGTTGGCTCTGAACATAAGAACTCCGTAGGCATGCGCGTGTCGTACGGCTTCCTTCGCATCATCTAGTTGATCAAATTCTATCTAAAAAACCATAAGAAAACAGGATCGTAGTCAAGACTTGCATATAGTATTAATACCCCAATTTTACTAAGGCGGCTTATGACGAGTACTCTATCTAAACTGAACAGTAATATCAATAGGCATTAATTGTATTTTTAAAGAAGGATGAGCCATGAATTTGGAGGTTAGTTTTGCGCTGATTTCTTTAAGTGCATCATGGTTGCCCGGAGTAGTGATGTTATGAGGTTTTGAATCCTTACGATGAGTGACGTTGTAGAATAAGTATGATGCATGGGTATTGATATTGGCATTTCCTATTTGTAGTCCGTGTCAGATGAAATCTATTGATTAGAACTAAGAGGCCCGTACCGTCTTGAAGACTTTATGAAGGCCATCGATATAGCGGCACGAGAACGGGCGGGTGAGTTGACAGGTCTTGTAGAGTTTCAAATAAGGTGTGGCGTTCCTGCAGTCTTCGACTTCGTCATTGACGAGAGCTAGCGGCCTCCGACTAATGGGATAGTCGCCGTTCTTGACGTTGTTCAAGTGACCCATGATGAAGAAGAGCAAAGCTGGCAGACAAATCACGAAAGCCGTCACTCTGGAATCCGAAAACAGTTGATGGACATCACCAGTACATTTTACCCAGCCAAATCGCTGCATGTCAGAAGACTGTAATAACACTCGTAATATCCGTTATCCACAGCTTCACTGGAAGGGTGACCGTCACTCAGTTTATTTGGGTATCCAGCTAATGTTTAGGTTGATTTTAAATACTTACTACTTTATATTGGAACTGTGTTACTTACCTATTTAAATCTTTTTCAGCTTTTGCTGAACTATAGATTCACACCGCAAATTACATATATACCTACTGCTTGGAGTTTTCCATGAAATGGCACAGGTAGAGCCAAAAATTGCTCTGAAGGGACACACATGCAATAAGGTGACGTTTATGCACGGAGAAATAAAGTTGCGACACAGGTGCTCCAATGTGGGATGTTTCCAGTCAAAATATGAGAGTATGAAAAACGTTCGGTAGTAAAACCGGACGGTTTTTGAAATGGAATAGGTAAATCAACGAATTTTCAAGATATTTTGATACATATATTACATAAATATATATTTTTTTTACAAGATATTTTTATATAGAGGGAGCATAGCATACCATAAGCAAGGAAAAGACTATTATGTTGAACAAAATAACGCCACTCAAATGTCGCCCCTCATGTTGCACGCACTGCTAAAGTGTTAAATCTTCGCCATCACTCTCTTCAAAGTTTGACGGGGAATTGCACGAATTTCTCTCTGGATAATTTCTCACAGTTGTGCCTGACTTCGAGGCTTGTTCTGCTAAACATTTCCCTTGAGGTCGTCCCACAGATAAAATTCGCACGGGGACAGTTCTGGAACGTCACCGCGGAGCGAGATTAATTTGCCGGGAAAAGATCTTCTCAGCAGTTCCATTCACAAACGTGACGTGTGAGGAGCAGCCCCATCCTGCTGAAACCAAACCCTCCTAATAAGAATGCGGTGTCTAAGTAATTTAGGGAGGAAGAAATCCGGGACCTTGGATACGTATTGCTCAGACTTCACCGTCACAATGTGTCCGTTTTCCTCAAAAAAGAAAGGCCCGATCACAGTTGACACACTGACTGCTGCCCATACAGTTACCCTTTGATTAGCCCTGCGAGAAAATATCCAGAGAGAAATTCGTGCAATCTTTCGACAAACATTGGAGACAATGATGGCAAACTTTACTAACAGACTTGAAAATGGGGGTCGTCATTTGAGTGACGTTATTTGTTGAACTTAATGGTTTTTGCCCCATTTGGGTATCCATTTCAATTTTTTACTCTTCTTCTAATACCAATAAAGTAAATGAAAAAATTGAAATAAAAAGATCTTGAAAATTCATTGATTTATACAATTTCAAAAGTAGTCAGGTTTCACTGTCTGAGCCTGTATTTCAATTCAGAACTAAATTTTTTTAATTCTACATAACAAATATTTAAATACATACCAACAAAGAAGTGTCTAATGATCAAAAGTAGTGCGGGATTCAGCTGAATAGGAAAACAAAGTTTTGGGCACCTAAATGTGGAAATGTGAATGTAACATGACTATGTATTTACTACGTAAAAAGCGTGTCACAAACAGGCGTGAAATGGAAATTTAATTATTTAATTTAATTAATTACGGTAAATTTCTTCGAGTCCAATTGATGTTCTTAACCATTTGGGCTTTGAATCTGCTCATTACGAACAGTTTCTCATTCTGAAGCGGGAGGTTGTACGGTTTCTTTGGAGGGTAATACTGCGTGCTCTGAAAAGATCCATTGAAATTATGGATACGAAAATTTATAACTTGAGTTTTCATTCGTACAAACGAAATTTTGCGAAATTGTTTCGCGGATACTCTGGTTTGTACATGCTCATGGACTATTCACGAACATCGTAGTTGTGATTACTACAAGGCTTCGTTCGGTATACTACGGAGCAATAACGACGCCCTCAGCAGAATTAAGTGCCACTTAACGAAAGCTACGTATAAAAGATTGAATGGCGTTTCCCCCAATCTCAAGTCCTCACATCACTCAAGTACACACCTCATTAAATTGACATCAAATAGACAATCTGTTTGATTTAAACAACGTACTGGGTCAATGTCATCAGTTTCTTGTTTAGCACTAAGTTTGAGGAACACGGCTTCCAGACTGTCGGAATTGAACTGCCTCAGAAGCTCCAGAGGAGGTTCTTCTGCTAGTAAAATACCTCCTCGCATTAGACCGATCTGAAACAATCGTAGTAACAATTTATGGAGTACTACATTTAAACATCAATATATTGGTAATCTTAATTTTATCGAATGGAAAAAAGGGGGTTAACATCGAAGGAAATAATCAGTTTAAATTATTTTAGTAATATTATGAAAAATCGTAATTTATCAATTAAGTATATTGATTGAAAACGATTCTGAATGGGAGCATTAGGGCTCAAAGGATTCGGCACTGTACGTCTATGTACGTCATGAAGAAAATTGAACGAAAGAGTGAATTCTGGTAATCACTTGGGGAAAGTCCAATATGTCAACTACTACAATGCCAAGGCACTACATCTTATCAAATCTAACCATTTACCAATCAAACCAACTTGATGTTGTTGTGAAATTGTCATTACAACCTAATTATTGTCAACAAACAATATGAAAACTCCCCAAAACAGCCACTGTACTATGGCGTTTCTGAGCATCGCCAAAGCCTAGTTCAGCCAGCTGGCATATACTTCGACTCGTTGCAAAATCTCTATTTAATTTTGAAACTCCACTCGTCGCATTTCATATCAATCTCGTATGATCTATACAAGTGAGAAGTCCTCAACTATTATCATATATCCAAGTGTTGGAGAAGCCCAAGTTGCAATCAATTCTGTAGGATATCCGCGTATCCTAGTTCCGGAGCGCGGAAGGCTTGTGTCTTTGCCTTGGCAGCGCATTGCGTGCTTTAAAACAGCTCCGAAACTGGGCGGAGAACCGATATACCGCAGGCTGAGAACAGCAAGCTGTCGGTTCACTCCAGCACAAGGAGAAAAAGACCAGAGTAGATTCAGAACAGACATTGAAGTTGATACAGAGGGAACGGAACTGAGCAGAAAATAAAACACTACAACAAGATAGAGAAGAGCGTGAATTGCCATTTTATCGTAATTTTAAATCAAACTTACCCTGTTCGCATTCTTTGCTTCCTCTATGTAATGAGTTGTGATAATTATGGTTTTATGCTTCGTTTGAACCAAATCCAAAAAATGCTCCCAGATGCTGAAATCAAGTATTATAAATTGAATTGATAATATTGAGTATTGCTATATTGGCCGTGTCTGTAGATAATGCGCAATTTTATGTTTTGCTATCTATTCCATATGGCTCTTCTGAATCACTCGAAAAGTACCAGTGAGGTGGCAAAGTAGAAGGTAGAATTGGCTTCTGCCAATTCACTTGTATATTTAGGTCAGAGACAACTCATGGAACTCAAGGAATACAAATAGTTGAGTTATAACAGGAAAGCGTCGTTGAAGATGCAACATGTGCTGAGTCGCAATTTGGGCAAAATGTGATTTTTACAGATTCTGAAGCGAAATATCGTGTTTCTTTGATCTATTAAATTAGTTTCGGTAATAAACCAAAAGAAAGAGCTCAAACCGCAAAAAAGTGTAATCATATGTTATCCGATAGTGGAAGATGCAAGATAATAATATTAAGAAATCATCGGCTAACGAAATCATCACTAGGAGCGCCGATACAGATAGCATATTCCTCCTCGCTCCTCGGAGCGCAAAATTGACCATCGAGCCTCCTATACGATGATTAATACTATAGTGATGATTTCGTTAGCCCTTGTGTTCCAGTTGAAAGCCCCGTGCTGAATGAATGTAGTTGTATGCTTATCGTCCTCTGAGATCTCCTTCACAGTTAGATATTATTGTAGGTGTTCCCCCTGAAGATCGAGACATCCTTCAAAATTATTCAAATGAGCACATTAGAGATATTTGTCTGATCCTGCAGGTTTCTCAACTCAAAAGAATCATTGCTGATCAAGTTCCTCGAGTTCGTCCCGATCCCGAAGGCTCTGTTTACTTCCATTCTACAGACTCTCCTCTAGAACAATCGTGTACTGATAGCTCTCCCCTAATTGAGGGAATTGAGGGAGGGGAGTTCTGGCAAGAGAAGAGTTACAGAGAATGCGAGGTGAAGCATACGTCGGTTACAGGAGGAAGTTAAAAAAAAGACAAAATTAATTTTGCTTGACTCTCAAAAAGACTCCTGGGCCCTGCCTGCACTTCCCTAGTATGCTCGAAAATAAAAACCCGACTTTGCAACACCATAATATTATCTCAAGAGGAACCACAAGAGCTTTTTCCGACGTTTTTGAAAGATATGGACCGGAATAACGAAAAACCGTTTGTTTGCTCAACTGTCCAGGTTTCCGAAACTGCTAGAATATACAAGAATCTCAAAGATGCACGACAAAACCTACCCGTATGCCCCAAGGTAACCGTATTCCGACAAAATGTATGTATCTAACAACGATAGGATTAGGGATGGATTCAGGGTTAGCTAAGGTCCAACTCAATGTGTCATGCTACCTCCCCCTAAGGAACCAACAACATTAAATGTAGGTATACCAACAAATTTTCCTAAGTAGGTATACCAAAATCACAGTTTTCTGTTTTATCACCAAATATCAACTTGGAATCTATGGAATATTAGGGGATTGTCGTGAAAGTGTTGTAAAAGTCGAATAAAATTAGTCAGCACCTCCACAATTCAGTTATTCGTCTTACTTACCTGTAAAGCTGTCAAAACTCAAATAGCACATGTGGCATCTTCAGTGACGATAGGCAGCATGCAACATCCATTTGCACTGAAGTTGTGATCGTTTAAAAAACAACCCTCTCGGTGAGTACCCGTAAGTAATCTTATTACGTCGACGTTGCTCACCCCCTTTTTTAGCAATAGATAGATACACCGGTCATTCCGTTATGATACCATGCCGGTAAATGTCATTCGCGATTTCTACTAAGTCGTACATTATGTAAATGTATATTATATTTTGAAGTTGAGTACTACGAATACTAACTCTGCGCATAGTACGGGATCAACGCCAACAGTTGGTTCGTCGAGAATTAAGATTTTCGGGTCATGAAGAAGCGTGACGGCCATTGAAATTCGTCTCTGCTGGCCACCACTGTAAGAAACGACTTAATTTTATTAACTCGGTAGTAGTACCGGTATGTTTATTAAATAATTCATTAATCTATAAAGCGCTTTTCATAAAAAGTAGTCATTTAAATTGAGGAATAGCCCTCGGCTATTAGCAACCAAGTTTCACTAAGTTGTACCTGCAGTTTCCGATGTAGCGGTTGTCGTTTGGTATTTGGAGGAATTTGACAAGCTCAGCGCCTCTTCTGGTTATTTGCTCCTCTGACATCCCGTATATCACGCCGTAAAAATGGAACACTTCGGAAACGGTGAATTCCTTGTTCAAAGTAATGTCCTATACGCAGGATAATTAAAGTACGTTAATTTTCGCGTAAATGGCCTTAAAAATGAAAGTTTTGATGGAGCATTGGAACACAAAGGAATAGTGGTCCTATTTGAAGCCAACTTTCGCAAGGTAGAATTAATAATTATTATCCACTCGTTGAAACATTATTAACAGTATTGTTGTTATTATAGAGCCCCTACTAGCGAATTGTGTGTACATGTTAGGATCTTAATAACTACACTATCGTAAGAATTCCAACTCCTTAGAATTCAAACTAGGTACAAATTTTTGTCATTTAAAAATTAAATTTCATTATAAACCTTTCAAATTTGAAAATACCGTGTGTCTAAAAACTGTTTGTGGACTCGGAAGAACTCCGCTTTCCCCTAGTCCTTAGATAAATTGGTGTATGATAATTTAAATAATGAATTCCCCTCATCAGTTGAATTATATGCTAATTAAATCCAGTTAGTTCAAGTTTTTAGTAATAATAATAAATGTAAATATTCACCTGAGGCATGAATCCAACTTCAACTTTCCGAGTGGCTGCGATTTCTATAGTTCCTGAGTCCAGCGACCTCACACCCACAATGCAACTCAGCAACGAGGTTTTGCCACAACCACTAGGTCCCAACAGTCCATATCTGCCATACGTTCGTTGTTAGTTTGAAATAGATGCAAAATAAAATTAAAGCTGGATTTACGAACATCCTGTTTTATCGCACATGTATACCGTATTTGTGTACCGTATTTCAGGTGTTTAGTTATATTGAATTTAACAATACACTGGTCAGTGATCTAAATGAATAGATTTCTTTTATGTATAAACACATAAAACTTACATGGAGCCTTCGACGACACTCATGTTAAGACTTTTGAGAATCACTACTTTCGGTGAATACCGTTTCCACGCGTCTCTAACGCACACGGCGAGCTTCTCTTCTGCTATCGTCATTTTAGATCTGAACACATGAGGAAGACAAGGAAGGAGCTTATTAAATGTCGTTTTCCGCTATAAGATTTAAAAAATGGTGCTGTCGAATATTGGGAAACCTGATGAGATCTTTGGAAAAATACGGAATCGACCAGTCATCTACTGACATCAGTCTTGCTTGGTGCGATTTGTGATTATCCAACTCCAATTATTGTTCCTAGAATTCATTGGAACGGACCTTTCTAAATTTAATCTAGGAATGAAGGGCTTGAGATAGAGCCTTGAGAGAATTGAAGGGCTTGTTTCAGCTTGAGATGGAGCCTTTTAAAAGATTTAACCCAACATCTCAACCCAAAACATTTCAGAAAAAAAAACTCTGCAAATTCTTGACACAACGGTTCATTATCTTCTTTGTACAGATCACCCTTCTGTCTAGATCACTAGGTCTAAATGCCTAGATCCTAAATGTTAGATTAATTATTATTATCAATTATCACTAATTATTATCAATTATCACTAATTACCTAATAATTTTATCAAGTACCTAGTGAAAATTATTATAATTTATTGTTAGGTATTAATAATTTGTATTTATTATCAATAATAATAATTATTAATTATGAAAATTATTACGATATAATTCTGGGGTTTTTAATGCTACGTCGGTAATAATTTTTCTATAAAAGAAGTACCTACCAACAAACAATCGAAATTACGAGTACCTTCATTTTCGTAGCACGAAACGTACCTCAGAACAAAAAACTCGACATCACGAAAACCATATGATGTTTCGTTAGTTGAAAATCGACCTGTATTTCAACCGTTTGATTCACGATCGTGTTGACAGGCTCAAACTTTGTTTAATTAACTGTTTACACACAGGTACGATTTCTACAACAATGAAGTACGAGATACGTGGTACGTGGTGTGGGTGTGGGAGGGGGCGCAAAGACATAAAATGTCCCTCGTGGTTGCGTACTCGTACGAAAGCTGTACCCACTTTATGGTTGCTTTGAATCACGAATCCAATGGCTGACTGGCATGTCTGAAGCCAAATCATCTAACAAGAAGAATTCAAATAAACACCTCGATTCGATATGAAGTCTATTTTGTCTCCTTAATTCACCTCATCCAAGGGCCACTCAGATAATATGACGTCGCAACACAAGCGACCAACTACGTCAAAAGATATGACGTCAAACAGGTGCCGCCAAGAACACCTCACAGGATATGACGTACGTGGACCGGCAGGGGGTGGATGACGTCAGACAAGTGGCCGGCAAGATCACCTCACAGGATATGACGTACGTGGACCGGCAGGGGGTGGATGACGTCAGACTAGTGGCCGGCAAGAACACCTCACAGGATATGACGTACGTGAACCGGCAGGGGGTGGATGACGTCAGACAAGTGGTCGGCAAGAACACCTCACAGGATATGATGACGTACGTGGACCGGCAGGGGGTGGATGACGTCAGACAAGTGGGCGGCAAGAACACCTCACAGGATATGATGACGTACGTGGTCCGGCAGGGGGTGGATGACGTCAGACAAGTGGCCGGCAAGAACACCTCACAGGATATGACGTACGTGGACCGGCAGGGAGTGGATGACGTCAGACAAGTGGCCGGCAAGAACACCTCACAGGATATGACGTACGTGGACCGGCAGGAATGGACGACGTACGTGGACCGGCAGGAATGGATGACGTACGTGGACCGGCAGGAATGGATGACGTACGTGGACCGGCAGGAATGGAGAGGTCCTGCGTCAGAGGGGTCCTATGTCTACAGCCTCTCCTATATTCTAGTTTAATTTATTTATTTTATTAGTAAATAAATAATGAATTTAGAAATTTATTGATAAATGATCTACGGCCGGAGTAGTTCAGACCTCAACTTGCTACATCCCTATCTCATTTGTTCTCTTATCTGTCCTTCGTTGTATTTGAATCTGTTTATGATTGGCCCTGCTTCGAACTTGACTCATCATTTGGATTACAATTTTTCATGTTAGTTTTACTTATGACTTTGACTGTACAATGATGGATTCAAGGACTTATGTCGGCAAGTTGACTGATCCATCGTTTTTAAGAAAATTAATTTCAAAACACGGCAAGACGTTACTGCAGATATAAGTGGCGTATGTTTAGGCGTTGATCAGTACGAGGATGCTGCCAAGAAAATAAAAATTCTCTTCCTGAAAAAATTGATTTCTCTCGTAAACGTTACAAAATAGAAAAGTTGAAAACCGAATTGACTGACTTCGAGCTGGCAACATCGCAATTCTTCAGACCTGCCTCATTTCGTATCCACTACTATAGACCGGTATTTCAATCATTTCGAATACCTAATTTAAAAAAAAAATTTATGTGAGTGTAATTCGTTTATATTTCATCAGGAATTAAGGGCAACAATGTTGTAAATTTGTTGGAGAAGATTTTGCTAGGTACTTAAGATTTTTTTGTAAAGTTGTGCCGAGACCAAAAATCAGTATTTGTTGAAGATTTTACACGAGTTACATACACACACACAAGCATTCAGCTTGGGCGGAAATCCATACCCCGGGTGAGTTCCAGAACTGTGTTTTTGAGGGGATTGTAATACTTTCTTATTGGATATAGGCAAGTAAACAAAATGTCACAGTAAAATGAATGGGTAAGTTTAAAAAGGTTAAGATTCCAAAAACTGAAAAGATGAGGTAAAGGTGCCATTGCATGACCGAAAGAAGGATAACAACCCAACTGCTCTCCAAGGAATTGCAGTTCAGCAAAATGATCGCTGAGCTGAAAACGGATACGTTTCCAGAAATCTTATCCGTTTCAAGCTCACAGAAAAGAAACGAGCAGTTGTTCTACAGTGCTCTACTTATAATTGTACCAGTCGGTTTATCCGGGATACAAGCGTGCTACTTTCTTTATGGCTATAACTTTTGAAACCTTCCAATGCATCGTCTTTCATGCCTGTCCAGGAATTACATGATATTGGTAATAATAAATCGGTTTTCTACACCTACACTGAAGGAATAGCTAAGAGAGGACCCAATGACGTCTGCAGCATGCTCCTCGACTATTTTAACAAGATACCAGCGCAAGTGGAAGAACTGTACTTTTTCAATGATGCCTGCGGCGGGCAATATCGCAACCACGCAATGATCAGACTACTGACGGCTTTAGTCTCCACTGGACGGTTTACTCGTATTTTCCAGTTCGAGGACATAGTTTCTTGCCGTGTGACAGAAATTTCTCAGTGATCCAGCGTGTTGTCCGGAAACTTGACCGAATTTACTCCCCTCTACAGTACGAAGAGATAATCATGGCAGCCAAGAAAAAAGATCCACCATTTGAAGTTAGGACGGTGGAAGAAGACCTGATTATAGATGTCAAGGGTTGGTGGCCCAGATTCTTCAAGAAAACGACTCAAGATATTCAGAAAAGAGGGGAGCATGTACGGGCATGACAGGTAAAGGCTCCCATGACATTCCTGGATGTGTCCAAGCCTGTGAATACATCAATGGATGTTTCCCTGTCACCTTCGAACTGCTCAAGTCGAACACAACGAAAGCCTACAATGTAAAACTACCATAGAATGTAAAAAAAGTGGCTGACATTTCAAAAATGGTTCACTATGTGCTTGATGAGTATAAACCATGTTACCAAGACATACTTGACTGGCCAACTTCAACTGCGGAGGCTAGAAGTGATAATAATGAATAGTGACGCCGCTTTCTTCCTTCTTCGGCAGTTTTAAAGTTTTTGTTGTTGAAATTTTAATTTATTCTTCAATTAATAGAAAACGGATAAGATTCCCAGCACTTTCGTTTGAGATATAAAAAACCGAAGGTGATCTGTAAGCCTGGTAAAACCTCCCTCGAACTCTGTTATGTACAAAAATAAAATAAAAATGTCAAACAATTAATAAAACAGTTTCTGCCGAAAATATACAATTTTTGTCGGTATCCACAATATGAGCAAAATTGAATCTTAACCTTTTTAAACTCACTCACTCAAATCAAATTAATAGTTACATAAACTCGTCCCGAAAGAGGACTATGTGGAATTATTACTGTAACTAAAATCGATTTGTGACTTATTTCGTGGATATGAAGGCCAATAGTTGTATCTTAAAAATGGTTATTTCAGTTTGGTGGTGTGTCAAAGTACATCTCGACAAAGCAATCAACTCCCTTAAGAATTCACGTTCGGAAATAACACGTTCGCGCCGGATGTTTGCGTGTGAACAGAAGAAACCCCCTCGTTACTCTGAGCGAGCATCCGCGCACTTGTAAAAGACATGCGAACCTCAACAAGGCGATTGAAGTAGGTAAGAGCTATTACCCAAGTGTCGCCTCTTGTTCACGGTCAACTTGATCAACTGTTGTGCGACGGCTCGAAACAGACACTGAGACGTGGAATCGATGTCGGTCAAAAATGATTCGCCTTCCTATGAATAATTTTCGAAGCGTTCGATATTTCAAGAAAACTGTGTCATAGATCCGTTGAATGTCATTTTGTATCAGGTACATTGCGGATTTATCGAGGTGCGGTCTTTGTTTATTTAGAGTTCGGATTGAGGAATTTTCCATTTTCTGTGCGAATAAGTGATGGCATTAATGCATTTGTGATGTTGGCGATGAAAATTGGATGAGAAGAAACTTTAAGCCGAATCGGCGGAAACATTACAATCACTTCTTGGGAGTAACAAAATTTTCTCCATCAATAGCCACCAAATATTCGAAATAACCTTCTTTCTGTAGTCACGAAAAGCACCTCAGAACAAGAAACTCAACGTCACAAAACCATTAAAACAAATTTTGTGGTTTGAATCTGTTGTCCCCCCAGTATAAACATTGACCCGACTTGCAGCCGCTTGATTAACGCTCATGTTGACGAAATTTCATCGGCTCTACCTTTGAAACCTCATTGGGGACGAACGGCCGGTCGTAAAAAACTCCGGATGGTGTTAGAAAGTCCTACAAAATACGACACAGTTCAATTTGAAATTTGGGAGATTTGACGTTTGGTAAGTTCCAAAATTCATTTTAAACCCCTGTCGCAGGGTTATGAAACGTTTCAAGGATCATCTTCGAGCTGACCCGATCCCGCATCGTGAATTTCATAGTTTTAGGACAATTCCAACTGGGCAAAAATTCTAACTCACACAAAATACCGAAATTTACGCTTGAATTCGAGGTGTTGGTCCATCCCATTACAGTGACCCTATTCCGTCCCAGTATTAATCCAGCCTTAGGTATTAATCAAGAATTCGCCATATTTGTCAACCGGAAATGGCCGTAATGTAGTCTGACATTCACGGACGGGTCCAAAAGAGGAGAAGCAGTTAGCTGTGCATTCTGGAATGTAAGCAGGAATCATCGAGCAAAATATAAGCTATAGCTATAGGGTACACCCTCCTTAACTTCCAGCTATCATGCGGAAGTGGCGGCAATAATCCAAGCTCTGGAATCTGGGAGGAAATCTGGGAGGAAGTACCCGGCAGAACAACCGTTATTTGCTGAGATTCATTAAGTACTCTACGCAAGATCGGTTCGTCTTCTTTTGATCAGGCATCCGACGGACTTACAAGGAAACTTTTGATGTAGCACTGCATGTAGCACGGCATGTAGCACTGCTTAGGGTTAAGGGCACCAACTGGCCAACGAGGGTGCTGACAAGGGACTGCTGACGGACGTAGACGAGGAGGTAGAGGATTTCTTTCCATTGATTTCGCGACATCACCTGTTGCCTTGGCAAAGAAGCTACTCAGAAGTAGAAACGAAGTGTCGAGGGACTTTGACAGAACCATCGCAAGATTGAGAGCGGGCCATGGGGTATGCGATGCATATGTATCTCTATCTAGATATATCTCTATCGCAACAATAAGAGGGATTCTCCAACCTGCAGCAGATGTGGACATCGAAAAGGAAATTTGGAGCATTTGGTCATTGAATGTGATAGCTTCAGCAATCACCGGCAAGAAATGTTCAGCAGCACCGTGGACGAATCGGAGAGCAGTTTTCATTTATTGGCTACATTGTATAATTAGTCATTGTATTGTACACCTAAATTAAATTAGTGTGAGCATAATATTATGTTTTACAAATGTCTGCAGAAGAAATTTATGCCAATAAAATCAATTAGAAAAAAACTGGGCAAAGTTCAGCAGGCGGCAGTCGGATTTTCTGAATCTACGTGTCACTTGAAAACGACATGCTTTAGAGATGCAACAAATGCCTGCCTCTTTTAAGAAAGTTTTGGGTGAATCTGTTCAAATTCTTGATTATCTAAAGGCGCGGCCGTTAAGACTTAACGGTTAAGTCAAGACTTTTTGTACACACTTGTACACAATTCCCTGATCACCCCACAGAAGTGAGGTGGTTGTCTCGTGGGAAAGCACTTTCACGGTTATTATACAGGAGATACGTTCTGAAGTCTTATCTCTGTTGATGGACCACAATATCAAATTGCACAACGTTTTTAATGATGAGAAATGGCAGTGTATACCTTTGTATTTATCAGAAATTTTCATGAAAATGAATGAGATGTGCAAGGGATGAATATCACAACTTTTACTGAACTTCTATTTACCGCAAACTACAAATCTAGTGTCATACGTGTATCTAAATTTAAATACTTGAGTACTTTATCCTCGTCGCCAACTGTTGTAACCCAAAGAATGACAATCACAGTTCATGAAAACATTGAAAACACTCGTATATTCACAATTCTATCTGATACAAAAATAGTCTATCACTAACAAACATGTCAGAACAAATACGAATCATTAGGTGATCACGGATGATTTATAGCATTTATAATTTGAAGTCACCACATTTAGTAAAAGGGGTTCATAGTAGATATAATTCCGTGAAAGGGGTCTGCAAGCCGAAAAGTTTGGTATTTGAAAAAAGGCGGTTATGAGAGATTTCTAGTGATCCCTGTTGAGAGCTCTGAGAACACCCCCGTTGAACAGAAAGTCCGTAGGGAGCGCGCAGGTTGTCAGTCTCTTGAGAAAAAGAGGTTGGGTCAGTAGACCGCCTCCTTGTTAATTGATTAAACCCGAGGTAAATTTCCGACCGGTCCGTTGGCTACACTGGGAGCTTCAAACGGGTTGTTCGAGAGTCCACTAGAGTGGGCTGGTGTTGCCGATCACGAACTCCGGAGTGCGCCGTGGCCGTGTGCGCAGTGTTGGGTCAACTCTATGTGGGACATCTTCTCAGTGTCAACTAGTTAGGGGTTTCCTCGGAAATCCCATGTATATTGTGTAATATTAGGAGGAAATACCAGCAATTATGTCGTCCAACGCCCAGCAGAAACTATCGACCACCGCCCGCGTTATTCAAAGTAAGTCCGCAGCGATTTTTCTTACGAGTCAATCCGTCTCTGTGAACCTACCGAGATAAGGGATTGATTTTCTCGGTCGCCATTTGCTTGTTGGCCTATTGATTGCTTTACTTGCTTTTAACTTTGGAGAATAATATTTTGCGTAGTTCGTTCAAAAGAGACAATCAGCGTCGGTTGACGACCGAACGTTGTCTGCCGTCCGGTTGTTGCCTCCGGACCGTTTCCTTACAAAAAAACGCCGGGCCATCCTCCCAGGGTATCGTAATCTCCCTCTCCCGTCTAACCTCCAAACTTAACCTGCCCGCCACTTCAAGAACAACTTTTTTTTTTCTTTCCCAAAGCATTTGTGACCTATTTCCGAGATCCGCTGGCCGGTTCTGAGTGAAATTGGCCCTGGGGCACTCCCTTCGGCGAAAGTGCAGTTGGGTTTCGATATCGGCACAAGGCCTTATGGGCGATCCCTTCATATTCGGAATTCTGGACTTCAACCACCTTATCACCGTCTAAAACCCACTGTATCCGTTTCTAATACGGCTTGAATACAACCTGTTTCGTCCAACTATTCAGGGGCACCTCTCAACATATGTTTACCCTCTGTAGCAGGTGTCCCTATGTCATACTGCAGATCCCCAGCCCTAGTTCTTCCTGCCCGCTTGCCAAAAGACCGAGTTCACTTTTAGATCTCCCTATTTTCCTCATTCGCGGTTCGGAGACCCACCATCGCTATTTTCTTCTCAGAAATGCACATAAACTCGATTCACCAAGATCCGTTTATAGAATTATCCATTTTAGGTTGATTTGCCATCAATGTACTTCCTCGTAAAATTCTGGACATCAGTACACGTATTGGACGCACTTTCAGGCTAACTCTCACTTTTATTTTACAAAACATAAGTTACATGCAGTAAATCCATTTCATGTTTACATAGTCTGAAGCCCTTGAATTCATATGTATATACTCTGACACATTTAGAGGTAGGTGTTATTCAGGAGTTCCTACCTAAGAATATCCTAACGATTACTGGGACTATCAATTGGTCCATCTCACAGTAGAACGTCAATAATCCGGACGTCAAAAATAAAAATGCCCAATGCTGAACAAAAATCAATTAAAGACGTTTTAAGAGCCCTGACCATATGGGCCATTCTTCCAGAAAGCGACATTTTTAAATCTCAATGTTTAAAAAAATGAAATAAATAAATAAAAATGCTCCAAACTGTATGAAAAATAATATATTATAGTGTGTAATATCCTTTAACTTCGTACTGTACAGGTGTTTTTACTGCACCATACCTGTACTGGTCTTCACGTTTGGTGCTGTATTGGATTCTGTATTGTTTCAGTTTCATGCAAGTGCAGTACTGAGTAATACACAACAGCTTTAACTGTATTTACCCCTTGTACTTGTTTACATACATATTTAAGTGAATTCTCAAGATTTCAGTTGAGTTTCTATAATTTTAAAGCATAAAAGAATATTTTCGAAAATCCGGATTTTTTGATAATCCGGATGACGTCTGGTCTTAATTAATCCGGATTATCGACGCTCTAATATATTTTGCAAGAAGTGACAATAAATGATGTATATCACCACCATAAAAACAAGCGACAATCAACGATACAGTCAATTAGGGTATATTTGGATCCCTTGATTTATTTCTCTGCAACGTATTTAAATTCCATCTGTTCCAGGATTTTATGTCGAAAACTGAAAACAATCGGTCAAATTTTGCATTAAGACAGACGCATTTTTTTAAAACTTTCTTTTAAATACTCGAAATTATTGTTTTTTAGGGCGGTGCAAAGTTACCCAGGCTTTCGGGGTGATTTTGAACTACTTCAATTTCTTCTGTAAATCGGATGCTTCGTTAATGTTTAGGCAAAACAACTTCCACCGGCCGAAAGTAGATTCAATTAGGTACCCACTGATGAAATCTCAGTAGAGGTTGGGTAGTTTCTTACACCCCGACAATTGAAGGAAAACCTCGGCTCGATTTCTGAGTCTAGAAAGAGCCTGAACGCTATCTTGTAAAAACAAGAAATTCTCTTACATCTCACTATATATATATATATTTTTTTTTTTACCTTCACAATAAGCCATTAGATCTCGGGGAAAAATTGATATACCCTATAAAGGAAGTCCTATGTGGTCTACTGTGCTGAATGTTAGACCACATGTTGGATTTTGCTTGCTGCAATCCCAAAAACACATCTGTAGACATCTTCCATACGTTTTATTGCACATACTCAACAGCCAAATGTCAGTCGGAAAAAGTAACCACAGGTGATAATTAAAAAAGTATTAACAACAGGTCTTCGTCAATCTTGAAGATTGATCTTCGTCTGGAAACGATTGACGGGAGGTCTATTTTTGACCATTTTCAAATGCTCAAGAGCAAATATTTGGGGGAAAAAACACTTTTTCTTAAAACTATTTTTAGCCATTTTGGAAGCATTAAAAGTCAATTTTAAACACTTTCTCCGCGCCAAACTTGTTGGCCTTATAATATATCATGTCTTATTCATGTAATCTAACCACTTCCCATTTTCGGAACCATTGTAATAGCTTCATTTTGCTAAAATTGTTAAAATGTTAAAACTAGTTAAAATAGTTTCGCGCTAAAATCCCCGATACGTCAAAAACAAGATTGTAGGAGTTGTGGTTTGTATTGATGATGATTTTGCTATAATTAAACAATATTAATTCAATATACCCCAAAACCGCTCTTAAAACTCGGCTATTCAAGTCTTGAGATACCAAGGGGTCTTCCACAATTTATTGTTGAGTCCTGATTTTGTTGTTAGATGTTATCCGAACTCCTAATCTTAATATTTCCTAATAGGACAATACACCTTCAATAGCCGAATTGGAATGTCGTCTACACTCATTGAGGTAATTGTAGTGTTGTACCAAAGAAAATGTCGAATCTATTTAGATAAAATCCCTATCCATTGACTCGTGGGAAGAGGTTGCCTGTGAGGTTGTGTTTTTAACCTGAGAGCGAAGATATGAAACTTAAAGTAGAAGATATTCAAATAAAATTGAGTTGAGGAGGAAGGAAAGAAGAGAATTCAAAGGAAGGAGGAAGATCAAGGATAAGGAAATATATTGGTGACAGAGAGTGGAAGAAAGTTAGTTTGGAAAAGTAGTTAGAGGGGAAGTATTAGTGGGAGTGAAGCGCGATTTTCATGGTAATTTCAGTTAAAATCTCACCTTTGGGATGCAATTCAGAAGGACGTCAGGAGTATCTGGGTTAATATTCATACTGACCCAGCTAGTTCGAACAGCACAGGGTTTTCAGATATCGAATTAATTAATACTAATTGATAATAATAATTAACAATCCTTATTAATGGTTATTAATAACTAACAATAATTATTAATCATTGAAATTAATTAATAATAATTCACACTACTTGATAATAATTATTAATACTCAATGCTTATTCATAATAGTATTCGATCATTTAGTGGTCTATAGAAGGGTGATCTGCACAAAAATTATATTAAACCGTTGTGTCGAGAATTTGCAGTTTTGTCTATACCTCCTTCGGTAGGCCCCACTTTGGACCCTTCCTTATCGACATTTTGACCCCCACCCCCTTCCTCTTATCGACATCTTGGCTACGTCACTGTTATGATAATATAATTACCACTGTACCAAAAGTAACAATCTACTTGTTTGGTCATTTTCGTCTTTGTGCATCTACAGATACGCGCAACGTATAAACGTCGTGATTCTTAAGAGCCGACATACGTACCTAATTGCAGATCCGCTAATACGAAAATGACCAAAAAAGCAGATTGACGCGTTTGGCGTGACGGCAACGATGTTGTTCAACTATGAACGAAGTGTTACAGTGTATTCTCTACTCTTTATTCTTGTTCAATATCAGATTGACGTCCTACAATACATTTCTTCATCTAATTTGTCGTCTTATCTCTGAAACACGGTTTCCGTTATCTGCAACCTTCCATTCCCCCCTTTTGTTTTACTAGAGGGGAATTCACCCGCAAATATCGTATGTAAAATTTGTTCATTATAATCACAATGTTTGCCCAGTAATCCAGATTTACAACTGGATGAGTACTTGTTGTTATTTTGTACTCTTTATGCTCGGATTTGTTGGTTAGGGGTGAAATTGAGCTATGTACGGTGAATAATCCTTATTCTGCCTTTAGTTCTGAAGTCTGCTTCTGATAGGATTCGAATACGAAGATTGTGCAAACGATACAAAAGGAACAAGTTATCCAAAGATTTGTATTATGCATATTTTTATTATTATCTTATTAAAGATTGTTATGCTTCTGGTATTTTAAATACGGTGTACTTCCTCTTCTTGGGGAGGCGTGGAATAACCCACAGACGTTATTGTTTAAATCCAAATCCGGTTTCTAAACGAAAGATTTGGTGAATTGAAATTCGCACATGCGGATTGGATCGCAATCAACTCGAAAGATGACTAACAATCCCCTCTGTTCCCTGTGTGACTGTCGCATTAGAGTCAAGTTTTGAAACGTAATTAAGAGGGACCGACTACAAAACTCAAGCAGGAACCCCGCAAAAACGGTTGATTACCTCAACTTATCTTCTGTTAATATCCGTCCCTCGTTATACGCGATATTTCCGTCGCCCTTTATGGTAAAGCATTTCGTATTTCAACTTAGCTACCAGCTCGATTTGGCTCAGTCGCTCGAACTAATTCAGTTCCGTTTTCCGCTCTTCTTTTGATGTGACCTCTTCGTGACGTAAAAAGTCGGGTGGGTAGAGGGTTTTCCTCAATTACAACTAATTCCCGTTCACTCTTCGATCTTGATGTTTATCGATTGTTAGTATTTATACATATTTGTATCAAGCTCGAAGAACCTAAAATGTACCTGTGTAAACGTGAACTGTCCCTAAGTAAGTAACTTGTTAATTACCTATATTAAACCACCCCTCATGGTCCAATTTGAATTGAGCATGTGAGCAATACTATCACTAGTTGCTGTACAGTTACAACTAAGTCAACTCAATAAACGATCACATTAAAAAACAAAAGTTGTGTGCGCCAAAACTGATCAAATTTGAGTTTTATGACTGCAGATTCGCTTGCGATAAATAGTTGTTCACAGATGCCAGTTGATGAACTGCTACTTTCATACCGATTAGAGGACTCCTCTACGTATAATTCTTGCACCATCCTGATTGTAATGTTTAAAGCACAACAATCAAATTTTTGCTTGATGAAATAAATGAAAAAATAAATAGTTATTCAAAGATTAGTACGATTATGTTGCATGATTGCCACAATATCCCAATCACACTGAATATGTTGTCAACATGCCCTGGAATTAGCGTTCAATATAAGATCAGTCAAGGTGATATGTGGTTCATTGAAGTGAATCTGTTTGTAGGTACTTAATAAATGTCATGGAGAAATTTACGTCGATGTTGAGATTTAGACCGTTCTATTCTGGTTGATCAAAATCCTACAAGAACTCGAAATTTGAATGAAAAGCTACCTGTTATTTGTCGTTAGTTATCGCAGAACGCGTACATCTAATACCTACGTCATTTATAAATCAATTCCGTTTCTTTCATCGAAGGATTTCCAATCATCGAAGTCACATTGGAGACTCTACTCGGACATATTGAGGAAATCATATTGAAGCCGCCAGTCAGACATATGGGTCTTTCGTCATTATGGGATATCAATTTTATTTGAAGGTTCTCGTTCATTAAAGAGCTTCAAAGCAGGCGGAGGCTCTTTGATTGGAAGGATTGTGAAAGCTCGTACGACAGCTTCAATGGTATTAGGGGACCACAATCTGTCTTTGAGTCCAATCCTCCGCTTCCCTTCATATCACGGTAAAATTATCGCATCTCTCCCTTTCATGCCGACTCCGAACTAGTTTTGGTACTCAATGAATTCAACTCGTTACTAGCTGGTTTCATTTGATAACCGGTTTGTTCCAAAGTTAATTATTAGCGTTCTGAGACTCAACACAATCCATCACTCAGGTTACTGCTCATTGCCCAGCAGTCAATCTTAACGAAATTCGTTAAGATTGACAGCTGAGCAATGAGCAGTAATTAGCATTTAATGCTAAAGAAGGTATTTGCAGGTGTGTTAAAGAAAAGATTGTTTGTGTTGAAGTCGAGTTCAATGGATCCATACTTGCTGAAACGTAATGGGAGAGGAAATTGTCAATAAATATTGTGGAAAATATATCGTTAAAAATCATGCCATTTCAATAAAAGTAAGGAATTCTGATTATATTTCCATTAGATGGTTTTTCCATTTCAAACGAAAAAATGACTGGTTCTTAATTGTGGTTTTAGTGTGGTTTTATGTCCTTAAATTTATTTCACATCCATTCTACATCTAAAGGAGGAGTTCAGACAGGAGGGAAAATGGGAATGAGGAGTTTAGAAGCTGACTGAGCACTATGTTGAACCGTGCTGGCACAGATGTTGAAACATTAAAATGAAACTATATTGAACAATTTGACTTTATTTGGATAACACTCTATTGCAAGTTTTTAACGAGACTCGTAATTTTGAAAACATCAGATCGAAAACCAATTTTAAGGTATAACTAGACAGTTCCAGACATAATGAAAGTTCCAGAATTAAGGTGGATTTCTGAGCCTAAGTTCCTGTGACTCGTCCAGTCTCGTCGCTTCCCTGCCTTCTTCTTATAATCCTAGATCGGTTATTCTCTATAGTGGGAAACGCTTAATTTAGTTCATATTAGGCGTTCAATGCAAAAGTCTACATCTACGTTGAATTACTCTAATTATCCTAGTTATCCAAAATTACCCAACATCTACTTATTCTGCATTGAACCTGTCTATAGTTTTGCTTTCGTTATTTTTAAGTTCAAAATATTCAAGAACTAGTTTTTTTTAATTCTCCTGTTGACGATTCAGTCTTAGTTATAACTATGGGAGCGGGTTCAAATAAGGATGGAATTTGTCGAGTGAACCGATTGCTCAGTAAATAAATTCAGGTACATACAAAACAGTTCTACGAATGTAAGCGATGCAAGAATCCATGGCTTACAATTCACTCGGTTTCATCCATCAATTCGTGAATTATACAGAAGGGTGATCTGCACAAGGAAGATACGATGTGTCAAGAATTTGCAGAGTTTTTAGGATTTTCGTTAGCCAACGTCGAAGCAATAGATAAGAGAGATGTATAGGTGAGATCCCAATTGATCAATTCGGATCAATTCCTGTGATTTTTGAAATCCTTACCATCTGTTGAGCTTCGACGTTTCTTAAGTTGTTCTTACCTGAAATTGTGTGCCTTCTTCGCTTAATTCCAGTTCAGGGTAACGGAAGTAGGTAAGGAATATAGGATTTGATCTTTCGACCTCAGAGCCATAAATTTATGAAAGATCGAAAGATCAAATTCGAAAAAGGGTGGTTCATCCCCCCTGGGGGGCGGTGTATAAAAACATACTGAGGCACCCTTTATTGGAATGTTTTCTTTACTGAAATATTGCTAGCTACAACTATAAGATTAGATCAGACAACGACTATGGCAAATACCACGGAATTTATATCGCCAAGAACCTGCCGGCAAAATCTCCTGCGAGGGACGATAAAAGCGGATCTACCGGTTGACAGAGGGTGAGCTGAGAGGGTGATCGGCGGTTAGAGATGAGTTAAGCGATAATCGATGAGCGATCTATGGTATTGTCTCGCTAATTTTATTCATCCCATCCACCATCCACATCCTTGACCCCGCGGGCTGGAATGGCAATGAAGGGGCATCCGCCTTCACCTCTTGAACGGGGCTGATTCTACCTCTAGCCGACTGTAGTGCTCGCTAAAGCGAGAACGGTTGCTCTTGATTTTAGGTAAATCGAGTTGGTACTCAATAACCCTTTTAAAACGTTTTGGACTACCGGCGTACACAAAATACTTATAATACGGCAGGTGAAAAGAAAGGGGGAAATTCAAATATGCTTGTTTTTGCTACCGCGCTAACAGTTCTGGCCGCCCAGATGACCCTTTAGCTTCGGGAAAAGAAAGAAATCGGGAGAATATGGTGGATGAGGGAAAATGTCAAAAGCCAATCTTGGGTTTGACGAGCTGAATGGAAGCGGGCGTAGTCACGAAACAGCAGTCCGAATTTGTACAATCGTAGGATTGTAAGTACAATGTGCGAAATGAACAGATTTTCTTATCAAAGCCCGAGACATCCAACATTTCGCGACATTTTTTGTAGGGTCGGGGAATTTTACAACATTTCCATACAATGTCGATTTGGGTGTCAGCTGTGTAAAACTCTTGTACAAAGTTGGAAATTTATGGAATACAGAATGCCCACAGTTTAGTTACGTCGAATAATGTATTACCTCCCTAATGAGCTACCTACTTGTTGGGACAATATAAACTGCTGTGTGAACGAGAGTTGCACACCATTTTTCCTGTTTATCGTTGCATTTCGTGGGGCAAGCACAGTGTTGGTCACTGCTCTCAATGAAATGCTGCCTCCTGGAACCTCGTCGACTTTCACAAACGATCCCTGGCAAGGCGCGACTTGGTTTCTGCTGTAAAGCTGGATTTCATCCCAATCTCGTAGAAGTTGTCGTTTGTTCCTTCCTATACAAAGAACGAATGCCTATTTATTTATCTATTATTATTATTTTGGCCTTCACAAAACTGGCGTAACCGCCCGTCCGTTACGCTAATATATTTCTATGCTATTCACACTATGTAGCTGCATGGGGCGCGGATCAGCTGAGTGGCTCCTAAAGCTAATTTCTTTGCTATTCACACTATGAAGGTGTAATTTGGCATGTAGCCTTCTTAGGACTTTAACTTGACGCTGCCCAGGCCCAGGATCAGCTGAGTGGCTAAAACATGTTCCATGCTTATAGAAATTTAGCCGTAAGAGGAAGGCGAGGGCTTATTTTTTAGTTTCATTTATATTCATCTATTTATTTTTATGATATTTATTTAGGTATTCATTTATCAGTTTATACTCACCAACAAGGTTTCCCAGTTTCCCTTTGCTTCTGGCCACGTCAGGTATGAGTATCGTGGCACACTTACGAAAGAGAACATTCTTCATTTTATGTAACCACCTTAACCAGTTTCCGTATGGGCGTCCTGGAGAACATCAAACAACTCCTCTTCATACACATACAATTTGTAGTCTTCTTCCTAACCATTCACGGGGACAACTAATTTTTGGTTAGCGCGAACGAGTTTTCGGACGCAGGCAGCTCTTGTAATGCCCTCTCGACGGAAGCACGAAAGGGGTCTGCTTGAGGTCCCATTTTGCGCTGAATATTCCATCGAAACGAAGTTGATTATCTCACGCGACAGATAAAGCGAACAATTCGGTGGGCATAGGGCGTCAGATCGCAAAGACAACAAGGAGGACCCATTCACCGACATACAGCTGTACAATGTTCGTTCACGGTAACGGCATTGCGCATTTTGTTTTACAATCTTAGGTTTGTACAACTTATTTTGTACAAAGTTCAAAACTTGTACAGCGGTTTGTACCTACCGCAGATTGAACAAGAACTGTTGTACTATCCTATGAAAGTACAATTTCGGGATTCGCACCTAACATATAAATCCATGTGTTCGGCCCCCAGAGTTCACCTCTGGAGACCTCAGGCCACTGTACCACAACTTCCCTAGTTCCCATTATTCCCGCTACTAGCGTCTTTCTACCTACCATGGAGTTCTTCCTAATTTTCCAGTTTCCCCACACAACTTTCAAATCTAATTAGTCTAATCAGTCAGTCCTCGACTCTTACCAGTATAACTTCGTGCTCCCCAATTTCCTATATTTTCCAGTTATATTTTCCAAATAATCCCGAGACTATCGTACATGAGTCAGTCTTCTGCTCTTCCCAGTGTTACTCCGCGTTCCCGAATTTCCTATGTTTTACCAATTATATTTCCAAATAAAATACCGATTTCCCGACGCAATTGTTTCGTTGACTAATCCCGAGACTATTTTACACCATGTATAGTCCCATCACGCTAAGCCAGGTTGAAAAATTCACCTGATTCATTACGCATGTGGTGATGTGGACGTAGATACTAAAATATATAGCATCACGACGCACAAAGTGTCCAAGATGGGAAACCAATATGCTGCTCTCAATTCTTATATTTTCAATAATCATAAAACATCGTGTGAGAAGACTGCTGCCATAATTAGTTACTCCCGATATTGATCACTATTGATCACATTAAACTTGCGAAGTGTAGACTATTATTTAAGTGCACCGCAACGGAAGTGCATTTCGGAAGGGAACACATCAAAGAAATAACTTGTAAAAATGGGGTTTACTGCACTGTTACTACTTTAGTCTCATATTCAGCAAAATATTCCACTCTAGTCGACCACACGTCTGCCACTGGAATGTTCTGCGATAGGGCTCGTTTCACTTGACACTTCGGTTACCCTACATCCGGTGAACGGACGGCTCTCCCTCCCCATGTCATGCACTGTATGCAAACTAGGCTATGAGCACCACGAGCTCCCTTTTCCCATAATTCGAAATTTTCGTGCTCGAGAGGACGTGGCGCCCTAAGTACCTCCAAGGCTATAGGGTCTGCTGAATACTAAATACGAGCTTCACTTTTTCTGCACAGAACTTGTCAAGTAAAATACTTTGGAGTCAATTGCTTCCTTGTCGGGCTGCCCAGATTTTCGCGTTAGAAAATCTTCTTGCCGAAACAAAATCTTCGCTCGTCCGTCCGACAAGCTGTCTTATAAAGCACGTAGGTGGTTAAAGTTACTTTCTAATCTCTAATCTCATACCTACCATTTCATCACCTGTAATCTAACGGCCCGTTACAATCGATTTCACATTTTTAATGCCTGTGTTGATTTCGTATAACCTTCATCAGTCTCATGTATTCCTTCTTATTGGTGCTTACTTGGTAATATCACAGCAGGTTCCGGCGATGAAGATATCATGCGTATGTGACCC